>JAVJAQ010000033.1:108849-387007 GCA_032362365.1 Zygogramma bicolorata | reverse complement strand
AGAGTAAAGGACTTGAAATGATGCCCTGAGGCACGCTTGATGTTGCTACAAATTTTTCAGATCTGGAGTTCCCAACTTTGACTGATTGTATTCTATTTTCTAAGTATGATTTCATAAATGTATTTGCTTCCTCTGAAAAATTGTAGTTATCAACAAGGATTGATAGGAGTATCCTATGATCTACTTTTATCAAAAGCTTTTTCGCAATCAATATGACAACATCTAATTGTTTTTATTTGATATTGCATTAGATACAAACTCAGAAAATGTGCACAGATTTGTTACTGTGGATCTGTCATGTAGAAACCCATGCTAAAAGATGCTGAATTCGGTTTGAACAAAGTTATATATATCATTATACAGTATAATTTCAAAAATTTTGGCTAAGCTATTTATGAAGAGATGTGCACATCTTGTAGTTCATCCATTTGTGCACATTATAAATTGTTCCCTAGAGGAGGGCATCTTTCCTGAGAAACTCAAAAGTAGCCAGAATCAAACCTATATATAAGTCTGGTGGACCTGATGAGGTCAAAAACTACAGACCAATATCATTACTTGGTCCTTTTAGTAAGGTAATCGAACGATTTGTATCGAACTCTCTCGCAGCTTTCTTTGACTCACAGCGATTGTTTAATAGTAGACAGTTTGGCTTTAGGAAGGGGCATTCAACTGGGAGTGCAATTGTGGAGTTTCTGAACAATCTATATGACAGTCTTGACTGTGGTGAAAAAGCATTGGGGGTTTTTCTGGACCTTAGCAAGGCCTTGGTTGACCATGAGATACTTTTAAAAAAATTGGAGAGATATGGTTTGAGGGGAATCTGCTGGCAATGGTTCAAAAGTTCCTTAAACAACAGATTTCACTATGGTGAGATGGAAAACCAAATCTCACAAAAACTACAGTGCTCAATAGGTGTCCCACAGGGCTCTATATTAGGACCACTTTTATACATAATATATGTAAATGATCTGGATAACAAAAAATGTATCATGTACGCGGACGACACGTCTCTATTAGTGACATCTCATACATTGAATTCAATGCTATATGAAGCTCATGAAGTTATTAAAAACACAAGTGCTTTGTACGTTTCCACCTGTCTCTAAAATTCATAGATGAGAGTTTACTCATAAAAACGGAACACAACAAGTCTTTGAAACAAGTACAATCAACAAAATTTCTTGGAATAAGCATATCAGAAAACTGTACCTGGAAATTACAAATTGACGGAATATGTAAAAAAATTGCCCCTATGTGTTACTGTCTATATCAGCTACGGAGTACAGTGGATAGGTCTGTCCTACTTGTGTATTATCATGCCCAAATACAGTCTATTTTATCATATGGAATATTGGCCTGGGGATGCTCAAATGACTGCCAGAGAGTTTTTGTGCTTCAAAAAAGGGCCATTCGATGTATTGTGGGTGTTAACAAGAGAACTAGTTGTAAGCAATTATTCAAAGAGTTGGGTATTCTTACGTTAACGTCTATTTTATATTTATCAATTATTATGTGAAAACAAATATCTACTCTTTCAAGGCGCTCAATCACAGAAATAATTGCTCTAGGAATCACCTTGAAATCCCTTCTCATAGACGCTCAAAGACAGAATACAGTCCTAAACTAATGGGAATTAAAGCGTACAATAAATTACCGGAAGATATCAAGCAAGTCTCGGTAGTGTAGTGGTTAGCATATCTGCCTATCAAGCGGAAGGCCGGGGTTCGAATCCTCGCCGGTCCACCGTGCTGGGTAATCGCACGTTAAAAGGTAAGGCCTCGTTGATCCATTGCTCGCACAAGTTTCGACTTCTGAGGGTTGACGTTCGTCAGCTGGTTAACGGAAACGAACAATTTTAGAACAACAACAATTTTAGAACTCCCATTTGGAAAATTCAAAAGTTCAATTAAAAAACTATTGCTAACTAAAGCATTTTATAATATGAATGAATACTTCTCTGCGAGTCTCAACGCAAATGAATTTTGATATCTATAAAATATTTGTAACCACTGTTATTTTTATACTATTTTAACTGTTGTCAAACTTTTTAAATACTTTTGTATGTTTTGATGTCATATGCTAAATGTTGACTTTCTATTTCTTCATAATTTCCTATTTTTTTAACGTTTTTGTTTTAAACTGTTCTGACTTGTTCTATTTCATACCTTGTATGATCCTCTGAGAACCAATAAATACTTGACTTGACTATGTTTACTACTGGGCGATAGTTCTGAACGCTGTTATAACACCTTTTTTCAGGTCACTAGGAAAAAATTTGTTTCTGAGAGCGATATTAAAAATATGTACTAATGGTTTTATAAAAAATTGAGAATACCCTTTGAATATATAAGCGGGTATATTTGCCTTCACCTGTTGATTTTTTCGGTTAGAGTTTCTTTATTGCACATAACACATCTTCTTCGGTGATAATTGAGAACTTGAAAGCCCCCCAATCATGTCTTTGAAAGTTTCTTTTATTATCTGAACTTTCGAAATACAGACATAAAGTGTTTGGCGAAACCATTGGCAATTTCGTTCTCATTTTCAAGTCTTTTTCCCTCAAATTCAATTTCCCTTGGGATCCCGTTTGAATTCTTTTTACTATTGACAAAACTCCAAAATTTTGATGGATCGCTAATAAGGTAATTGTTTATGTTATGTTTGTAAAGATCATATTCAATTTTGGTCTGCTGTTTATCTCCCTTCGTAACTTCTCATATTCGACTCTTTAGCTTGAAGAACCTTTCTTTTTGGGTAAATTGTGATATTTATTTTTCTGCTTGATTTTTATCTTTAGCTCTTTGGAAAACCACATTGGAAAACTTTTATTGGTCTCATATTTCTTTTTCTGTAAACACTTAGGTATCGAACTGTCAAGAAAACTGAATAATCTATCATAGAACGGCTTAAGACTGACATCAACCTTCTTGCAAGAAAACTGAATAATCTATCATAGAACAACTTAAGACTAACATCAACCTTCTCGCACGTTAGAATGTCGCTCCAATTACAATTCTTGAGAAGACCGTATAGGAGCTCAAAATCGCCCAGAGCATACTCAAATTTATAACTTGTTTGAATGACATTTCTGTGTAGTTGCTGAAAACAAAATTGAAAATTTCAATGCTGGGTGATACCGATCTTCCTTTATAAGTGGACTTTCTGACCTGTTCAAAACAGAAAAAAAAATCGTAATAATCAAATCAAAAAATCTCCCCATAGAATTTGGTATAACATTGATTCAATTGAGATTGAAGAGAGATAGAAAATGCTGTAAAATTGTACATTTTTCGCAATCACTACATGGAAAGTTGGATATATTGAAATCCCCAAGTATTAAATTTTTTTCGTTCTTTAGCATTATCTGGCTGAAGGAATCAAAAAACTTTTCATACATATCAGTTGAAGTATTTGGAGGAAAGTAAACAATACACACATAAAATTGTATATTTTTCTGAAAACATCTTAAAATCATGAATTCTGCATTTATATCACAGGAATCATTCAAGACTCTATAGTTAAGATTTTTCTTCGTCGAATAATTCATTGCTATTTATACCCTCTGTTAACCATGTTTCAGTTATTGCAATGATGTCATAGTCCTCAGACTGCACACTTGTATACAAATCTTCAGTTTCAGTTCTTAGCCCGCGAACATTTTGATAAATTATTGACAGATTTAGCTTACTTGCTTGTACTATCGACGATCCACCGTTGTGGAGTTCTGCTGCACACTTCCTACTGCCATGCTTCTCTTAAGTGTTCTCGGTTTATCGTTACTTTTATTGATTTGTATAGATCAGGTCTCTTTGATAGGAGGGCTACTTCGGGAAATCTAGTGCTGAGTAGATTTTTGATCTGAACCGGTGTCATATTTGGATTCAATCTTGTTACATGTAGGGAAACTAATTTTGGGACTTCCTGCTGCCATGCTTCTCTCAAGTGTTCTCGGTTTATCGTTACTTTCATTGATTTGTATGGATCTGAGCCCAGATTCTATTTCACGAATTCGATTATCGAATTGTTTAGAATATGCGTATATTTTCGGTACAGCGCATGCTACAGTCACAGTCTGAGCTTCTCGACAATCGAATTCGTAGAATAGAATCTGGGGGCAGGTCTCTTTGATAGGAGGGCTACTTCGGGAAATCTAGTGCTGAGTAGATTTTTGATCTGAAGTGGTGTCGTATTTGGATTCAATCTTGTTACATGTAAGGAAACTAATTTTCAGTCTGTATATCTGTAACTTAGCTATTGCCGCCAACAACAAAGCGATGTCGTCTTCTTTTTTGGTGCTTCTACCCATCAGCTGACTCAGTAGGATTTTGTAGTTCATTTATTTTATTTTGCATTACTGCATTATTTATTGCAGCTTTTATTTCGTTAGGGTTTATCTTCAAATTATTTAAGGGGGTGTCATTCCTGTATTTATCTGATTTGAACCTTGGTTAGACTTTCCAGCTCTCTCTGCATATGTATCTCCACTGTTCATGTTTGTGTTTTTTATATTGTCTTCGTTAGTTTTTTGCTTCTTGTTGTTAATTTGAAACTAACCTTCATGTACTTTCGTTGATACTCATGTTTTTTTTAACAGATCACAACTTTCTTGAAGTAAGCGATTGTTTTCCAGTAGTAATTTATTTTTATCCTCTAATTCTTGAATTATTTCTCTGAGAAGTTGAATTTCAAAGGCATTCTCTCTCCGCTCATTTGATGTATTGTTGAGATTGGGACTTCTATTGTCCCTTTCGCAGCAAATTAGAAACTTTTCACTTACAAATTCAAGTTTTTCCACCTTTGCACAACTGTAGTGGAATATTTCACCACACTGCATGCACTGAATATTGTTAGTTGTTTTATTTTTGCAGCATTTAAACACACGCTTAAAATTCTCGTCACCTTCCGATGGCGCCATGTTTTGTTTGCTGCAAGTTTAGCCGAATGTCACTGTGAAGAACTAAGGCGGGTTGAGAAAGTTGTCTGGCATTAGATTTGTGAATGCAATCATTTTTAATATCAAAATTCTGATTTCTGACAGAAGCTGAAACTTCTTCTGCAAATAGACCGAAGATAATTCTTGTTTCCGCGGGTCATTTGTTACGGCTCTGCCGTACGATGTGCTCGCTGTAACAGGTCTCCTCTACTTGGTGTAGTAGGAGTTTGAGTCTAGTCATCCGGCAGATGCTGTTCAGTACAGATAGTAAAATTGAGGATAAAAATATATCCATGGGTGTATTTTTAGATTTATCAAAAGCTTTTGATTGCATTAATCACACTATTCTATTAAATGGTATGGTGTAAGAGGGCCAGCATTAAGTTGGATTCGCTCTTATCTCTCAAACCATACTCAAAAACTGTTATTACTTGAAATGGTGAACAGCACTTCTCACAGAGTCCATTTCAGTAGGCATCCCTCAGGGCAGTGTAATGGGTCCATTGCTGTTTGTATTTTACGTGAACAACCTCGCATCAGAAATTGTTAATGAACAAACGCATTTGGTGAATTATGCCGATGACGCCAATATTTTGATAGTCGTAGAATCAGTAAATGATTTGTTGAACACCGCAAACGCTAAACTGGAAAAAGCCCAGGAGTGGTTTGCTAGAAACAAACTGGTTCTGAACATAGAAAGAACAAACTACATCTGTTTCAGAACAAAACCAAAAAACGTTAGTATTCCACATTAGGTGACAATACAATCTAACTCAGTAACGTTAGCAAGAAGTACAAAATTTTTAGGATCTATATCGAGCCTGGATTGGGTAACACATATAACAGATAAATTCTGCCTGTTATTTCTTTAGATTAGAGTAACAGCAAAATATTTGGACCCAAGTAGCTTACTACTACTACTTGGGCATACTGACATTACCAGGGATTCACATATGTGAGTGTCTAGTATTTATGTTCAAAAAACGGAGACAAATTTGAGAAATTCAGGACACAACATAATCTCAACACAAGAAATTTGGACTGGAACATGCCAATACATAGGCTAACGCAGACTGAAAGAGCTCCTCCAAATTCGTGTATCAAGTTATTTAATAAACTGCCAACAAACATCAAAACCAAAACAAGTTTTAAAAAATTCGAATAATTAATGATGGAACTTGATTTAAAAATAGAACCTTATACCATAGAAAAATTTATGAACTGCAATATTTTTAATATGCAATTTAATATGTTGTATTTGTCGATTATACCTTTTGTTTTATCAAGACACATGTCGAGAGGCCTGTTTAATTGCAAACTCTATATTAATTATATTGTTATTTGCAACTTTCTGAATAGAGATATTTCGATTCTATTCTATTAGACGTTTGAGGAGGAAGTTCCTTCACTCTAGTCGCATCATACCAATTAACGATTTTTATCGTTCACATTCGCATTCACGAATTGTTGCTAAACGTGAAGTCAACTAGCAAATTGCCTTTGGCATTCACAATCTGATATTTGCTCAACATAGTATTAAAAAAGTTGGAGTTTTCTGTAATATGATGGAGAATAAAAGTTAAGTGACGAACTCTGAACTGTTGAATTCGCCGGCAAAAATATACAACTGGAATCGGGATTACTCTTGTAATTATTTTGAGTATGCATTGCTGAACTAAGAGAATCAGTTAAAGTAGTAGTAAGAGACCGGATGTCCAAGTCGTCATTTTGCTCAGATTCAATAATGGATTTGTTTAGAGGTGCATCTTTTTTTGTCGTACATGTCTATTGAAATGTTTGTCAAGAGTACCAGTTGGCAGGTGACGGTTCCATTGCATTATTACCAACGTACGCACCAATTTAACCTTTTCCAGTCCATTTTATTATTTTCTGAAGGAAAAAATTATTCTTTTCTATCAATTAATGCTTCAGAATCAAGGTTATGCAGAAAAATTCATTTTTTCAAGGTGAAATCATTGGACATATAATGCATGTACGTGAGTTGGAATTCATATTTTTTTATTTTGGTTGGTGTGTACGATTTTGGGGTAAGGTTAGGTCGCATCGCAATATAACCTCAAAATCATATCAGGAATAATTTTTCGGGTTATACATTGACAACCGGTAAAAAGTTATGAAAGAAGGTGGAATGATGTGTACCGGGCAGCTAAGGCATAAAAAGGTGTGCTTCTGATCTATTTTCTTTGCGTAAAAAAGAAGACGGAATATGCCTTTTTTTCGGACTTCAGGCGCCCATAACTTCAAAACGAAGGGAGAAAGCCTCGTTTGGAACTCGGATTCGTAATCAGCGGCACAAAATACATAAGTTGATACCAAATTATCTTTGAAACTAGGTGCTGCCGATAACCGAATGGCAAAATATGGTTTTCTTCATTTTTCATTGTTGCATCCATTATGCCCGAATACGAATCAAGTTTTGGGAAAAATTTCACTATTAGACATATGAATCGGAAAAAATGCTCTTCATACTCAATTTCCAATAGCTTTCTTCTAGTAGACTATACACAAAATCCAATTATTTGCGAAAATTAACTTGAATCCCCCTAGTCGCAAAAAAAATATGGCACACGTTTTTATCCTTTTATCAACGACTGATTTTGACGTAACTCACATGATAAAATATCAACAGGCAATGTATTCGACATCTATAAAGTATTTAAAAAGTATTTTCGAGGAATTCTGCAACCACCAATGACTCACAAACTTATATATAGATAAAAATTTGATGATGCCATATGGTATCACTGTGCTGGATAGAGTTGAAACTGCACTGGGTAGATAGGAAGTGTATGAAATTTTCTTACCGAATACTGCACGTACAACTTGTCCAGTTCATCTTGGCACGAAATTGATGACATATTGCGCAGTACGGAATAGATAGATAGATACTTTATTGGTCTCTTCAGATTGTGTTAACAACATGAGACAAGTCAAACAAGGTGCGAACATTAACAATACAGTCAGTTTACATTCATAAGATAAAATACATGGAAATAAATATATTCAAAGCTCATAACAAGCTAATTACTCTCGTTAAAAACTAATTACATCATAGTGAAGTTTAGCTATGGTCATTGATATAATCATCTAAGGTATAAAATGCTCCTCGGATCAAATGCTTTTTCAACATCTGTTTAAACTTTTTCGAATTTGTTTCTGATTTGATATTTCCAGGTAACAAGTTGAATAGGTAAGCAGCATATGAAGGCGATTTTTTGTGCTGTGATCTGATTATGTATTGGAGATGAAAGTCATTTTTTTTTTCTGGTATCATATGTGTGGTACTCGCTATTTTTATGCAGTTTTCCTTTGTTGGTGAAAGTATATATCAAAAGCTTGTATAGATAAATAGAAGTGAGTGTCAAAATGCTGTTGTTGGCAAATACGTTTCTACACGATTCCTTATGGTCAAGATCGAATATCATTCTGATAAACTTTTTTTGGATTATAAAGACTCTAGATGTTTCTGTGGACCTTCCCTATACAATAATGTTGCAGCTGATAGTGCTATATACCAATGCATAATATAAATTGATTAGATAAGACTTCTGAAAATTCGACTTCAGCGTTGGAACGCATAGTATAGTTTGTTTAGTTTCTTACAAATAACATCAACGTGTTTGCCGAATGCGAGTTTATTGTCAAGTTCTAGACCTAAATATCGTACTGATTGTGATGGACTTACTTCTATGCCATTGTTATTTATTGTTAGATTGAGAGTAGACCTGAGGGGACTTGTGAACTCTATGAATATGGTTTTTTGGGCATTGTTAATGAGGTGGTTCACCCTAAACCAGTGTGTGAATTCTCTTGTGACCGATCTAATTTTATTTTCTAGATCAATGGCAGTATCAGCTGCAACAATGATTGCAGTGTCATCTGCGTAAGTAAATGTGCGTCCCTGTCTGATGTGACCAGGTAGATCATTGACATAAAGCAAAAAGAGCAGTGGCCCAAGCACGCCGCCTTGGGGAGTGCCAATATTGATGTCAAAATCATCAGATAGCTCATTCTCTACTTGCACCCTGAGAGTTCTGTTAGATATGTAGGATACAATCCATCGTTGAATTGGGCCTCGTATACCTATGGCCTCCAGTTTAGTTTGTAGAAACTCGTGCTTTATTGTGTCAAATGCACGAGACAGGTCGAAAAAAATCCCACCTACGAGTTTATTTTCATTGAGTGATTAGCTCGAAATCCATGCTGAGAGGAATTTAAGATGTTTTGCTTGTTTACATAGGCAATAATTTGGTTGTATATTGCTGTTTCCATTACTTTTGAGAAACAGCTGAGGAGGCAAATCATCCTATAGTTTTCGACACATTGGGCATCACCTTTCTTGAATAGTGGGATTGATTTTGTGATTTTCAGTAAACTGGGGAACGTACCATTTGTTACCGAGTTGTTTATAATTGATGTTAAAGCACCTGATATTATATCAACGGATTCTCTCAAAATTATTGTCGGAATTCCATCAATGCCAGTGGAAAATTTTTTCTTGAAGTTGAGGATTATATGCTTTATGTCATGTTCACTAACAGGGGCGAAAAACATTGAATTTGAACTCATTATCTCAACTTTTGTACACGTGCCTTGGGGTAGATTCAAAGAGTCTATTTTTTCTCTAACAGAATCAGCAAAATGGATTCCAAAAATATTTGCTATTTCTTTTTTTCCTGTAATGATATCATTATTGTGATTAAGTGTGATTTCCTGTTTTTGTTTTGTACGGTTTGTTTTGTTGTTAACTAAAGTCCATAGTGTTTTCATTTTATTGTTGGAATCATTGATTATATGGGTATGATAGTTTTTTTTCGTAGTGACGATATCTCTGTCAATTTGCTTTTTTGTTTGTTTGTAATATTCGTGTATTAGCGGATCATTGGTGTGTTTTCGTAGCCAATTTAGTTGTTTTAAATCATTAAGCTGTGCTTGGAGCTCTTTCGTGAATGGGACCTTCTCTGATTTGTTTTTGTTTTGTGCTTTCACACTTTGCTTGGGCATTGCTACGTCAAAGCACCACTGAAAATGTTTTAGAAAGTTATTGAACATGACATCGACATTCTCCTCGCGCTCATATGGAAAAACATCTGTCCTAAGCAATGACTTGAATTCCGCAATTGATTGATCGTTGATTTTTCGCGTGACAATGTAGTTGGTATTTTCAAATTTGTTTGTTATATTCCATATTAAACTTTGGGCAAAGTGATCTGAGACTCCTATATCATAGACCTCACAGGAAATATTATCTAGGTTGGTTACTATATAGTCAAGACCACTAGATGTTATTTTGTCTCCATAATTTGTCACGCGTGTTGGGTCAGTATACGGCAAGTTAAGGTGAAACATTTCGAATAAATCAAAAGTTGTTTTTTTGAACGGCTATCTCCTGTGAAGTCTATGTTGAAATCTCCGCATATTATCATTTCATTATATTTCCCTGATATGTGAGTCAAAATGACATGCAACTGATCAAGAAATACATCTACATAGAGTCATTTGATGAACTCCGATACAGAGTGACTATACATAGCTTTTTATTTACCTCTATAGCAGAGCACTCAAAGTGCAATTCGAGTGAGCAGTTTAACAGGTATGGAATGGATTTGCATGTGTTTACATCGAGAAATTGCGACTTCACGAAAATAGCGGTACCACCATGTTCCTTATGGGTTCTACAGAAACTTGAGACTAGGTCATAACCTGTTACCTCTGAGTTCATCAGTTTCTCTTCACACATCCAGTGTTCGGATATACACAAAAATGTTGGGCTTTTTGTTGCACAATACATTTCAATTATATTTATTTTATTTGTGAGACTTTGGCTGTTTACATGCATTAACTGAATGCTGGAATTTATTGGATATTTTGGGTGGTTCTTGTTGAGGATGAGGCTGCTTTCTGAAAATTTTCATCTTGTCTTCGGAGGTTGTCAAGGAAACGCTGACCCTTCTTGAAATTGAAGCGACTGAAGCAAATATTTCTCGGCCAGAAATTCGGATCATAGACTTGATCAAGTAGCTTTGGATCAAGTCCGACCATGAAAGCTTGATTATCAGTTCTAGGATTTTCGAAGACTAGCTTTTTTACATAAACGTCAGTGGTGTTTGCGTACTGTTCTATATATTTCTTCATATTGTCCACTTTTATTATGTCCGGAACCTTTGAGATGAATAGCCAGATTTTTTTTCCTAAGCAGCCATTCGAAATCAACTGTTAGGTTAGTGCGCAACCGGATGTGGAACGAATTACTGTGCCAAGTTGGATTGGATAAGCCAATTTTGAACTCTCAAAAATTAATTATAAGCTAGCTCTAAGGTTATTATCACAGACTTGTTTTTTACCACTCATCTGAGTTAACAATATTTTAACTTTTCATTTATATTTTACATTTTGACATGTTCTACACTCTCCAGTTTTCGTAGAGTATATTTTTCAAGTATCAGACGAGATAATTTTGACAAAATTTCAAAACATGTTGATTGGTTATATGAATATAAACTGGATAATTTATTTGGACATATGGTCATGGAAAATAACATTGAATGGGTGAATAAACTCATTAGAATGTTTTTATTTCAGACTCCTGTCACTGTTGATATGCTGCTTTCTGATGATGATGAAGTGAGTCGAGTAGTTCCTGGTGAAAACGTCAAAATAAAAGTGAAGGGCGTTGAGGAAGAAGATGTCAGTCCTGGTTTCGTTTTATGCGATTCAGTCAACCCTATTCACACTGGACGAGTTTTCGATGCTCAGCTGGTTATTTTAGAACATAAATCCATTATATGCGCTGGGTACAGTGCAGTTATGCATATTCATTGTGCAGCAGAAGAGGTCACCGTCAAAGTAAGAGCAAAATAAATCATAATTTTGGTTATTCATTCATCACCTTCTAATTGCAGGCCTTAATTTGTCTAGTCGACAAAAAAACTGGAGAAAAAAGTAAGACTCGCCCAAGGTTTGTTAAACAAGACCAAGTAGCAATTATGAGAATAGAGTGTGCTGGTGTTATCTGTTTAGAACCTTTCAAATCTATGCCTCAAATGGGAAGATTTACGCTCAGAGATGAAAGTAAGTTATACCAATAAGCAAAGTATGGTAATAATCTATTAAAACATGTAAGTATATTGAACGAATCTTGAAGTGTTTGGGGATCGGAGTTGAAAAATTCAATTCATTTCAGAAAAAACTTCAAGTTTCAACTGGTTGGAAAACTTCTTGAAAGAGTGCTGTAGTTGATTAGAAACTAAATGTGGTCCAAATAAAAAGACTGAAAATATTTTAGCATATCAAATGAGAAATAAATATATCAGCCTTTTTGTGGTTAGCTTTTTTATGGACGAAATTGACGACAAATATCAAATTAGTTTTCAAATTTACGTTTACGGTTTTTTATATAAGATTGATTGATTCCCTGTGTATGCTCACCGACTATGTCGGACGGTAGTGCAGTTTATTTCATTTTGGCGAAGAAATTATGACATACTTGTATGTGCGCACCGGATAGATAGCATTTGATGGCTGAAAGCAAAACCCGCGATGAAAACATTCATTACAATTTTTTCATTCTGTAGAATTTTGTTTCCAATAGGCTTATGTTATTCGCAGCTGTAAATATTTATTTTTATTTATCAAAGTAGGGTTACTTTGGAAAATAATAGAAAATAAAAACAATTAGGGGCCGTTCATAAAATACGTCACACTAAAATCAGCTTTTTTGACCCCCCCCCCATTGTCACGATGTGCCACAGTTTTTGTGACCCCCCCCCTAGAAATATTTCGTCACAAAAACTAAGACCCCCCCCTGCTGATTAAGATAAATTCTTAATGCCAGTACACAAATTCTGAAAATTAAAACAATTCATTTAGTTATTATAATAAAATTTAAATAAATTAATGAATATCTTTCATAACGAACATATAAATAATAAATAATATTTCTATTATTCAGAAGTACAAGGATTTTCTAATTACATAATCAGAAGATTCAATGCTCAATAACACAATGAAACAGTAAAAAAATCGCTTTATTTTGTTTCATTTGTATTGTGAAATACAGTGTACTGTAACTAGATTAATTCGCATTCTCAATTAAAAATTCATTCGCAAAGATGGAGTCACTATAGATTTGATTAAAAAATCTGACGAGTTTAGGAATCCGTTAGAAGATGTCGCACATGTAGATTTCTACCAAAATCTACTGAAGATTTCTTTCAAACCAAAATTTTTCAATTTTCGTCAGAAATCTACTGAAAAAGTAGATTTCTACCAAAAGTGGTCACGCTGGCTTCTAGCGCTCATGTCGAAAAATAATAAGCGGCGAACGTCACGTTGCCGTATACCCCCCGTCCCCCCTTGTCACACTCAGCCAGACCCCCCCTTGTATGCGAACGTATTTTATGAACGGCCCCTTAGTACATTTCTACAGTTTAAACTACAGTATTCTGTACTTCTCAAGTTTCATTGAGGAAATGATTGGTAGTACTGTGTTTGAAAAAAAAATAAATGCTGAGTCAAATTAATCAAGACCAAGATTAATAATGACAAGAAATACCTTCATTCCCTTCGACAATCATAAAATTGTATAGAACACCACAATTTTTTGCGCTTCTCGCTAATCTTGTGTTCAGACTATGGTAACCATAATTCCGGTTCTGATGCCTCACACGCCTGGGTACCAGCTGAATTTACTCTTAATTTATAGAGTAGTTATTCCTAGTCTCTTAATGTTGGATAGTCGTAAGGGTAATTTTTAACAGGAATACCTTAATTGCACAACATCTGAGAAATTGTGTGTTGAATTGTCTCCAACATTTTAAAGTACAAGTCATTATATGGACATCTGATGGACCACCAGTGTTGGGCTGATTAAAATCACGATTGAAATCATGATTTAAATCGCTTGATTTTTAAAATTGAAATCATGATTTAAATCAATTTCAACAACATAATTTAAAAGTTTTCTCGAAGATCAAAAGGAGTATCTGCTTTTAGCAAAAACAACAACAAAGAAGTACATAATTTCAAATTCTTAAACTAAACGTAACACCCAAATTTTACTACTGTATATTTTCTGTCTATTCATTTTCGTTATACAATTTAAACAAAAACACGAGTTTTCCTCCTTTTTCTGTGCCTAATCTGTTTCTATATCCGAGTGTACAACTAGTAAAATGCGTGAAATTGTTGGGCAACGTCATTTTATAGGTTGAGAAGGAAAACAAGCCTCGACAGGAATATTCTTGCAAAAAGCACAACAAACGCGTTCGTGTTCGTGCCTCACTCGGCACTGTATAGCGAGTGTATAGGACAGAAGGTAAACAAATCGCGACAAGAATTTTCTTGCAAGAAGCGCGACAAATGCGTTGTCATATATTGAAATAATTAACAATAATTTCAAAGAATCAAAATTTTAAATTTAATATTCATATTTAAAAAATCAAATAAATAATGATTTTTTTTTTAAATCAATGATTTTTGATTTTTTTAATAAAAATCAGATTTTGCCCCACCCTGTAGACCACTGATGCATATTCTATCTTGAATCACACCAAGGAAACCAGGAGTGATAAAAACCTTGGTAGAAAGAGCGAAACGAATTTCTGCGCCAGAAATGCGCCATTTAGAAAACGCCTTTTTATATAATGGCTACCGCAAGACCGAGGTTTACCGAGCCGTTAAACCAAAACGGGGGGGTTCAATGGACGGACTTTTCTGCTAGTTGCGGTTCTGTCTATGTCCGAACCATAAAAAGGAGCATAAAAACGCTGTTGACGGAATACAATAGAGGTTGTTGATATGGTCAAAGACATGAATCAGAGACGATTCCTAGTAATCAATTACTGTCCGATTTATGGTTAATAAATAGAAACTCATTATCTGAACCACATCTATTCAAAGCCCTCTCGCAACAGAGAAGGATGCTTTGACCATTGGCGCATCGTCTTTCAAGATGTCTGCTGCTGATGCGCCGACGATACTTCAGTCCCATTAACCTGCAGACCACGGCTCAAAATTTTGAAAATTATCTATTTGTAGTACTAAAACTACTGGAGAAACTTTTTGGATGAGTTTTTATTGAGTTGAAAACTCAAAAGTGACAACCTAACGATAATATCCCTGACAACCCCTTCGCACACATTCTATAGGGTGTCAAATGGAAAATGCTTTCAAGAGCAATGTTGTAGGACACTACATATTATTTGTTATGAATGGTATGTCTGCGAAGGTTTCACCTAATAATATTTCAACAACGATAATAAAAAATTGAAATGAAATGCTACGTTCAACATGGAAGTACAACTAATAAAACGCAAATGAAACAACGGAATTGAAGATGAATAGTGATATAATGATTTACTCGTATCGGAAGTGACCAGTCTCACTCACATCGTTGAACCTGATTTGAAACCTTTAGTAAAAACTTTGGACCAATGCTTGCATACAATTTGATGTCAAGAAACTACAAAATATGTTATGTTTCAATTTCTCAATGAATATGTGCAGCATAACCTCAAATGATTTAGAAAGAACGTTTCAATCATAAGCTTGATTTCATCTTCATTTCCAATCCTCACTAAATATATTCGAGAATCTGCGAAGTGCCATTCTGATTAGGGCGTTACTTAAAGCCTGCCTCAATTGGATTGTCATATGTCATATTCGATCCCGTCGCCATCTGATTAGTCAGCGCGAGCAATATGAGTGGAATTTTTACGTGCTTTGGTCAGAGTCTACACCTTTGAAAATGTTCACTGCAAAACTGGAAATTAATTTATCGCCAGGATGAAAAAGATCTGAACCAATTTCAATCAACTATAACTTCCACCAATAGTTGGCTCAGAAAAACGAGTGACCAGTGAACTAATTGAATTATTTTTCCAATCAGTGTTCTGAGTATCGCCTATTACCTTTATCACCGAGTCCATGTTTTAATATAGTAAAATATACAATTTGTATTTATGCATATTTTATTAGAAAACTCAAGCTAGCCCTAATTGTTTATTTTTTTGCAGATAGGACAATTGCCATTGGAAAAGTTCTGAAACTTGTGGAATGAAGTGCATTTTCGCGATAGAGAGACTTGTAGATCTTAACAATTGATATTTTAAATACAAACATGAACTGACGAATAATGGACATTCTATTAAGTGCGTTTGAAACATGAACAAAAACAGGTGAACACCACACAATGTTCAATTTTGAAAGATATGTAAACTTCAAAAAATGCATTGTTTTACTTCGGTTCTCGCAAAATGAACTCGGTGCTTTTTGATTTGATTAACAAGTTGTGGCTGACAATGGATTGTAATTAATATATTTATTATGGTGTTTTGGTTTGGCTATTAATTTTAATTGTGTATATACATGAATATATATTCAGGTTTTTGGTTTTAACTTTATTCTCTGGATGGAGATGAAAAGTTGCTCTTTCACAGTCCTGTTTTTCTTGTGTGGTGTTTTTCACCATATTGTTAACTATTAAAGCCATTTCAGTTTGGAGTTGTTTTTTTATATGGATTTGAAGGTGCTTAACTGGTAAGATTTTTATTTTGAAAGGGGGAGGTATTTTTTGATGTCATTGAGCGATAGATCCGATTTAAAAATTGTTTTTGTGAAGTTGAACCGGCCAGCATGTCTTAAATATCACATACACGATATGTTGTAGGTGGCTAAACTATTATCTTGTTCTGTAATGACTCGAATTGAATTCATAGAAATGGTTTACTGCTGTTGGCATTCAATGAATAACTTCATCTTAGAAGGGACACTCGAACCAATATTGTGTTTTAAGGTACTTCTTTGGTTAACAAAGAATGTCACTACTCACTAGATTTGCATTACATTATCACTCACACAAAGCTAATATGCAATGTAATGTACAGGTGATGATAGGCCTATTGAAAAGGTGTAGTTTCTGTGTTAATATTGCCAGAAATCTCATGCTCAATAACAATACTTGAAGGAATTCAATTTTTCTCTGGTGAACGTATCATGAATACATTTTTTGATGTTTCAAATATTAAAAAAATTACACTTACATTGGTTTTTATGTAGGTACATCTTATTGATGTTTACACTATCGAGACAGTCTTACCAAAATACTAAATTTGCTAAGAGTTAAATAATTTTTAGTTCATACACAAAAGCTAGAAATATGGAGAAAAATGGTGGAGGTTTAAAGAAAATTCATTTGATAGGATGCCACTCTGCTTTCAACAGCATTGTGTGATATAATGGTGCTATTCTTGAATCAAAAAATACCTTTGAGCTCTTGAACCAATATTTTTTGAAAAACATCCATAAATATATGGGTAAACATAGTTCATATGCCTTTTTAATCCAATATGTCAAATGAAGAATCGATGCCGTTGCTTTTTTTTTATCAACTTTCTGATGTAAATATTGAAGAGTTTATAATATTCGTTACAACGTTGTGGCGAATAATGAAATAAATTATATGTAGCTTTTTTTGTTAGTTTAATTTTTTAAGTCTTATTATGAAGTAATCAAGAGAATGTTGCTATCAATTTTATATATTCAATAAAATGTGAAATTGTATATATGTTTCAGTGATTGAAATGAACCCATTCTCAAAAGAAGTCTGCTTGTTTTCAGTTGAAGTTATGACTTGAGTGTTGAAAGGGTTATTAATTGTTTCCAGGTTGAAACAGATACCTGATAATTCATGTCAGTATAGTCGAATTTTGTTTAACAAAGTTTCAACCTATGAGCACAAGTATTGTGGAATGTTTCTCAATTTCATCGCTGGTTGACGCGAATTGTCAGCCATTACATACAACGTCAAATGATTTGATGTTGATTATTTTTTTTTTCGATAGATTGGTTTCACTTCCAGCTGATTTTGAGTTGTTCATCGTAGTTTTGAGTTGATTTGCTCTTCATAGTTTATTTCGTTTTTTATTCAGTGGTGCGTATAATTATTGATTTGAAACTTGGGAAATAGTAAAAATATATTACAGTTTCCTGTATGATTTACACTTACAATGGGTTTACAAAACCTCGACACGTGTTTCGCTATTACAATAGCTTCTTCAAGCAAGATAAATTATCTTGTAATAGCGAAACACGTGTCGCGGTTTTGTAAACCCCATGTAAGTGTAAATCATACAGGAAACTAAGATATTTTTATTAATATGGATTTTTCATCAGGTATCGTCCAGTTCAATTCAATTTTTGGGAAATAGTCACACGTGCGACATTCCCTTTTTTTGTACTTACCAGAAGTCAAAATAAGCCACAGATACCTCTTGCGATGTGCGGTTCCTACCGAAGGATATTACATGTGATCTATAATGTATACTATCATTCACACAATGATCTTGAAGCATAATGGAAACATTGATATCTGTTGATATCATTCACGCAATGATCTTGAAGTATAATGGAAACATATTTGAAATCTTTTCCTTTTTGAAAAGTTGACGATTTGCCTTTTGATTCGAGGTGAAGTTTTGTTGTGATATATCATCACGTTTAAAAAATATTCTCACAAAAAATTGTATTCCGATGTGTAGAATACAAATGAGGAAGTACAACGCGGCGCTTATCCCTAGTTCAAAAGTTATTGCCTTTCAAATTTGGGAAGACAGGCCTCTTTTACCTTTTTGCATCATAAAACCAAAGAAGCACACGTTAGTCATCATCTTCACACATTCTTGCACTTGCTGCGTACTATTTTTTTTCACAAATATTTCCATTTCTCTTGGAGAGACTCCATTTTGAAGTTCATTTTGACGTTAAGTTGTTGAATTGGAAGTGCATAGTCAACCAATCGATTGACAAACTATACTCTTTGATTCGAGCAGTCAACGAAATAATGTCATTATGAAAAACGAAATCAATGAAAGAAACCTAAATATGAGGAATTTGGCAGGCATTCTGAAGAAATCGATTGGTCAGCGTCCAAAATTAAGTGTATGTTGAAATGAATTTTAACATTAGGAACTTGAAGCCAATTGTGCATTTTTATACGTATCCATAAACATCACTCATCAACCGAAACTTATACAGAACCTTTATATGTCATATATCAACTGTAAAATACCCTAAAAATGATGAATTTATGAGTTTTATGACCTAACACCTAACTGTTGAATGTGGATATTTTACTATATTTTATTAAATGAATTTGGGAAGCTGATTACACTTGGTAATGAATGAATCGAGGACTGTTGTATAAACTGTATAATTTTGTCATCTTCCAGGCGAGCACTGAAGATGACGAAAGTCTGAAGTGCTTTGCAATATTATTTCAAAATTATGCACTATACAACAGTCCTCGATTCATTTATATATTTTATTGTAAAAAGTATTTTATTGTTGTGAAACGAGAGCAGAATCCTTTTGCATATAATACATGCTGATGAACTATTGGGCAACAGGGCTGCACTAAATGAAGCGTTCAATTTCAACACTTTGAATAATACCCAGTGTTTATCCTTATTTCGATTCAGAAAGGAAGACGTAAACATACTAAAAATGCTTAAGGATTACCTGAGCAATTAATTTTCAATAGAATTCCAATGTCAGGAGGCGAATTTTTAAATTTCTCATAGTATATAATTTTCTGCAGGTCGTGCGATGGACTCTGCATTTCATAATCAATCCTCTTGCCGACATCATATATATCGTAAATGAAAAATCAGGTTATGAACACATTAGCAGCGATCTTTGAAATTAAATTACTTCTCTTAGCTGTCCGTATTGATACGTAGCCCGTTTGCGCATGCGCCAGATCGATACGGATAAGGATACGGTTGGAATTTAGACTGCTTTAAGTGTCTATGGTTTGTTCACAAACAGACAGAAGAATAAAATTGATTGCATTGACATTATAATCAATGGACTGGCCCTTATGACAGTTTTCTACATAACGCTATGTGGAATACATTAGAGAGAAAGGGTATGCACAATGAAGTGATATTGTGAGGGACAGAATGATAATTCTAAACTTGAATTACTCTATCCTTCTAAACCTCTCTTTACCATTCTTCTAGACCTCTCTTTATCTGCGACAATGTATATGATATAATTTAAGTGAACAATGGCTCAATGTGTTTAAACATAGTGAATCTTAAGAACTGCGTGAACTCAAAAGCTATTTCTGTAGACAAACCATTGCTCGTGGTGGCGTCTCCATTTTCACTCGTAGTAATATAATATGTAAACCACTCCTTTTGAAACGTTTTTGCGTCGAACAACATGCAGAATTTTGGGGGATCGAAATAAGAAAATCTAAAACTGCTTTAGTAACCACTTACAGATCCTCATTATCCAGGCAATACAACCTTTTTTTTTGACAAAGCTGAGGAACTAGTGACGGTTATATCAGGTGAATTTGATAAGATAATATTGATTGGCGATTTTAATATCGATCGATAAATAAGAATAATTATATTTCTAGGTCTTGGTTGAATATATTGAAGTCTCGGTTTGATACCTAAAATAACTGACTTTACTAGGGTAAGTAGCATATCTTCTAGCTGCATAGACCATATAATGACAAATATTGACGATAGTGAGTGTAGTACTGGCCTCTCAGATCCCTGTATATCTGACCATGGTGACCAGTATATATTTCTCCCAAAACACCCAGGAGTTTGCCCTAAGCATAAATGGACCCAATCAACAAATCGAAAGGGTCTGGTAGCATTGAAATACCCCCTTGAGCTTGTCAATTGGAAGGAAATTTATAACGTAAGAAACTCAATTAATCTGGTAGCCGAGCTATTAAATAATACGTACAGCTCCCCCGTAAGTAAACACTTTCCTCTAAGAAAACAAAAAAATATAAACAAAGTTAAAAGACCAATCAGCTTCTTCAGCGATGAACTGCGCCACATGAGAGACACATTACTTATTCTAAAAACAATCAGTGTATCGTCAAACAACCCTGCGGATAAAGAAATATTTAGGAATTTCAGGCATAATTATCAGCTATAAGATTTGCTGAGAGAACTTCTGACGAAAATTTTATGGCTATGTCCGATAATAAACCAAAAGACGCTTGGAAACTAGTGAGTCATGAACGAAACTCTGTTCCGAAGCTAAACTATAACGAGCACATCATCAGCCCTAATGACTTCAACATATTCTTTTCGAATATAGCAGAGAATGTCATAAAATCACTGACAATCTGTCGGAGTGACTCACAAGTTTGTCTCTCGGGACTTTCTAGAATATGCGACTCTTTTTTTATGGAGCCAATTACTCACTACGACGTGGAGCATGTTATTCATAAACTTAAAAACACAAACTGCTTCGACATACATCAACTGAATAGCCGAGTTATCAAAGAGACATCAGAACCATTAACTGTGGTCATAAATCATTGTTTTGATGAAGGAATCTTCCCAGATATATGGAAAATTAGTAAAATAATACCTATCTTTAAGAAAGGGGGCCCAAATTCATCAGACAACTATAGACCAATCTCAATTATACCCACATTGGGAAAAATCACTGAGATTATAATCAAAGAACGCCTCATGAGTTTTTTTAATAAACAAGATCCTAAATGAACATCAGTTTGGTTTCATACAAAACAAATCAACAACACATACGGTGTTTGAATTATTTCAAGTCCACAGTAAAATAGAAGCTGGTAAACACATTTCACTAACAATGTGGGATCTTAGCAAAGCTTTTCATTGTGTAAATCACAACATTCTCTGCGAAAATCTGGAATTTTATGGAGTTCGCGGCACAGCCTTACAATTTTTCAAATCATATCTGGACTCAAGAAAGCAAGCAGTTAGTGTTGATGGTAATCTATCGGATGAAGTGATTATGCACCACGGTATTCCACAGGGATTTATCCTGGGTCCTTCACTATTCATCATTTACATTAATGATATTTTTCACTTTCTGAACAGAGGTAAAACTCAAAAAATACATATTTCATCAAACAACAACGTCACTTCCCATCATTACACTAAATTACAGAAATAACCATTGATGATAAGCTGAAATGGGAGACGCACGTTGACCAGCTATGTAATAAGCTCTCAACTCAACTTTTTCTGTTACGGCAGTTAAAAAAAGTATTGAGCCAGATACTCGTACCACACTCACTCAGATTTCCACAGTTACCCCATTAGAGATGCAGGACAACTTAGGCAACCAAGATTATTGACTAGAAATGTAACGAAATTCTCTGGATCTGAAGCTGTATAATAAGCTGCCTATTGAAATAACTCAATTGAATTTCAGTACTTTCAAAAGGTGGGTAAAGGAATATATCTTTTGGATAATTGCTTTCATCTACACCCATACTCTAATATGCACTATATGCCCACAACCCGTTTAATAATGAAATCCATTACGATACAGATTTTTCATTACGATACAGATTTTCAACCGATAGAAACCCATTATTTTTCAATCAAGCACGATGTGCATGCTTTGCCTTTGACGTTTGTCAAGTCAAAAAGCATAGGTATTGATGTTTGAAGAATATAGCCAAACTTCGAATTCAGCCTGGGCTAATCCTTTTTTTCTTTTCATTTCTCATTGTTGTATTTCCCGAGTTTATCATTATTTACAATTTTTCGAAAAAATACGAATAATAACAATTATTGTCTGCAACAGAAATATAATATTTGTAGTTCTTCACTATTTATCGGGTGTAGATAAAATAGCGTATGAAACTCTCATGTAATGGTTATTAATACACTCGCATCAACCATACGAAACTCACCTTCGGCTCGTTTCGTATCCCGGTTAATGCTCGTGTATTAATAACCATCATTACATGATCGTTGCATAATATACTATTACTCTATTCATGACTTTATGAACTGTGTAGTTACGCCATGATATAATACTCTGTCATTTATTTTTGTTGCTATATATATATATATATATATATATATATATATATAAATATATATATATATATATTTATTTATTTATTTATTTCTACTTGTGTACCATTTTTAGATATTTTGATGTTTTCATTTTATTCTTACATAACATGATCATTAAATGTATCTGTCTATCTATCATTGAGGAACGAATTCGCTTGAGGTTATACTTGAAGTATTCTATCTTGCTCATTCCACAGTCCTCTCTCTCTCTTACGGTCAGTCCATTAGAAGAAATGTCTATGGTTGATAATTGTTCTAAAAAAATTGTTCGTTTTCGTTAACCAGCTGACGAACGTCAACCCTCAAAAGTCGAAACTTGTGCGAGCAATGGATCAACGAGGCCTTACCTTTTAACGTGCGATTACCCAGCACGGTGGCCCGGCGAGGATTGGAACCCCGGCCTTCCGCTTGATAGGCAGATATTCTAACCACTACACTACCAATACCTTGACATATCAAACTGCGTAAGTTGGTGTTCTGTGGCGAGTGTCTACTCAAGTTTTAATAAACTTGTTTTTTGTTTGAAAAAATTTAAAACTTTCTCGTGAAAGAAATTTTATTCCATGATTTCAAATTACTATTCTTGCATCCTTTTTTACTAGGCATGTAACAACCATGGTCACTAATGCTGCAAAAAATATGTTAAACTGAGAAATTATGGAAAATATTCAGTAAACAACACAAATATAACGTATACCCAAGTTGAGAAAGGATCTTTCAAAGTGAAGTTTATTTTCATCATCGTTAGAATAATCTCGTGTATCTTCTATTTTCGAAATATGTGTTGAAACTAGCATATTTTCTAACACTAAGAAATAATTTTCCTTCGGTAACTGCTTGATATATTATGGAGTTGAATATTAGATTATTCGGCACTATTAACACCACAAACAATGCAAAATGCTTCATTAAAAAAATAACTAGAGGTAAAAAATTCACTCAACTATAGCGATAGTAACAATATAAAAACGTGGGAATTACAACGTGAAATGAAACGAACAATACTAAATGCAATAGAACTGAATATTGAGGTTTTTTTTAAATTCCGAACGCATTCAAATTCAAAATACTTGAAATCGAAATATTAAACTTATTTGTAAGGGGTTCGCATTCCAGATGCTTGTCAAATTAATCAATATTTCCCTCCTACCCTCAGAAACATTATTTAGTTTTTTCAAAAGACTTAGTGATTGATGTCGATGGTAAATCTGGTGCGCCCTCAGTGTTTTTCTATCCTTAATTTGGCATTTGAATAATGAAGGATGAAGACTCTCCATCAACTGGAATATGTAGGTAAGCCTTGTACAAATCCAGCTTACAGAAATATCGAGAATTTCGTAAACGATCGATAACGTCATCAATACGGCGAATTGGATAATTGGCTTGGAGAAGACGTTCATCAACACCACATTTATAATTAACGCAAATGCGAACTCCACCATCTTCCGTCGGGATGATAACTAAAGGTGATCCCTAGTCGCTGGTCGCTACTGTTGAAGTTGAAATGATACCATCAGCTTCGAGTACATCCAATTCGTGATTTACACGATCGAGTAAGGCATATGAAATGCTTTTTTCTCTCGTGAAGATGACTTTGAAATTTGGGACACAACCAACTCTCTCTTCAAAAAGTAGTGCAAATCTTTTGAAAATTTCTTCGGTCGAAGTTGCATGCTTGACTTGAAGTACTGGTGATGGTTTGTTCATTGAAACATCGACTTGACGCAGATCAATATCCAATCTTAGAATCCACTGACTTCCTAAAAGAGCGGCGTGACCCGACGGAACAATATGAAGTTCTATCTTTATCCTTCCATTGTACGAAACATTGACGGTTACTTTCCCTTCGGGCTTGATTATATTGCCAGAGTAGGACCTGAATGCAATATTTGAAGTTACGGTAAAATTCTATTTACCAGACCCCACCTATTTAAAAAAAAATTGATGGGACTTACCTATTTCGGTCTCTTGAACAAAAAATTCTAATGAAAATTTTGGCGGTCTCAACTAGTTCGGAGAAACCGCCCCCCAAAGACAGGAAAACGGTGTTGACGCTTATGTTTGTTTTTCAGCTAATTCCGCTCGAAATTCCTCCTTCTATCTATCAGCACAATATACACATTCTCTTCCACCTTCTTCATCACTTTTCAACCGAATTAAAAGCATTTTTCACTACAGGATTGAAAATTATTTCCTGATAGGAATTTGAGGTTAACATAACTTGTGGAACTCGCATCGGCGATGCCTTGCGAGTTCGACTGTTTTGTTAACCTCACTTGCCTATCAGGATATATTTTTCAATCTTGTAGCGAAAAATGCTTTTAATTCGGTTAAAAAATGATGAAGAAGGTGGAACAGAATGTGTATATTGTGCTGATATAAAGAAGGAGAAATTTCGAGCGGAATTGGCTGAAAAACAAACATAAGCATCAACCCCGTTTTCCTGTCTTTGGGGGGCCGTATCTCCGAAACTAGTTGAGACCGCCGAAATTTTCATCAGATTTTTTTTTCAGGATACCAAAATACATGAGTCCCATCAAAAATTTTTTTAAAAATAGGTGGCGTCCGATAAATAGAACTTTACCGAAGTTACTATTGGAATATTCAAATTTAGATGGTCAAAATCATTTCTAGCTAATAGGGAAAATTTTGCACCAGAATCCACATCGAATCGCTGTGATTTTCCGTTGAGTTTGACATCAACCAAATATTTGTCGGAATTATGGCCCATTTCAAATAAGTCGACTATATCGAAATTTTGGTAGATTTCTTTGATTTTATTGAGACCATACTCACTAGAAACCTCATATAATTCGAAATTTGATATATTCTGAGTGTTTTGTTTTGGAGTTGAATTTACAACTCAGCTCAAGAGAGAAAAATAGGACTGCGGTGAATTTTGGAGAGATATAACGTGCCTTAAAGACCTTATTACCTTTCGTTTTAAACTTCCACCGTTGGGCGGCCGGCAGAGTTAACAGTCGTGGGATGAAGGACTTGCAGCTTCTTGTAATTTCGTGGTGGTAGGTGCTCGATAATTCTGCTTAGAATCACTTTTGTGCGATATTTTTGAATTCGATGTGATCAAGGTGTATGCTCGATAAAATTACGGCGATCACTTGCGACCATTACTTGTTTACTTCTTGCACCTGACGCGCTAGCTTCGAGTAAAGTCCTGAAGGAATATCTCGCGGAAATATACAGGGTGAATGAACTAAATTAGAAAAGCAGATTTTGGGGATTGATAAAAATTGAAAATATTTATGTATATGCATAATTATATGAGTTACATAAAAGACGTTAAAAGGGTGTGGATGATCCACTGAGTGAGTGGGTCGAACTTTCATTGTTAGATCTGCGATTGGCCATTAAAGTGGAAACGCATATTCTGGAAATGTGCTCTAGCTTCGAACATTTCTTACATTTCAGTTTTGATTCGTCAACTCGGCAAGCATTTGCCTCATGGTTGTCTCTTCCACATCTCAGGCAAAGGTTTTCAATGCCTAGGGCTCTGAAGTCGGGTGGATTTGGTCGAGAACGAGATCTACAGTGAAATTTCGAGGTTCTTTTGTGGAAACGGGCACGTTTAGATGAATCTTCGTTGACATTACTTGCATTGAAATTTTTTTGATTTGTATTAGAACGTTGAGTGAGTTCTTTGCTCTCTATTTTTGACGCTTCAAGAGCAATGGCTTTGGCAAGAATTTCATCAAAACTAGTTGTATTTGATTGAAGAATTTGTTCCCGAAGCCAATCGTCACGTAGTCCTCTGATAAATTGTGTACGTAGGAAAATTTCGGCAATTGAAACAGTTTGTTCACAAGGACATTGGATGGAAAATTCACATTGTGTTAGATCGCGTTGAAGAGCTGCCACAAAGTCTAAAATTGTCTGTCGATCTTATTGAAATCTATTCAAGAAGTGGTGCTGCGAAACTACGACGTTTTTCTTGGGAATCAACATTTCTTTAAAGGATTTCACAAGATCACTATAAGATAATCTTTCAAAAGCTTCTCTGGGCCCAAAAATGCTGCTAAACTATTGTAGTGATCACTTCCTATTGACACACATAGAAGTTGGGCTATTTGAAATGGATTGGTTAAGCCTTTCATGCTATAATAATTTTCGAATCGTTCTAAATAGCATGTAAATTTTTCACGTCTGAGATCATAGCTTTCAAAAGGAGATATGTTCGAAAAATGAACAGCATTCCATGATCTGTTTGTGAACTGGTTGAATGGGCAGCTTGCATTTGTGCTGTAACTTCTGAAATAAGGGCTTTCTGCTGTTCTTTAAATACTTTCAGGAGTGTATTGAACTGTTCTTCATTCATTTCGATTGTTTGCAGAAGAAAATAATACTTTCTCGTTCAACAGGGCACTGGTAGGTGGGTGGACTGCAGTTGATTCAAATGGAATTCCTTGCAGAATTTGTTGATTTCTGTACAATTTTTGCACTGGATTAAAAAATCCAATGTTATACTTATTTTTACTCGTCGCCAATTGAAGAATCTCTTTATTGAACTATATAAAATTAGTAGGTTCTGCAAAAATACAATTGACATTCATTTTAAAGAATAAATAACAACGACTACCCATCCGTTACCGATGATACCGAACTACTTGGCAGGAAGAAAAATAAAATGGGTGATAGAAAGATCATCACAATATAGTTTAGCCATAATGACAGATTTTCGTACATCCAACGCAGCTTATCGATATAGCACTTTTTCCACAAGGCTGAGAACTTGCAAAAAAAATCAGGGGGATTCTTTTCAGCATGTACATTCAGGATTCAAGTGAAAAAATAGGTTTCTTTAAAAAAAAACAATTTTTTCGAGGACATAAAATTTAAACAAATAGAAGTTATGCCTTAAGTATTCAAGTTATTCAAGATAAAAGAGACTGCAGTCGTCACCCAGCAGATGGCGTTGCCCCTTGGGGACTTACTACACCATCTGCACCAGGTTTCAGAGATTTACTTTGTAAGGAGTAGATGTAGATAGTCCGAATTGTTTGTGTTTACAGTCCAGCCAAGTGTCACTGCTGAGACCTGGTGGGTCGAAACAGTTGTCTGGCATTAAATTGTAAATGCAATCATTTCGAACATGGAGTTCTGATTTGTTATTCAAGATGTTCTTCAAGATTCTCCTAGGTCTTTGTTAAAAAAAAGTCTGAATAACTTGAACATTTTGGATACCTTAAATGAAGTTAAGGCGTAACTTCTATTTGTTTACAAGCTGATATTTTGAATCATCGAAAAACATGTTTTAAAACAACTATACATGTACATGAAAAGAATCACCCTGAATTTTTTTTTGCACCTTCTCGGCCTGGAATAAGTGATATATATATATATATATATATATATATATATACCGTGTGTCACAGACTCATGGTACACCCCCGTTTTCTCCTTTGTTTTTCTAGCTATATTTTTGAGATTCGGAACATCGAATAAGCTCACCGAACAGCATTTCTCGACATATCTGAAAGAAAAAAACAACTTCCAATTTTTCCGGAAATGACATCAACTTTCGATTCTTCTGTATATTGTTAGAAACTTTACTGGCGGGGCAATCCAATTCTCTCTCCCACTCATTGAGCTTATGGATAATATAAATGGCGATATCTCCGCAGTCATTGGAGATAACATCATCAAACCTGGTATCGTTGGATTCCTCATGATCATCCCTAGCCGATCTCCTGTCACAAAATGATGTTGCTCAAATTTAAACACAAAAGCAATCATTCTCGCCGACACTGTGAGTAATAATTCATTTTCCTGTTTGTTCTTTATATGATATCATATTATTTGTAGCTTCCCTGACGATGACAGTAACAACTGTCGAAATATATATATATATATATATATATATATAAAACATGCTGGATTTAGAAAAATTATTTCATTGCTGAACTATATACCGTGGCTGGATAAAAGTTACCGCTTTCTTGGTAAGTTTCAGGTTGTGGATGGGTTTGTAGATTTCATTACGACGCATATTTTTCGTAGGAATCATTTTTCGATAAATCTGATTCCAAACATAATAACATCAAAATATTGAAATTTGTTTATTTGAATATTTTTTTAGACAAGTCATTTCATGATCCAACATATTTCACACTATAATCTTTGAGGTCCGAACTAACTACAAAAAATTTGGCGATTTGGCACGACTGTTGAATCGAAGTCGTCCAAATTCATGTACATCCCGACTGGATTTGTCCTGCTCACAAGAAGAGCAGGGAATTTTTTTATGTGATTCCGGGCTCATCAGATTCGAAATGACAACTACAAAAATATGTTAGAAAATGACGTCACTCGTGAACGATTTCAATAGTTTCGACGAATCAATCTGTTAATAATAAGAACTCTAAACAATATTTCTTCTACAAAATGGATGTTTGAATCGAAACAGTATCTCTAAAACATGCATTTGATAACCGGTTGATTTTTTACACTGTGGCTCAGTAAATGTTCCAATATTCGAATGGCCATATTTCCCTACGAACTAGGTAGAAAGATTTCCTAGTTCTGTCCTCAGGAGTTGTGAATTTTAACCCTTGTTACAAACTCTTCGTGTTTGTTAGCTCTATATGTCATGCATTTCAAGTGTGGTTTTTGAATTTTAAAGCACCACTGTCGAAAATCGGCGAGGCCCTGTGCCGTACACGAACGCAATGTGTGATGATAACAAAAATCCATGAGTCCATGTCCTAAAAACAATTTCAAGCGTATAAAAAAATATTAAAAATACGTAATAACCCTGAACTGAGAAAATATCCATACACTCTATATAACTTTACAATCTCTTGATTCAGGCGTTTTTTGGAATTATATGCTGTAATCCCGAAGTCCAATGAAACATACACACACTCTATGTTTTCCTGAACTACGAAAACCAACGTCGATACAGTTCGCTGGATTATGAATATTCGATAAACTCTGTAACAGTTACCTTCCTATGAAGATAAAAGTCAATTTGAATTTTGGTACGCTCAGTACCATCTGAAATAAAATTACTAATGAAAAAATTGTTCTAAAAAAAAATTGTTCTAAAAAAATTGTTCTAAAAATTGTTCTAAAATTGTTCGTTTTCGTTAACCAGCTGACGAACGTCAACCCTCATAAGTCGAAACTTGTGCGAGCAATGGATCAACGAGGCATTACCTTTTAACGTGCGATTACCCAGCACGGTGGCCCGGCGAGGATTCGAACCCCGGCCTTCCGCTTGATAGGCAGATATTTTGTCCTTAAACTTTAAAATCACCCGTCACTGGCAATGATATACCACAAAAAGGGCAATATGCACGAAATAAATTCAACAAATGGAACAGAAAATCATTATAAATATTTCAACAATCTAACTCATAATAATCCCAATGAATTATTTCCTCTCGGGCAATCGGAGACTTGTCTCTCTTCTGGTAGATACTTTCACGGACGGTGCTCTTCTGAATTGTTATCAATCGTTCCACCTCCACCCTTGGCAATATCTATACGGATGACTCGACGAGTACAGAATTCCCACCTCTTTGTTGTGAATTTGGAGACCTGTCGAACCTCTCTTGCTCAGGAATTTTTTCTCAATAGAACAGCTGAGCTTTGAAACTACTTGCCGAAAGAGGTTGTTCCTGAAGCTTACAAACGTCAAAAATTCAAAGTGAATGTTAATTCGTATCTCCCTTGACTCACGCGGTGTTCTTTGAACATTACAGGGCATCCCTTTCGTGTGAATCTCCATATAAAAAAAGAAAAAAAAGTTTTAGGTTGCCTGTTGCCTGAATACTTTTCTTTATTGAATCTCACTTTTGTCACTTATAACAATACTTTTCTTATCGAGTCTTTCTAGAGGGAGACAACAACACAAATACCATTGACACGACAACAACATACTCCACGCCAGAATGATTTGAGAAGCAATAGAAATAGAAAAACGTCCTGAATGCCCTCAAAAATGAGATGACTCACAAAGACATTCCAATTCATGGAAACCACACACCATGCCCCCCCCCGGGGTTGAGCGCCCAGGATGACGTGATGCCATATCCAGTTGCCTGGATACGAGACCTCGCCATCCTCCATTTTCCTTTCCACCCCCGCCCTCTCAGGAGCGGTCCTCAACCTGCTGATGGGCACTTCAGCAAGATTGATATCTAACCCTCTTCGGTTGGAAATCAGCCTTTAGGTGCTATTGCTTCCTCTCTATCTCTTATGCTTCCTCTCTATCTCTTACTCATGGAAACCGTTACTGTCCCATTGAACAAATGTTTCAATTAAACCTCCTCAAACGATCTCAACATCTGGTTCGGTCATATTTTTTACGTCGTCGGTCCTTCACTTTGTTCTGATGAGAGCTGGGGATTAAAGAGACTTAGACACCGGCGTCGAGTCACGCGAAAGTCTCAATTATGGCTTTATGGGAGCCTTTATGGTGAACTCCTCTCAAAACAGTTTCATATTCAACTTCTTTTTCATTATATCCTTCAGGCTCCATTGTTCGAACTTTACGTATTGAATTATTTGAACAACACAGAGCTATACAAATTTAAATATTCACAAGATTTTATTCTATAATACTGCTAACCCAACATTTCCCTATCTCATTGACTGCAATCAAAAATTATTGCCCATACTCCTTCAATCTAGTCAGAGGTTCACAAACTTTTTTTCTCATAGACCCCATTCAAAATTTTTCTGGTTCTGGTGGACCCCCTGCAGCTATATTTCTACCATATTTCCATATTCGCCATTTTTTGGTCACGCCAACATGGACACTCCTCAAGTCTCCCGTGGACCCATGGGGGTCCACCCGGACCTCTTTAGGAATCAGTGTTCTATACTACACAAAATCGAAGGGATATGAAGAAAAAGCTACTGCACTCATAGTAGCTTTGAGAGGGCCAGCTTTGGGAATATTGCAAACGATACCCATAGAACAGCAAAAGCAATATGAGGACCTGATTTCTGCACTAGAGTTGGGGTATGGCGATCAACACCGAGAGCAGCTGTACCGGGCCCAAATGAAGACTCGCACACAAAAATCAGGTGAGAGTCTCCAAAAATTTGAGGCATATGTTCGACGCCTGATCCAGCTGGCGTATCCAGAAACGCCTGGAAATTTCAAGGAGCAACTGGCAGTGAAGATATTTATAGACGGACTGAGAGACCCAGAAATACAAAGAATTTTACGACTGACGAGTTTCAAGAGAAGTAGCGATGCTTTGGTTCGCTCTTTGGAAGTGGAGGCAGCCTTCAACACGTTGAGGCCAAAAGTGCGTGCAGTTTCAATGGAAGAACCGTAAAAATGATTTGGCACAGCGTGTAGTTCAGTCGAAAAGGTTCTGGAGGAAATGAAATCGATGATAAGTGGAATTAGCACCCAGAAGAAGAGAACGTGCTATAGATGTGAAAAACCGGGACATCTTATAAAATACTGTTGGGTGAAAATGCCGCAGAGGATTTGCTATAGATGTAGAAAGCCGGGGCAATTTTATGAAAGACTACAGGAAGAGAGTTCCACACAGAACATAGCAGGTGTGGAAAATCAGGACATCACATGAAAGATTTCAAGGTGAGAATGCCACCAAAATTCAACTCACCTGTCAGGACGCCGCCAAGTTCGCAATCCCCCGCGAGGTCAAGGTCACCGAGGGTCATCTGTGTCAACAGGCTAAGAACAACAACCGATAGCCCTACCATTCCTGGAAAATTGAATGACCTAGACGTTACATGCACCATAGACACCGGTGCTGCAGTTTCCTTGGTACGCAGTGACATCCTTCGGCCTGAGAGTGTGAAGCCTGTTTCTTCCAATTCCGTGAGTTACGTACCACAGAAGTACGTTCAACCAGCCGACTAGGTCTATGACCCAGCCAAGGAGCGCCGACGCTGCAGTATCAAATAGCCGGCATTTCCAGAAAAAGCCAACATCATATTTTCTCACCATTTTATGTGACTTTATTAGAATTCAGTCTTGATGTATCTTTCATACGAACAACTTGTCTAAATAAATATATTTCGTCTTTTTAAAAACGGTCTTCGTTCTTTAAAGTACGTAATTGGCGCAGTCGGTAGGATCTCGAAGGCATCTATCGGTTTAGATATCCTTGAGTTTCAACTCTTCATCAAGAAGAACCAGATAAGTTGTTGCCGCAACGAAAGAAAAATTCTGAAGCTGAAAGTACCATCACCGGTTCAACTACAGTTCCAGAGGCAGATTCCAGGACTTCAAGTACCCGAAATCTCCGGCACCAGACGATGGAAAGGATTTTTCCGTGAGTTACTCATTGTTCCTTTTTCTGTGATCCTATATGTCAGACTCCTCAATTTTCCCTGATTCAATAAGTGATATTAGTGCAGAAATTGAGTTAGATTTAAGTCAATCATTAGAAGCTCTTAGTATAAATAATAATCGAACTAGACAATTAGAAAGTATAGTCAATTCTATCATGGCAGTAGTACCAGTCTTTGATTTGAAACTTTTGCAAATCATACCAGAGTTTGATGGTAATCCATGCAGACTTTATCGATTCATTTCAACATGTACCGATTTATTGAATACATATTGGGACGCCACTCCCGCAAATATTAATTGTGCACAAAATAAACTTCTGCTCAATAGTATTTTTTCCAAATTGACTGGACCGGCCGAAGAAATATTTTCTATCAGCGGTAGTAATAATTGGAATGATATTAAAAATTTATTGATCACCCACTTTGGCGATCAGAGAAATGAAAGTAGTTTGTTATCAGATTTAGGCTCTTTGAGACAAAATCCAAACGAAAACTCACTTAACTTTTTTTCAAGAGTTGTTTCTATGCTCAATCTTCTCCACAACTATGTTAATCTACACGAAATAAATGAGCAAGTGAAAATAAGTAAAAAATTACTCTATGATTCACATGCATTGCATACATTATTTGTTGGTTTGAGAGAACCCCAAAGTTCAATGATCAGATCAATGAGACCGAATAATTTAGCTGAAGCACAACAATATATCATCGAAGATAATAACATTCGATATTTACAAAAATCCCAATTTAGTAATTTCACTCCTCAAAGGTCACTGAACGTAACAAAACCTCAAAATTTAAATTTTGTTCAACAGTCTCAAAATTTTCAACCGGATAGACCTCAAATACAACAAAATATTCCTCGACAATTGCAACAAAATCAAAATTTTTCTAACCAACCTCAATTTCCTAGAGGACCTATTCAAATACAACCACGTCAAAATTTGCCCCCGAAAAAATATTTTACGAACAACCAAGTATTCGGACCACCGCGGAATGTTTGGAAACCCAATAACGGGCCATCCACTTCACAACCAACCCCGATGAGCATTGTTAGTACACAAAATTTTTCAAGAAATAGACCTTCCTTTCAACAACCCCCTCGAAATCACTTCCAGAATAATTCAAATCAGAGACGTAACTTCGTCTCCGAGGAACTTCATAATATTGAATATGATCAAAATTATGAAACATGTGATTCATATTTTCCACAGGAAGACTATTCAAACGAAAAATACGTAGACGAAACCGAACAATTTTCCTATTATGACGAGACTGACGATCAAAATTTTCAGCAAGTAGGGCCAAACCCAAACGAAACATAATCGAACTCAATACCATTTATGACAAAAAAGAATTGCCTTATATTCAAATCGAAAATCCACCTATAAAACTCTTGATAGATACTGGAGCAACAAAATCTTTCCTGAACCCCGAAATTGCAAAATTATATTACTCTGAAAATATTTTTAAAGAACCCTTCGTAGTTACATCAGTTTTTCAACAATCACAGCGTGATTATTGTGCTAGCATTCCATCTTTTGAAGAGTTCAACTCAGAGAAACCACTGAAGTTTCACTTATTTAAATTTCATCAATATTTCGATGGATTGATCGGCTTAGATATACTTAAAGAAATGAATGCCCAAATCGATTTTTCTAATTCAATTTTATATACTCCGAATTCACAAATCTACATTCAGTATTATGAGACCCAGAAAAAGCTTTTATTTTTTGTCGAACTGGAACCAAATACAGGAACCAAAATAAAAATTCCTGTGAATCAATTATCAGGTGATATAATTGTACCGCCTACAAAAATAAATGGATGTTTCATCAGAGAAACACTAACTACAGCCAATAACGGATACGCTTTGGTAGAGTTAGAAAATCCAAACGATCAAAATTGCGAAATTGAATTCCCAAATAGCACACGACGTTCTGAAGATGAACCATTTATGTCCCAGTTACGTCGATACGTCCCGGGACGTATGGGAGACATTCGAAGAACGTACATTTCCGGATGTTTCATGTATGTACTATATAGACGTCCCATGTAGGTACATATTTGGTCCCGTTCCAATCGGAATGTAATAAAAACGTACATGCTTGGAAGTACTATGTACGTACTGTAGTAAGTGTCCTGAGTACGTTCATAATAACTCCTTTTCAGGTACGTACATTTCGGAACGAGTTAGGGACATACCAATGACGTGCTTTTTTGATGATTCCTTGTACGTACTGTTTATAAGTATCATTGACGTACAATGTTTGGAAGGACTATGCACGTACTGTTTGGACCTTTCAGGTGCGTACATATTGGGTCCCTTTCAAAATCGTATCTTTTGAAACTTTTGAGGATCTTAGTGATGACGTACATTTTTGGGAATCGTATGTATTTGGACGTCCCTTGACATACGCCAAGAAACCTACTTTGTACATTCAGCTAGATCCCCTCAATTAAGACTAGTGTGGGCCAAAAAAGTACGAACTAGAAACGTCCCTCATACGTACATTACCGTCCCTGTCTGGTAGGCCCAACGCGCTATCCCAAGTAGCACATCATATAGTTAGTTAGTTACCTATGTTCGAGACAACATTAAATTTTTTTAAGAAGTTCAGTAACAATGAAAATATATTTGAAAAAACACTGAAGGATCACTGTCTTATATGCGATGGCTATGTGGAATATCACACTTGCTGTGCAAAAAGTTCTGGCCGTATTTTCTGGTATTGAAATTCACCACGTCAATATTTCAATTTTTCCAAATTTTTTCAGGAATAATTCATCATGAATATTGCATTACCAATATTGGTATATGTTCGAATATTCCAAAGTCATCACTCTCAAAATCCCGATACCCCTTTCAGTTGTGATTCGAAAATGACGAGTTGAATATTTTCATTTTACTTTGAAAACAATATTCAAGCATTATCAGAATTTGCATATCTATATTGCAGTATTATGCCAATATGCCACCTAATGTGATAATTCAATATTTTATTCTACGCTCCCAATGTCGAATGCACATCTATACCACACAACTCTTCTTTAGAAACAAGTCTCTCCGTACCGTAGAGCGTTGTAGTGGTAAACAGTGAAATATTCAAAGTAAAGGTCCGGGTTTAAGTCCCGCAGCAGCCAGAGTTTTTTCCAGGTTAGTATTCGGTAAGTACATGTGCATGAGTGGAATTTTCAAGTTGACTAATTGGTACAGAAGAAATGAATAATTCCGAATATGAGAACGTAGAATTGAGAAGTTACATCAATTGAATTTATTTTTTTCGTCGATATATCATTAACAAGAAGGTACGTTTTCGGAATGTCCCAAACAGTTCCCCTTTCTGTACATTACAGTTCCTGTGTGGGCTAGAAAAGTACGTACTTGGGATTACCGACTATGCGGAAACGGTAAGTTCCAGGGAGGTCTTATGTACGTCTGTCGGAGACTGAAGTACGTCCCAAATACGTACAATACATCCTCACCGTACATATGCAGTACGTCCACTGGACGTACTTGTGCTATCTGGGTTGTTCGAGCCACTAAATACATTTTCATTTCCGGTTCAAAACTATGAACTTTATCATGCTGATATTGACCCTTTACAGACAGACGAACATGACATTCGAAATCTCATTCGAACAGACCATATGAATAATGAAGAAAAATCGCACATCGTCAAATTATGCCAAAAATATTCAGACATTTTTCATTACGAAGGAGAAAAGCTTACTTTCACGAATAAAGTCAAACACCAAATAAAAACGAAAGATGAACTCCCTGTATACACAAAATCTTACAGATACCCCTTCATTCATAAGGAAGAAGTTGCAAAACAAATAAATTCAATGTTAGAGCAAAATATTATCCGCCCCAGTAATTCTCCCTGGTCTTCACCAATTTGGATAGTACCGAAAAAACCGGACGCCAGTGGGAAAAAGAAATGGAGAATTGTGGTGGACTACCGAAAAGTTAATGAAAAAACTATCGAAGATCGGTATCCCCTGCCAAATATAAGCGATGTATTGGATAAACTGGGTAGGTGCCAGTATTTCTCTACATTGGATTTGGCAAGTGGCTTTCATCAGATAGAGATGGCCCCGGAAGACATTCAAAAAACAGCTTTCAATGTCGAAAATGGCCATTACGAGTATCTGAGGATGCCTTTTGGGTTGCGAAACGCTCCAGCTACTCTTAGTAGGGTAATGGACGACGTTTTGAGAGGTCTCCAGAATAATATCTGTTTAGTATACATGGATGATATTATTGTATATTCAACATCTTTACAAGAACATATAATCAACCTTAAAAAAGTATTTCAGAGGCTACGCGAAACAAACTTGAAAATTCAGATTGATAAATCAGAATTTCTCAAGAAAGAAGTTTCTTTTCTCGGACACATTGTAACATCAGAAGGTGTCAAACCAAATCCGGATAAAATTAAAGCCATTATGCAATATCCCATCCCGAAAACTACGAAACAAATTAAATCATTTCTTGGACTTTTGGGATACTACCGTAAATTTATCAAAGATTTTGCCAAAATTACAAGACCATTCACACTTTGTCTGAAAAAAGGTGCCACGATCAAACATGATGAAAATTTTATTAAAGCATTCAATCATTGTAAAACTATTTTGACAAATGACCCGATATTACAGTACCCAGACTTTGACAAACCGTTTATCATTACTACGGACGCTTCAAATTCGGCAATTGGTGCTATTTTATCACAGGGCCCTATTGGTTCTGACCGTCCCATCGCATACGCATCTAGAACACTAAATGACGCGGAACATAACTATAGCACAATTGAGAAAGAACTTTTGGCAATTGTTTATGCTACGAAATATTTTCGACCATATATTTTCGGCAGAAGATTTTTCATCTGCACAGACCATAAGCCGCTCCAATGGTTGATGTCTCTGAAAGAACCAAATTCAAGACTCGTCCGTTGGAAGTTGAAATTAGAAGAATTTGATTACAGCATTATCTACAAAAAAGGCAAGAAAAACACCAATGCAGATGCCCTCTCAAGAATTGAAATCTACCCCAATGAAGTAGAACCACAGCCCTGCAGTTCGAGGACAAATCCACAAGATATTGAAGAAACTTCTCCGTTTCTACAATATATGAAAAGATTCAACATTGCACAGAAGCATCCACAAGAAGACAACACCTCAATATCTAACAACCTTGACGAAACCCCGAATGAAGCCGAAATCGAAGTAGAAACCGACACATCGAGCTCAGTACCAGAAAATTGGTTTCAAGACTTAATTTCGAACTCCGAGGAAGCCGAGGAACCTGATGAACCCGAAGAAGATAACGAAACTGTACATACAAATGCCGAAAATCCCGTACAAGAAATCAACCCAAGCGAATCACCTATCAATGTCTTTCAAAATCAAATACACATATCAAAATCAACCTTACCAAGAAAAACAACCAGAAAAACGTTATGGGAACCGAACATAAAAAAAATATGGAATATATACATAGTAAATAATGACCTTTCCCCAATCATAACATTTTTCAGTGATTTTGGTCAGCCTAGAAAAACTTATGCATTTTATTTTAATGATGACAAATCGAACGAAATGTACGAAAATCTCTGTAACCTAATGATGCAAACCTTCAAAAACTACACATTCAAACTGATTAAATGCAATTCGAAGCTTGAAAATATAACAGAAATTGACAGACAAAAAGAACTATTAGTTTATAATCATGAAACAAAAACAAATCATCGCGGAATTCAAGAAACCATACAACAAATCAAGAAAAAATATTATTGGCCTAACCTTGCTAACGACGTCAGGAATTATATCAATAAATGCGAAGTATGTCAAATATCGAAATATGATAGAAGCCCACCAAAAATTAACTTTCAAATAACCCCAACACCCAAAAAACCATTTGAAATTGTTCATATTGATGTTTTTCAGGCCAACGGTCAAAAATTCCTTACCATCATAGATACTTTTTCTAAATATGCTCAAGCTTTTCCTCTTACATCCGCAAATGCTTCTTCTATTGTCGAAAGTCTCATCAAATTCATGTCATTTCACGGACTACCACTAAAAATCATAGCCGATAGTGGAACAGAATTCAAAAATTCCACTGTGACTGACTTCACAAAACTTCACAAAATTGACATTCATTTCATCACTCCCAAAAATTCAACTAGCAACGCCCCTGTAGAGCGCCTTCATTCAACCTTGCTTGAACACTTGAGAGTTTTGAAAGTTGAAAATCCCCGTTCTGAAATAACAAGCTCAATGCCTTATGCTATTTTCGGATATAACCACTCCATACATTCTTTGACAAAACAAAAACCAATAGATATTGTAAGTGGACATATCGATACAAAAGATCCATTTGATATAGACATAAACCACGAAATTTTGAACAATTATATTCAGGAACACAAAGACAGAACCCAATTGATTTTCAACCAAATTCACGACATTTCCCAACAACAAAAAGAAAAGACGATAGAAAAACGAAATCTCACTCGCGAAAATCCGGTCAGCTATCCTGAAGGTGGCGAAGTCTATCGACACAACGTAAAAACTCGTGGGAAAAAACTGAACGTTCCATTCATAAAAGAAACTGTTGTCACTGACCAAGGACTAAAACTAAAAACCAAACGCAATACCTACCACAAAAACATTTTCAAAAAACCCCGAAAAATCATAACAAAACAAAATTTGTTACAGAACCCTCCTACTCTTGACGATAATCTACCTAACATCATCAAAGAACGTACAAATAACGAACCTGAAGGACAACCCAGGGATTCTCCCCTTTCTTCTAGGGACAGCGAAAATTAAAGCAGCCACACACACCTTTCTTCATTATATTGATTTCAAACCAATTTCAGAAGAAATCGAAGAGCTGACTCATCACTATAATACAATAAAATTATCACTCAAAAATCGAAAGGACCTCAGTTCAACCTACCTTACATCTTTACATCAATACACCGAACAACATATAGACTACCAGTTGGAATCGGTTAAAGAAAAACTTCAATCAATTTACCCTTTATCGATTCGAAAAAAAAGAGGTTTGATCAATGGACTTGGAAATATTGTCAAATTTATTTCCGGTAACTTAGATCAGGAAGATGCTGAGCGTTATGATGCAGCTATTGAAAAATTGCAGAACAACGAAAATCAAATCGTTCATTCATTGAATCAACAAATATCATTGACTCACAAAATACTTGAAAATAACAATAAAACATTTTCACTTATGGTTCATAATCAAAATGTGATCAAGGAAAGTATCGAAGAGCTTAATAATAACAGCACATATTTTTTGTCGATAATAGATACATATACACAAATAAAATTCAACTTGGATACATTACTTTCAATTCTCACCAATATTGAAAACGCAATTTCTTTCGCTAAACTTGGCACTTTACATCATAGTATAATATCTATCGACGATATAAAATCAATATTCGATTCGCTCCTGAAATATCATTCCAAAGATCAATTAGTCTATTCAGAAAATGGAGATATCCATAAACAATATGATATAACACCTGTTGATGCATATTTCTCGAATACGAAACTCGTTTTTGAATTACATATCCCTCTAGTACATCCCGATACCTTCTCACATTACCACCTTTATTCAATATACTACTCGAAATTTCACCACAATCATCCCTAAAAACTCCTTTTTCACAATGAGTAACGATATGTTCCAATACGACTCTGGACCATGTCGTAATTTGAATCCGAATTATTTATGCCAGAACAACTACCTGATTGATGGAACCCAGGAAAGCGATTGTATTTTTTCGATTCTTCAAGTAAAATACAATGAAGCCATATGCCAAACAGCAACGATAGTGGTGAACAAGCCCCTAATTGAAGAGGTCAGCGAATCGAACTATATCGCTATATTTCCTCAACAAGAAAAAGTTCAAACCCGATGTGACGAAACCGACTTCGTTATGCTGAAAGGATCATTCCTGATCGAAATCCCGTACCAATGTAGTATCGAAACTTCCGGACATGGATATACTAACGAGAAGGGAGAAACCAAAGGAAAACCATTATTTCTTCCCGAAATTACAATACACGAGCAGAAAATAGAAAAAACCAAGCTTCAAGTCGACGATGTCCCACTTGACGAATTACATGAGGTCCAACTACAAGGAAATAGGCTTCAACCCCTAGACTTACAAGGTTCAACGTTTTCCAGCCATCATCCCTGGACAATTCCCTTATACATATTCGCCATTATGGGAATCATTTATGTCTGCCTGAAAAAGTTCAGACAATTCAAGAAAAAATCCAAGGAAGCCGCACAGCCCCAGCAGTCTCCAGAAGTTTTGTTTGTCCCATCCAAAACTTCATCTTAGGAGGGAGGAGTTACGTACCACAGAAGTACGTTCAACCAGCCGACTAGGTCTATGACTCAGCCAAGGCATTTCCAGAAAAAGCCAACATCATATTTTCTCACCATTTTATGTGACTTTATTAGAATTCAGTCTTGATGTATCTTTCATACGAACAACTTGTCTGAATAAATATATTTCGTCTTTTTAAAAACGGTCTTCGTTCTTTAAAGTACGTAATTCGTGCTTCGAACAGTCACTGGTGAAAACGCACCTATTCGAGGAAAAGCTGAAATTACATTGATTCTTGGGCGACTTACCATCACCAATACAGTGTACATCGCGGACATAGAAGATGAATTTATACTCGGAATGGATTTGATCAGTGACTATATGGGTTTTCATTCGACAACAAGAAGAAGATTATAAAGTTTGGAGGAGAAGAATTCGTCCCTACAACTCCAAGACAGAGGAAGATGCCTGCGAAACCGCGATAATCGAAAACTGCGAGAATTCCTGCGTTATCGAAGAAAGTAGTTCGTGCTACGGTGAATAGAATTCCTGAATGCAGCGTCCAGCCATCGGATTTCGGACAAGCCCGGGTGAACACAAAACAAGTCATCCCTGTGAGAGCCGCCAGGTGTCGCGTTGGAGGTACAACTGACATCGCCGAGTTGAAAATAACTGGAAGGGCTGACTTGTTCAAACAAGAAGTCAACATTGGCCAAGTCCACTCGATTCAACAACCATCAAAAAGAGTTCCATTTACTAAACAATGCTAGAGCGCATTGACAGGAGGAAGGCGCGGCACTATCGGAAGGCAAATACTGGCGGATTTCAAGAAGGAGATCGAGTATCGAGTGTGGTTGTACAACCCTCGTCGCAGGATGAAGGATGTGGTGTACAGGGTTCAACGTAGGCCTAGAATAAAAATGAAAGTCGTACACCTAGAGAGACTAAAATGTTACAGTGGGAATAACGAGATAATGTTACGAATGTCCTAGCGCCGGCCCTGACGAGATCGTAAACGCAGATGAGGGGTCGCGTCGTAGCGAACGTCTTTTTTCAGGAATTGTTGATTGACGTGGAGAATTCGATTCAGATAGAGCAGAGTTAGTTATTAGCGGTGACAGGTTTATTCAGAGCTAAGTGGCGAGAGTTATTGAGAGCTAAGTGGAGCAGAGTTTATTCGCGAACCAGAGATTGTATTAGAGAGAGGTCATCAGACTGTTTAGTATAGAGCGTTGAAAAGTTCGCGGAGCACTTTGAGTGATTGTATTGTATTGTGTTGTGACAAAGAGTTTTAATAAAAGTAGTTTAGTGTTGTTTGGAGTTTTAATAAGCGAACCCAAGAAAAAATCGTAACAGTATTCAATGAAACGATTTACAATTCTGAACCCAACCATTGATTTGATCAGCTTAAAAAACTAAAATAAAAAAAAGATATATACACACAAAATAAAGTAGGACCAGCAAGGTCTTCTCGTTGAAAAACAAATCAATTGAAAAATTACACGCATACAAAAATATATGGTTCAGAACACAATAAGAGTTCAATTTATCTCCACCTATGCATCTACATTGCCCTACCGGCTAAATATATATATAATCGGCCGCCCTAGGCCTATCTGAATAATCTCTAGGTACTATTTAATTTTCATCGTGACATACTGGACTCACAAATGAAAAAGAGACAAATGGAAAGCTGAATACTTTGATTTTTTTTCTGAGGACCTGCTTCTGCATCTTTACTTATTTCGGTCAATTTCCTGATATAGCTTCTGAGGAGATGATTTCGACACTCTATTTTTTCCACTTTGATTTTGTGATTTCTATAGGGATCGCTTTCCAGTATTGTTTTGTGACAAGAACTGTCACCATCCGCCACCATTGTACGATAGATCAAACCATTCTCACCAATACTGTTTTCGATTCCTTCGCGTAAAATATCAGCTTCCATACTACTCGAGGAACCATCCCAATTTTCAAAACATCCGTGTGATTCAGCTTTTTTTGTGAATTTTCAGCTTTCTTGCATGTGAGACAAAATTTATTCCGAACTCCGATATGAATAACTTTTTTTGTGACAGCACCCAGTATAGTAGCACAACCAGACAAAGAGTTGTAATTAGATCTATACGATCGTTTAGCCCAGAAACCGTCACATATAACAGTTATGAATGGTATGCTATTGACAACATTTCCGGCTTTTATGGCTATTTGTTTTTCTTCCTCAACTGCTTCCATCATCGACTCCTTGGATGTTTTTTCTAATACATCACAAATTTCGTTATGATATCTATCATAAGTATTGGGAGAACCGTATGGCACACCAAGAACTGCAGTTAATTGTTTCAGATGGTTAAAACCAGAACCAACTGATAAAACTGCTAAAACACCTTTTTGATTGTTGATTTTGGCATCGACTTCAATGCTGATGTTTGTCTGGTAGTTACATATATTGCATCTGACTTTCAGATCAGAATAAAGTCCATTTCTGGATTCTCCTATTACCGTTAAGTTTTCTAAGGTACATCCCATGAGCGAAGGGTGATCTGAGAACATTTTGAGGGAAGATATAAAATGTTCAATATTCACCAATCTGTTTCCCTCTATGGATAATTCATTATGGGCACTATCTTTCATGACCTTGGATTGGGTTCTTTTCGTTGAAGTAATCAAATATATATCTTCATCTGGATATGAAGACCCCACAGTTTGAGAAATGTCATCCATACAAATTTTTTTCAAAATGGGGCTTTCCTCGTCACTCACTTCAAAATATAGTTTTTGTGAACTTGACATATTAGGTGTACTAATATTATCCTTACTGAAAATTTAACTAATTAACGTACAAATATTTCAATTTTTTCTTCTTAGTTTTTTGGGTTGTTAACATCCACAGTCGGAAATTATTAGGAAATAATATTGGAAAATGACAAGAACCTACGAAACAAAGAAAAAAGAATTAAAAAAAATAAAAAATGTTGGCGTTGCCGGGGCTCGAACCAACACCTATATCGACTTAAAATGTATCGTGGTCATTGTCATTAAAATCTATACTGTTGATAGAGGTAGGAGAAAAAATACTCATTTCTGTTAACGTTAAGGATATCAAATACGTTTCCGTTTTCAGAACTCATTCACAAATACTTTACTTTCATATTGGTTTCTCTGAACCTTTTTTCAGATTGCAATTACAAGAAACATGTCGACAAACTAATTCGAAACGCCAAAATGCTATACTATAGAAATCGATTTGTGAAAGAAAAAAATGACTCCAAAAAGCTCTGGCAGACTGTTAACAAAGTACTCGCTCCAAAGGAACATTTGCCAATCAAATCGATAATTGACCAGAACAACGAAGAAATACACGACCCATTCCAAATTTCAAACATTTTCAACGAATACTTCATCTCCGTCGGTGAAAAATTGGCAAAAAAATCAAAAGAGATCTAAATTATTCAGAAAAAAAATGTCATGTGATCACACAATGTTTCTCTACCCTACAACCGAAAATGAAATAAGTAATTTTATAATTCAATTAAAAAATTAAAAAAAGCCCCAGGCCCTGATAACATAAAGGCAGAGACTCTTAAACTCTTGTCCAACTTTGTGCTAAAACCACTCACCTTTCTAGTAAATAAGTCATTGGAACAAGGATATTTTCCTTCTATACTCAAATCTACAAACATTACCCCTATTTACAAAAGTGGCAATAGATCTGATATTTCCAATTACAGGCCCATATCTTTAATGAGTTGTGTTGGTAAAGTGCTGGAGAAGGTCATTCAGAAGAGATTGAGTGATTTTCTCAAGAAGCACAAATTGATGTCGGATTTACAGTTTGGTTTTTCAGAAAATATGTCCACCCAGGACCCAATAAGAATTCTAACACAGAGTATATACCACAGTTTAGATGAATCGAAGCCATCAATTGGCGTTTTTATAGACCTGCAAAATGCATTTGATACTGTGGACCACTCTCTTTTACTCGGAACATTGGAAAATATTGGAATAAGAGGTAAGGCAAACGATTTTTTCAAGAGTTATCTATCAAATAGAGAAAAAAGAGTGAGAATTGGTGATGTAATGAGTGAAGAAAAAACTATAGTATGTGGAGTACCTCAGGGAATGGTGTTAGGGCCGATACTGTTCAATGTTTACCTCAATGATCTTTTTTTATTGCGTACTCACTCTAAAATCATCAGTTTCGCGGATGATACGGTCTTAATCTGTGAAGATGATGATTGGTTCAATCTCACGGAAACTGGAACAAGACTTAGCTCAAGTTAAAAAGTGGTTCGATTACAGACTGCTCTCAATGAATTCCGACAAAACGTACTATCTACCATTTAGTAGCTATGATATGGGCCTGCCAGACTATGTTATCTCTTTACCCAACTCGACATTCATAACTTCCTCAAAAAAAATCAAGTATCTTGGAATAATCTTAGATAGCCATCTCAGATGGGATCTCCACGTCAACCATTTGGTGAATAAATTAAGGTGTATTTTGTACAAGTTCAGAAGAGTGTGCAGTATCTTGTGTCGGAATCCAAAAATAATATTGTACAGAGCATTGGTCGAATCACATCTGAACTATGGTATTATTGGCTGGGGTGGAGTGTTACGTTCAATTTCTATCGTACGTAATAATGAACCAATTGTATATATTATGTACATGATTTTCTTCATTATAATTCAATAAGGATACAAACTTCTTACTGTTGAGAACTCTCGTTGAATTCTATTCTACCATCTTATCAATAATAATGAACCACATTGTATAAATATTGATTTTATTCGCTGTAATTGAATTGTAACATGTATTCCTTATTATAACGACCATTTAGCTTCATTGAATAATATATCCGTCCTCGCCTCACTTTTGATGCCTGCGGTATTCACGAAACAGCGCCTGAAACAAATGGCAAATAAACATCGATAAGTCTGTTAGCGTTAAAAACAAATAATTCAGTACCTTATAATTTTATAACGATTGGGTGCCTTCACAATGCATCTACGAATGGTTGTCGATGTATTTCACTTGGAAGAGGCTCTGGGTTTCATCTGAAAAAGAAAATAAAACATTTCGTCAAGTTACTAACCTACAATTTTCGCGTTCAAAGAGAACATAGGAAGTTATTTATCCATATGATAACAGCTACTAATGTCATATAATATTACTACCTACCTTAATACTCGGTTTCACCATCTCTAATGCCTTTTGTTCATAAAATATCCAATTTGGGTTCCATTTGTTTACCAATTTCTAAAAGTCATTTACACTCTCTTGAGGTAATACAAAAGCGATTTTTGAGATGTATTTTACAGAAAGATATCAACTATTCTAGTGACCTTTTATATTCTGAATCTGGGATTTTTGACCCCAGACAGCTATTTTTTGTAAATGTTATAGCAACTCAGAAAAAATACAAAAATGATCTCATTACCTTAGAACACAAATATGCCACACGCTTCAAAAATAAAATAGTGATACCAATTATGCACAAATCTGTTGGTCAAAAAAATTATCATTATCTTGGTCCGAAACTCTTTAGTTCTTTACCTGAAACCTTGATATGCGAGTCGAACCCTATGAAGTTCAAAAGTGGTCTGAAATTATATGTTCAACAAATACCCCGTAAAGAAATACACAACCAAATTGACAAATAAAGTTCTCTTGTATATGAAACTATTCCATAATATTATAATAAGTATTTTGTATGTTTCGTCTGTATATGTTTTGATCTCCATGTCCATCCATTGTGCTCCAATTTTGTATGTTTCACCTGTACATATTTGGTCTTTATATCCGTCCGTTTTGTTCTCACCTTTGAACTTTTACAATGTATTTTTTATATATTTTGTAATATTATGTCTTCAATTTAGGATAAAAAAAAAAACAAAAACATGAAATTACTTTGAATTCGATTGTACAATGTTTTTACTATATTACACATTTATTGTTTTCTAAATGCGTTGTTATATTCATGATTTATATTTTGATGTATTTCATTTTTTTTCCTTACAAACAGGCAGAATTTCTCTGCCTCGTAAGTTCTTCAATTTATTCATTATTGTAGCTTCATATGTCACATGTTTTGTTGTGTACCAACTTTTTTGAAATGAATAAATTATTATTATTATTACTAATTATCCAAAACACTACGAAAGAATAATCTTCATATTATATGTCAATATAAGTGTATTGAAAATATCAGAAGTCAGTTACCTACTTGTGTTATTACTGGAAAAAAATTCACCAACAACTCGCTATCAAAACCCTTGAACAATAATAAACTCAATCATCCGTGGCACACGATATACTGATTCATGAACCATGAACACGTCATTATTCTCGAAACACCCCAGTGAAATTTTCAAGTCTGCCTGTACGTAGGGGTGAAAATTTTTCATTGATAATCATTGATAATTATCCCAACACTAAACTGATAGGTACCTACCACTCGCACAGATTCACATTTCGCTGATAGAGCCAGATTCTTTAGGAAAAAAATGATACGAAATATAAATTCTCAGAGCTACAAAGATGAATAAGGTTGTGAATATATAAATATAAGAAGCATTATTAGACAATCTCCTGTGCAATACCTCATTTTTTATTATATCCTTTCAGAGAGCCAACCACAAAATTGTTGTAATCAGAATCAGCACCTAAATAATAATTTTAAAATTTCTCCGAATAAGTAAATTGGCAAGCCACTGGCACAATATGTTACCAGCCTTCGTCAAGGTCCCAGTCCCCTTCCTTGCAACGCGAACTTCCACGAAGTACATCGAGCTCGCTCACGAAGGCTGAAGTCCAGCCCACATTTCCTTCGAAATTTACCTCTGCCCACACGGCCGTACCCCTTAGAAACTCGAAAGTTCGTAAAATTAAATCTTAAGATTCAATAGATTCCTCAATATGTGAAAAAAATTTCCTGTGTTCAGAAGAAAAGAAAAAAATAAAGGCTTCTCTTCCCAAAAATTAATAAAATGGGTTATGTTAACACACATCGAAATTGGCATACCAACGTTGGTCCTCTGTCCACCTTGCATGGCAGTGTCCTGTGCGACTCTCATTCCATATTTTCTTATTTTCCAAATACAAATATATTAAAAACAAAACGACACTTATGAACATGAATTACTTATGTTCTGATTTTACCCGATTTTCTGGCCATGAATAGATGTTACTCTCGTAATAAACGCGACCCCACGATTAAGCGAGGGACTAACGTCCCCCGCGTCCAACGCGAACTTTTTAGCCCATTCGGATTTCGAGCGCAACTCCCTTGAGAGACTCACCTCAACCCCTTATTCAAGACCGGCAGTTATTTTTCTGCCTATTTGCAAATATTCCATTTTTTCAACTAGCAAGACCCAGCAACCACCCAGCGAGGCAACGTTTTAACTACGCGCAGCTAACATCCAAATATTATATATCGTTCAGATTGAGGAATATTGCCAAATATCGCCTAGATGTATATGTGAGACAGAACTCCAACTGAATTTCTCATACATCGGAATGAAACTCGCATACAGGGTGCGAAACTTATATGAATTCCATTTTTAATGCCCAGCATTACACCGTGGCAAGGCCCGTACTTGGTTACCAAAAAGATCAACGACGTTGTATATAGGATAGAGTTATCTCCTCGAAGCAAGCCCTTAGAACGACTAAGTCCTTACAAGGGCCGCGATGTTTCCACTTGGAATGTTGTTGGGGGTTGAAAACCTTAGGAGATGGTAGTGTTACGAGGACTAATCATCAAGTGGAACCCACCTTGCTCACGGACGTTTCAAATGCTAGTGAATTCTGTAGAAAGAAAATGGTCTCGAAGTTCCTGGTACATCACGGTTTGTTCCTTATAAATGATGGCCATGTTCCAGAATTCCGCGAATGATCCAGCAGACGAGAAACTACCTATATATGACGTGTGTCAGCGACAGTCTGTCAGTCAGTCATATTCGAAATTGACAAACTATTCGCGGGCATTGTGAATAGCACATTCCTTCAGGTTTCATTTCCATTTTATCTATTTCTTTGTCATATATGTTAGGCTTTTATCCATGTCTCTTACTGCTCCCTGGTAATTCATACAGTTTTGATTCTTGATGCTTGATGTTATCTCTCTATTCAATTTAATATCTTTCAACGAATTCATCAACATGGTTCAAAGCGAGTCTGTTCTCACTGTTAGCACTTCTTTTTAGTTTAATTTTGGCACTGTTCCCGTGACTCTGGGGTACTATATCGCGATACTATTTCGGCCCTTATAACTGGAACTTTATCTTTACTGGGTATGTGGAGGAAGGGAAGGATATTCGATGGTTTGTGAGAATTCGGCTTACGTTATCAGTGTCTCCCTGAATGTGAAAAGGAACGCTTTCAGGCGTTCAGTCGGATCTTTGCCATGAACGAGTTTGATAGCCTTGAATGGTTTTCTGAATATGGGTGGTTTGGAGAAGGACGGATTCGATCTTCATGCAATGACTAATAAGGTTGAGCGTATCTTGAGGAATTTGATGTTTGGTTCATCAACATGAAATAAATAAAAAAATCAAGAACTACTGAACGGAGAAACATCTGACGCATCGTTTTCAAGACATAAGTGAAAAAACTCTATGGAGCCCACTACCAAATTTTCCAGAAGCTTCTAGTATCTTCATAGCACCCTGAATAGGTTTCTGCAAGAATTTCTCAGGTCCCAATTCACTCTACACTTTTATAGCCTGGATCAATTATCAATCGTGAAGTGACAATAATGAAAAAATCAGCTGCGTCTAACAGCTTACAGCGCTTAAAGCAGTTTCACAAAGTTTGACATTTCACCATGGAAAACTGTCAAATTTTAGGAAGCGGCTTTGAGCGCTGTAAGCTGTTAGACTCGCCTATTATCTACAAATAGCAACATTTTTGAAATTTGCCTTCAAAGTCACAAGACACACAAATCGATTCTTGTACTGGATTAAACCAAAAAAATACGCATCAGTAGTATGTATTTATTAGTTAATACTTTCATAAATTATTTATAAAATATATGTAATATATAAGGCACAAGAAAAACAGATTATTGTCTTTTACACATGTAGATAGTTATTTTGATTAGTTTTCTACTGCAAACAAATAAAATTGCTGAAAAACATATTTTTTTCCTATAAGCAACCACATGGTAAAAGCAACAACCCTTCCTAAACATAATAGGTCAGTAAATAAATAAGCCGTCATAAAATAATGCCATATAAACTCTTATAAAAACTAACATGAAAAACAGCTGGGCAGATGAAAAGTTGAAAAATGTATAGAAATATCACTTTTTGTAAGAATAACCTAGATATCCTTCTCTAAATGCTGAACCTTTACATTTCTTAATCACAGTGCAAGTTAACGAATTCATATATATTTCGAACACCACAGTACAGTCCCTACCTATGAAATTCAAACGAAAACTATATACTCAAATATTCAGACAAAGACAAAATGAGTCAACATCAGATCATTATGAAATTCACAATCGATATTTGTACTCAGAGTGATACTTAGTTGAAAATAAATGAAAAGTTGTGAAATTAGGTATTTACAAATTTGCTCAGAAGTATTTTTTACAATTCGAGTACGTAATAATTCAGCTTACAATTACTTATATTTCTTCATCTTTGAAACGACGGTAAATGGACTGTACATAAGTGAAAACACATTTCCAGTCAGGCTTTCTTGTTTCCATCATGTCATCTACGTCAAGCAGAGGGAAAATATCCGCCTTTTCACTGAAAAATAATGGCAAGTCAAGGTTGTGATACAGATTGGAAATAGCGAGTACCGAGGGGAATAATAGACCTCCGGTTCAGCATTCTGAATCTACTCGTGGTCATACTTCGATAGTGATTGATTGGAAATCCATTTCGGAAATGTTTATTTCCTTTATCAAGACAATAACATGAGATTTCGAAAAAAAGTTGGCAACCATATATATCACACATGAAGAACAAATCTTCATTGGTGTCAATAAATGAAGATCAGTATGTAATCGTCTATTTATTGTTTGAAAGCAAATGTGCTCTAAGGCTATAGTGCATATATATGAAATTAGCTGTTCCCGAACGTTTACGGTCATAGCACCATCATCAGGGGGAATTCTGAAAAGTGATGAATTTTCAGAATTCCCCCTGATGATGGTCCTATGACCGAAAACGTTCGGGAACAGCTAATTTTATATATATGCACTATAGCCTTAGAGCACATTTGCTTTCAAACAATAAATAGACGATTACATGCTGATCTTCATTTATTGACACAAATTTCAAAGTGCATACAACTTCTACCTACAAAAAAAATCTTCATTGAACGTTAATTATAATAAAATCGAAAACACTTAAAAAACTGTTCATGAACATTATGATAAAACTGAAAAAAGTTAAAAACTTGCAGAGGAAGCAACAATTGAAACGTGTTCGATGGCACGTTATAACCTCCATTGAACACGTTTCACTTGTTGCTTCCTCCGCAATTCCAAATTATATACTTGGACTGCAGAAGATAAACTCTTCGTAACCTGCCAGGCTTTCGGAAATATTTCATTTCCTTTTTCCAAGACATCTGAAATGAATCCATAAACTGAACAAACAAAGGAGCATTTGCGAAATTAATTTCAAAGCATTTTGAATTTCAAGTGGGTATTGGAAATAGGCAAACTTCATGAAGCTCCAAACAAATGTCATTGATAGTGAATGTCATTTACATTTACCTACTTATGGTTAAGAATATAATAAGGTAGGTATTTGTATGTACATTTTGGTTTCGTTCTAATGAATGCCTTTGTCATATAACTACCAATAATATAGGAATTTATGGATTTCTCACTGAAATATTGGCGTCATTTTAACAATAAAAATGAACTGGCCCTGACGAGTGACAATGCGACAAATGCTGTACCCTGGAAAATGGCAGTTGGAAACGTAAGGGTTTCTCTTTGGAAACTGGGGGAGGTTTAAGTTTAGTTATTGAAGACGATTGTGGTTTTGATGGAGAAAGTATAGGAACCTATATCTTTTTTATACTTCGGTGCTGAGGAAGTGTGTGGTAGCTATAATATCGTGTCAGGATACCTAAGCTTGTTTTGTATATCAGCCTTGGTGTCTACACGTTAGCGGGAATCGCAACACTTCTTAATTTCCGAAAACAGAATAGGACGTTGTTGAATGTTTCAAAAGAGGCCGGAAAAGTTCGTAAACATTATTTTCCTGATAGTGTCGACAATGACGAGCGCTCTATTCAAAAACATATCTCATGTCATTTCGCTAGTATCTTAATTATTGTTTGTAATTCTGTAAATTAGGTTTTCTCGATTTTTTTTCATCTTGATAGCTATTTTTTTGTTCAAATTTGTAATAGCATAACAGTGTTGAGAGAATAATTTGTATATATATATATATATATATATATATATATATATATATATATATATATATAAATAATCTCTAATGGAAGATTCGAAGATATTCTCAGATGCAAAATTCTTCCATGATTTGGAGAAAGGCGAGAGAATTTTTTCGTCTCCTATCGTAAACTTAGAAGTAAATCCAAATCATACTTACTCGGCAACCTTGAAGGCAAGTTCAAAGTTATGTCTTCGATCTTTTGGCGTCAATGTATGATAGTCGAAAGCGTCTGGCAGGAAATGGTGAATGAGAGCACAAAATGCCAATCCGTCTGCCCAGCTGGTTGAGAAGTTATCTAGTTGAACATTCTACAAAAAAGTATGAATATTGTTTTACAACTTTCTTATCTGGAATGGGTTTGCTTATTCTCATACTGTCTATTATATGTTTTCAGTGTTTTCACATATGGTATCCTGGTATCCATATTATTCAACTCAAAAAAAAGTATTTGAACCTCAGTTACATTTTCGACCTGCTCCGTAAATGGTTGTGATCTCTCCATTTGAGAAGATAACTTCACCACAAAAAAAAAATAATGTTTTGCGAAATTACTTATTTCATATTCCTAACAAGAGTAAAACTTTATTTCCAGGTAGACAATATTAATTGTATGGAAATGGTTAGTAAACGAAATTGAGAACAAAAATAAAGAGCACACTTAACACTATGGCATCTGAAAATTACCTAAAATCCGTTTACTCGAATATCTAACAATGCATCATTCAATTAATAGAAACCCTTTTGAATCGAGAAACTGTTCAACTTATGCAAATAAAATTAGCTATTTGACTATGCCTATAATTTCCAACACGGCAGAGAAAGAATATCATCAACTTTGTAAAAATATACCTACGTGAAAATTTCATCTATTTTCGAAGAGAAACAAAGTTCATAATAAAAATTCAGGAAAAATGCAGCTTATGAGTAATTTGTAGAGAAGCACATTTATTTTATATATATATATATATATATATATATATATATAAGAAGCAGCGGGTGGAAGGAAATTTATCATTTAAAAAAAAACTGGTCCAAACTCTTGTTAAACTATATTAATTTCACATATAAGACAAACAAATAATGGAACTTTATTGATTATTCAAACGACCATTAATCAAAAGCATGTTCAAAAACAACACCAAAACCTCATACCTCATACTCCTTAGTCTTCATTCTACACCAAAACAAGAGGCGATCTTTGATGGTGCTCGCGGATTGGCTCACGGCCGGATCAGTGAATTTAAAAAGGGGGCCACTGCCGAAGGGAGTCTTTGGGGTACCCGGGGTACTGTAGACCAAGCCAAGCATGAATTAGCAGGAAGTCTTCCGTCAAGCAACAAGCAATAAATACATTTCCAAAAAGAACCCGAATTTTGAAGAAGCAATAATACTGGAGAATGAGTATTAATGTGTATAGGAGTGGGTAAAGCACGAAGTGAGTTTTGAAATGAACGGTGCACATATATTGTTAGGTATTGGTATATGTTATTGTATAAAGAATATCAAGCATAAAGTTGAGGATATCTCGCATAATTGTTTGAATAAAATATGAAAACAGAAAGTTTTACGAGTAGTTGATGACTATGAGTGCGGTATAGAGTGAATTTGTTGTTGTATTGTGCAAATATGAAGTATTCAACAAGTTGGGTCAATTAGTGTAGGTATTTATAGTGAGAGATACTGACTGGTGGCAGGACATTGAAGTCGTTGATCGCACTAGTATCGTTCGTTATCTATACTAATTTGTAAGTAACTGATGCTCATTTCCTGCCTTGAATACGACTTGTGATAACCCAACTCAGTGCGGGTGTTACATTTCGGCATAGTACCCCAGTACTTCAATATAGTGATTAAGGCATCTTAAGTGATTAGTATACATGATACTGCATTGGAAAACAATGTTCTGTAAATGACATATGGCGCCTGGGCTGAATTAAGTCCACATTTTCAGGTAAAATCAATCCATATAAACATTTTATTCGTTTACATCATTCAATATATTTCATGACTTTTGCTGCAATTTGGATTCATTATATTTTTCATTTCGAACAAAGTTCTCATTCCACAGACTGTGATGAAGATGAAGAAGAGATAAGGTTAACCATAGATCTTTCTTTTTCAGGATAATAATTGGGTAGATTTCTTAGTTTGAAGCAGATAGTTTGGAACTTGATAGCAATTAAACGGATAGAATATTCACTTGAAGGAGACGAAATACCTAATATCTGTAGTTATGTAAGGAGCCTCAGTTTTTCTCGATTTATTTGAATTTGTCTGGTCGTAAAATATAATTATCTTCCAAATTTTACGTTTGATTTTCGTCAATAAATATCACATATTCCCAATGGTACAATCCTGTGGAAAAGTCTGACTCTGTCAAGGTCTGACTGTTCGAGTCGAACGCTCCTTTAAGAGAATTAACCTTTTTTTACCCTGCACATATTTCATCTGTAACTATCCAAGAATGATCCGCGTTCGCATTGTCAACTTCAACAGTGTCAACACGCCCTTCTACTACCTACCGCAGTCATCATATAATGGTGATTTATGTTGGATGTTATTTAGAATCATCCACAACAATATCCAATGAGCACACTTCTTTGCCAATGTGCAGTGTTTGTTGCCCAAATACCAAAGCAGGAAGGTCTACATATCGGATACAGCAACCGACTCTCAAGCACTGAACAGTTGAAATAGTAAATGCACTACTGAGAGATCAGTGAGTCATCCTGGACCGCTACGCCAACCAAGAACGTTAGATTTTCCTTGGCTGCAGAAGGTTCTCTCGCCCTTCTGGGCGCACTCGCAGATCTACATGCAAGAGCGTTAGACAAGGGAACATTTTACGTGGAAAATAATTTTCGAAACCGTGTTGGGAAGTGAACTTAGAAGGTTTGAACCCGAAAAAAAAAACATCGTCAACATCTGTTAGTTCTAATGAATTTTCCAGGACGTTGGGGGGGGTGCAAAAAAACAGGGTGTTAATCTTTGGAAATGCAGAACTCGAAAAGGATCTTCGGTATATTTTTTTAACCTGAGTGATATGTGGTTTCCTGTGGTCAAAAAAAAAATTCTAAATTTTAGGGTCGTTTCAGGGACTACTAATATTGTTTGAAACTTCATTGAATTCTCATTCGGAATATTGATTTGATCTCTTTCATTTACGAGAATATTTTCATTCGAGTTGTTCTACATAGTTAATAAGTTGAGAATAATGGCACGAGTTTTTCAGAGCGCCTAAGAAAATGAAAATTGAGTTGGAAAACTAACTGATTCTTACGAAATCATTCACGAAAAGAATCAGACTATAAAACGAAAGGTTCACAAAGACAACTAACTGATTTATAAACTTTCAAAGCTGTTCAACCTTATTTCCATCTCTCCATAGACGAATTGGACCACGAGAAATAATATATCTAACGACGCTTTTTTGAGTTAAGTTTCGAATTCCATTTCCATCCTGTCAGGCAGCAAGTTGATTTATATCAATCGAGCTCTTCTCAATTCGGAATAGTGGTTAAGAATGTTTCAAAGAATTATTGAAATATCAAACGTATTCATCCTTGGTCGTCATCATACTGAATTCTCGTTACTAGCTCTGAGATTTCGATTTGCTGTGGAATTGTTACATGCATCTCTGAATCATAATTTTCTTAATGTACAATAATCCCTTTTGAATGTAAAGAACCAGACGACTACACTGCTTGTCTCTTTACTTGCATCTCCACTAAGATGTCTAGAAACCCTGGTGTAGGGATTTATACCTGGGAAAGTTTGGGGTCTAAGTGGCGACACATGCCTACTATGATAATAAGCATCATGACCCCTTGACATCAAATCAGTTCAGATGGCGTTTGCAACGAAAAGAGTTACAAATTTCCTAGGAAATGTATAAACGGCCGACCTGACGGCTGGCTATACTTTTACTTTTGGACGCTGACTGATCAACAACCTATATTATTCGTTTAGAATACTGGCCAAATTCCATATAATTGCGTTCCTTTCATTCGATTTTGTTTTTTATGAGTATGACATTAGATTTTGCTCATTTTGTTGACTGCTCGAATCAAAGAATATAGTTTGTCGATCGATCGGTTGACTATGCACTTCTAATTAGCGTCAACTAGCGATAAAATTGAGAAACACACCACGATACGTAAAAATGACACTAATGACAGAAAAGTGTCGCCATAAAATTCTAAACAATATCGCATCAGTCCCAGCACCATCCTTCTAGACATCTTAATCTCCACAATGACGAATGACATCATCGAGACATTCTCTAGGAGAGGAGTGAAAAGTGAGTTTTGCTCAACTTTCAAGTTTTTCATTTAAATGAGATACCCCAAGTAGCAAGACACTCTTTGAAATATCAATGAAATATAACGTTTCGGAAATTCATCCATTGATACCCTAATAATAATAAAAGTATTGAATCTTCATTGAATATATTTTCAAGCTTCATTACCAAATCTCGTTGGAAGATGTTTTGAATTTGTTTTTGTTCAACTTTCATTCTACTTTGAAACTAATATAAATATTAATATGTGAATCTATATATGAATATGTTTCGATCCTTCTTTGAATCGCAGTTTGGAATCTTCATTAAATATTTATCAATTCGTGATCTAGTTTGATAAATATTATTTTTTGTATTTTTTTTTATATTCGAGATATATGGAAAGTTGCTGACCAATTGAAAGTGTTCCATTTAGAAGGGGCTGTTTCTGAATTATCGCAGCAACTTATAGGGGTAGATTGATAATCTGCCCTTCTACATTTGAATAGATTCCATTATCATTTTTTAATTTTTCAGATTGTGGTAGGTTGAGAACCCAAAAAAACTATAAGAAAAAATCATCCACCACAAAATAATGACATTCAACCAGTATTTTGAAGATCCTTCTTTGAATCGGTTTTGAATCTTCATATTTACAACTCTTCATTTCTAAATATATTTTGAAAATATTTTCAAACTTCACCTGATGAATATATTTGAGGAAAGTGAATAAAGTTGGAGCAAATGCTCACACTCAAATTTTTTGGGACAAACTTATTATATATATATATATATATATATATATATATATATATATATATATATATATATATATATATGATGAGTTGTTTTTTCGGGTTTCATTCCGTGTTCTGTGGTTTTGATCCCCTGGAGGATAATTGTCACAACGTTTCGGCAAAGTCTCATTTGCCATCTTCTAGGTGATGATTGAGTTTCGTCCTCCGAACTCGACTAATTATTTCGAGTTCTACTTCTCAATATATAGGGGTGTTCATTGATGGTATCTTTGACCTGGGCCCCTCCCACTTTCTTCGTTGGTCCGACTGCATTTTTCATTATGTCTGTATGGTAATTAATTGATAAGGTCCGACCTTGTTCCTCTGGTGTGATCGGCTTGTTTTTGTTTTGTGATAGGATGGATTTCCACGTTCTTGGTAATCTTTGGGCGTCATCTCTCTTATCCATACTACTCGGTCGTTTCTCAATTTCGATAGCCTCTCTGATTGTTCGAGAGTAGAAGTTTTCATTGCTCGCTAATGTTTTTGTGTTTTCGAAATTGATGTTATGCCCTGTCTCCAATACGTTTTGGAAGATGGAGGATGTGGTGACTTTCCCTTTCACTGATAGCTCATGTTCATCCTTGCGTACGTTGATCCGTCTGTTGGTCTGGCCGATGTAGGACTTGTTGCAGTCTCGACATGGTACTTCGTAAACTCCCTGGCACTCCAGTGGTATTTGGTCCTTCGGATTACGGAGTATCGATCTAATTGTATATATATATATATATATATAAATCAAATATTCATTGCATATATGTTGACTTTTGATTTTGAAATATTTCAACCCCTCTTTGGATCAGTTTCGAATCTTCATTGAATATTCAAAAACGTATTTTCACTAAACATTCTTCGAGTATTTGGTACTTACTTCTTGAATCTACTGAAACTTTTTTGAATACATTTTGAATTTTTCCATTTTGGATCTGTCTGGAACCAGCTACAGTCAGCATTGATTATGTTGTCATATATATTCGTAGAAAATACCCCTGGGCAGAGGGGGGAGCGTGCCTATTGCAACTACTCGCGCGGAGTTCACATTATGGCCGCATGGCAGCGCAATCTTATACGCAACTCTTATACACGCACTCAGTAAACTATTTTATATTGTGAGGAGGGCAGAACTACAATCATTCCACTCCAGTCATCAGTTGAGTTGGAATACTTGTTTTCAATATTAATATGAATTATTCGAAGACTGAAAGTACTCGTTGACTGAAAAATCTAGATTTTCTAAAATGTAAAACATATTCGAAACATTTACTCTGAACAAATTTAAAACTTATAATTTTTATTATTTGATGACTGAAAGTGGTCACTCTACGCATGAAAATGAAGATTTTCTGAAAGTCTTAAACATATTTGAAACATTCATTTTAAATAAATATATAACCTTTCAAAAACTCAAAAGTGGTTACTGTGAATGAAAAATGATTTTTTTTTAAAAAAAGGAAACATATTCGAAACATCACCTCTGAATAAATTTATAATGTATTTAAAGACTGAAAGAGGTTACTCTCTCTCGTGTTTATTGGCCGTTGCTTCCTAGTGTAGGCGCATTTGGGAAAGAGGTTACTCTGAATGAAAAATGAAGATGTAAATTATATTGAAAATATTTTATTTCGAATGTGTTCTGAAGATTCTTTTGCTACTTGGGACATTCCCATTAGACAGCTATTAAATCTGAGTTGAAAAGTCATTTGGAAGTAAAATACGAAAAAGTTCACTCGGCACATTTTGAGTGTCAAAAACTGTATATATTATATTCTCTCGAGAAAGTTTCTGAAAATGTCTTGAGATTTTCTATTTATGTTCACGAATCAATGAAATCAGTGTGAAGATTATCCAATGTTTTGTCAAAATAACCAAATATGAGCAACTGGTTGAGAAATACATCCAAAAGTTGAGGGCCAAGGTAAAATGTTCCATTCAAAATGTTCAATAGCAGTTGTATCTTTTTACCTTGGTGGTGTGTTGGTACTATTTTGTTTGTCCAGTTGGCGGAACTTGGCGAACGGTGACAATGGCTTCTTACTTATTTCTTGCTTAGTGGTTACTTTTGTTACTGAAAATGAAATAAATTTGACATTGAATACTTTGTTTTACCACAGGACTATATACCTTGCGTGGTTGTAGTAAGGGGCCCTTCCGAAACGACTTTCTGAGAGGAAATGAGATTTTCTGAAAAAGAAAGGGAACGGTTAGGTCAATTTGTTGTTTGAAGAATGATGAGTTAGTGAAAGTGAAATCAAACTGCAAAAACACTTAATTAATAATAAGAGGGGAGAAGGTTAGTAAGCAGATTTAGATACTTAGTAGCGATGGGTGTGTGTTCATATTCTGAATTATTTGAAGAATAAAAATACATTTCGGACAGATGCAGTATCAGCAGATGTCATTGAAAAGCTTTCGATGTTGATAACACGTCATAATGGTGCTGTCCCATATTTAAAATGAACGAAACGAATAAATATAAACGTAAGAGTGAACTAAATCGAAGATAAAAATATATAAGGTTTATATTTTCTGGAAACCGGTAAAAAACAACTTATTCCGCTTTTTACCAATGACCGATCGTTCCTAATTCTCAATCGTTTTTGTGTTGTTCGAGTGCAGGTAGGAGGGTTTTGTTAAGGGGTGCGCACACCAACACATTCTCACCCTCTTTATCTACTGATATTCCTCGAACTATCGTCTTCAGATACGATTGGTGTGCGCACCTTTGACACACCAATCTGATAACGTCGACAACTCATGAATGGTAGTTCCAAATCTAGTATAAGAAAATCCAACTATTCACACAGGTTCCATTTGGCTAACTTGTTAAAAACTTAACTTCTAAATGACACGAAAACACTTTCACATACATAATGGAATGAATAGGCAATCATCTCAAGCTCGCTACTGTTACGAACTGGCTTTGAATAAGTCTTCGAAGGCTTGATCTACATTGCTTTCATCTAGAAGTGGTGGACAAACTATGTCAGGTAAAGTTCTACTTCTTGCCAATCCTGGAAATTGATGATACGTAGATACTTTTTCCGAGGTTTTTATCCTATTGATGCCCCTTTTAACAATTTTTTTGTCATTCTTCGAATCGGTGGGTTGAGGAGATTTATTGCCTCCTGCAAAATATGCTTCCATCGTTTGTTTCTTTCTCGATAGGTCGTCTCGTGATATACCAGCCTCGTATTGTTTTTGTGGTATTGCTAAGGTATGACTAGATTTTGATCTCATTACCTCACCAACTCCGGTATGCTTTCTATTGGGCAACTGGCAAATTTGATTCCATGAGTCCGATTTCTTCAACACTTGGGCTTGGGTTGGTGCATTGATAGATGAGTGAATGTTGAATTGTCGTTGTTTTCCAGCAATTGCTGGTGTTTCTTGAGGACGAGAAATTTGAATTTTAGTCACATTATTGTAAATTGGCGTCGCTAAAACCGGTTTTTGCTGCATAGGTTTCACAACGCCGAACATTTTATTTTCATTTTGTGGAAACGGTTGTACAATTTGGGGTGTATCTTCCGACATTTTGTATTTGAAGCTACCTCGAGGCTGTACCGGTTTCGGATTCTCTCGTGAATCGTCCCTAATCACAATATCCCTTTCGCTAGGAATGTGAACTCCCTTGAATGTATTACGTGGATTAGGATTTTCAGATCTAGAGCTAGAAAACGCTGGAGTATTCAATGGAGAAGTTTTAGTTGTGCTGCTAGCTTTGCAACTATTAGATTCTTTGTTTATATGTGTGGGAGACCTTGGAGGACTTGGATCGGCTTTACTGACTTTCTGAAGGGTAGTCCTCAAATCGAATGCTGCATTCATATCATGTGCATCACGAGTCATGGGAGATTTTTGTCGTACAGTGATCGCACTCTGACTTATTGGGCCAGACATTACTTTACTGTTAATAGCATTGTACTCATGTAAACTTTCGGTAGATGTTTGTGATTGAAGTTTTGGCATTTGTACTACTGGTTCGATTTTCTGAACAGGAAGAATTTGAGTATCAGGTCTAGTTCCTTTATTGAAATGAAATGTAGATGTGTAGGATCTCTCTGGAGTGTGTTGCTGAATCTCTTTACCGGGAACATGTTGATAAATTGGTTGAGGTATAGGTCCAATGTCGTCCAACATTTTTGAATGATTGAGTCGAGTTGTGCGGCTTTCCAATACATTACTCAGGTCGTCCTTTCTTTTTTGAAGGTTATCGTACTGGAAAACACCAAAATCTTGAATATTTTCTTTAAAAATTTGGGTAGGCTCATTTTGGTAATATTGTGAAGCGGGTTTGGCAGAATTATAAATTGTTGATTTATTTGTATTCATTTCATGTGGCGTGTTATATGGTGGAATATAATACGTTTTGTTTTCTGGCGACGGTTGGTATTTAAGCCTGACCTGGCTACAAAAATCTTGGACATTATTGCTCATACTATCATACTGATCACTGAGCTTCCTTACGGTACTACTCCGTTGCTCCGCGCTTTTAACGAGGTAGGGAGCACTCAACTTTTCTATAGGGGCCTGCTGGGGTAGAAACACTTTATTCAATTCCTTACCTAGTTTTTTAGGTTTGATCGGAAAACTTTCAGATTGTGGAAGAGCTTCGAACTTTTTTGCTGCTATGCTCAGCACTTTACCACCGTGCCCTCCAACATTCGAAACCCATGGCTTAGATATCACAGACGACGCAACATTGGCGTCCTTTCTCGATTCAATCAAAGGTTTTGGACTGTACAAGAAAAGAGAAGTATCATTTCTATTTTCTGTATATTCAGTTTTTACTATTTCATTGCCTACTGAATTCACATTTGTACTCGCCGAAATTTTTTTTGGTATCGGTTTGAATGCTGATTGAGGAGCATGTGAAAATTTATTGATAGGCAGTGGCTGAGGTGAAAATTTCGGGTTCTTTTCCGATTCAATTTTCACGGTCAACGATCCCGTTACTATATTTCCTTCATCTTTGATCGGTTCCTTTTCTTGAGAAAGCCTTCGTTTTTCTTCAAACATTTGCTGTAAGTTTCTAGCACTTTTTCTACTAATTTTCGGACCAAACTGAAAAGAACCACCTACCGTCGAAGAATCATCTTGCGTTTTCCAAAAACTCTTTGCTGTGTTATTTGGTGTCTTAAAAGAAGTTTTTTCGAAGTTATTTTTAATGTTACCAAATTTATTACTCCATACTGTTGTTTTATCATTTTGACCAGACCAGAGAGACACTTTGTTATCAGTTTCAGTAGCCAGGTTGTTTCTATTGATGAAAGCTAAAAACTTTTGATCAGATTCTGTTTTCGGTTCGAAAACAGGCACGCTATTCCTATTTGATGAATTTCCAACTCTTATTGGTCCTCGTAGAGCGACGTAATTACTTCTACGTTGTTTAGATTCTTCCTCTTCATCAGAAATCTCAGAATCATTTTCATCTTCGTAGAATTTCAAAGCTTTGGGTATATCAATAGTGTTGGCTCTTTTCATTTTTATCTTTTTATTATGGGTATTGAATCTGTTAACTTTCTGCTCATGTGTTGAAATTGGAATAATTGGTATTTCTGGAGGATTTACATAAGTAGGATTTAATTTAAATGAAGACGAAATTTCATCTTTTGTATTCTCCCCTGATAATTCCGCAATAATGGTAGCCGAATCTTCATTTTCCGATTCTCTACTCTCCGATTGAAACTTTTTTCTTGTGGCAGCTTGTTTCACAACTTCATGTACTGTTTTGATATCGGAAGTTGGCCCAGGTGAAATATATGAATGCATTTCATTTTCCTCCAAACGATGAGTAGGTTGTGAGAATTTATATGCACCATTTTCTTCGTAGACTTCTGGTACTTCAAATTTTGTTTCTTCGGCTCCAAATATAGGTGCCAAGTGTTCCGAGGGATCTGTAGGAGTTTGCACAACAGAAGAAGCATTCGAAATACTGTTACTTGAGTTACTGAACGGCTTAGCAGTTGCATTCTTGACAAACGTTTTGTTACCGAATTTTGGGATAGAAGAATTACTCGTAACACTGCTTTCTGAATTCTGTTTTTGCAGCAGTGTTACTTTACTCGTCGAGTGCGAGGGGGTGATTTCATGAATAGAAATTTCCTCCATTAGACGCCTAGCATCAGCTAGTTCTTCACTACTCACTCCCACAGTGTGCCTGTTTTGTCTGTTTTTTCTTTTATTGAATCTTCCTGGTCCGCTGGATAGTCGACGTTCTATTTTTGGGGAAGTAGAAGAAAGACCGGCCTGTAGCCTTGTGACTAGTTGCAATAAAGAATCTCGTCTTTCTGGTGCGATATCTGTTGCATCATTACATAAACTAGCTGAAAGTTTTTCTAAAGCACTCTGAACTTCGGCAATGAGACCACTGCGTTGGTCTTCTCCCGATTCGATTCCCGAGTCGGTAGTTTGATCTTTTTCTGGAGTTTCAAGTAAGCCTTGAAGAAGAGGAAGAAGAAGTGACTCACCCTCTATCAATCCACTGGATTGTTCCTGACTTGCCTTCTCTACCAGTTCTGTACAAGCTGAAATTGATAAAAAAAAATTATTCCTTTATTATTTTGACTAATTACATAGAATGAGCACTAGTGTAGAAAACTTTTCAATAGCGTTATTTTTTTACTTGCAAATACATTATAAAAAAACTCTAGGATAAGAAAATACTACTACTAGAACATGTTAATTGAAGTTTTGGAATAATAGAAGCAAAATCTTGCACCTATTGAAAGGAGTATCTCAATTTTTTGGATTGTTTATGCAGAGTGTACATAGGTACAGGATATTATGCGGGTTCAAATCTAGCAAAATAATTTTCTAGAATTCCTGATCCCGAAGGGGAGAAGAAAAGAAATACTCCTTTCAACCCTTCCCCGTTGTCGTCGGACCTGCATAGGTTGCATAAATGTCTTTTTTCAATCCAATTTCACAAAAATGAATGAAACCGAACCCCTCGAAAATGGGAAACTCTCTAGTTAGTCTCGGTGAACATTTTCTGTTCAGAAGTTGACTCGATTTCGACACTTTCAACACCTTCAGCCGAATAAAAGTGGTATATATTAAAGAAAGAGACTGGGTGCAGTTTTCAAGAAGAGCGACGAACTCAAAACTGCTTCGAGAATTTTCAAATAATATTGTGATAACTGATTAGAACAACTGATGTCTGTTAACTTCATCCTTCAACATGGTGAAAGGCATGAAATACTTATATACAGGGAGTTAATTAAGTACGTGGCCAAACTCGAAAGGGTGATTCTTCGAGTAATTTTACAACAAAAATTCATATGAACATAATGCTTCTTTTTCAAGATACGAAATAATCAGCCAATTTTCTTGAATTTTGGCGGTGGTATCTTAGGTAATGAGAATCCGAAACAATATTTTGGACTAAAACAAAGTGCACCACTGATTTTTTGCTTTTTTTGTATTTTTTTTAATTGAGCTACTGAAACTCCAACTTGTTCATCTTCATCTTTTTTTCTTATATCTTGCTCTGTTTTTGGCGAAAAATAAAAATCACTTCATTGCATTTCTTTGGAACAACAAAATTAAAATTATTTTTCACAGGATGTTGATATAAGAAATCCCAAAAAACAAGAGGATGATATGATTGTTTGAATAATTGCTTTTCCTTTCATGGCATCCTAACTTTACTTCCAAAACACTGCAGTAGTGAATAACGCGGTATTTCATCGAAAATAAAAAAAATCGAAAGACGACTTTTGTGTTATGTTATTCGTTCAATCATAATAAGAAAGCTTGTTATTATATTTCCAAGCAAGTAGACGGTGGGTGTTTTTTTTGTAAGTATAGGTTTTAATGAATGATTGTCGTTTTTTGGAGTGAATGAGTAATTTAATACCGATAGATTGTTTGTATTGTTTTCATCAACAGATTTCATCCCGGTTATCACAAAGAATATTCACCCCCAAGGAAGGATCCAATTAGTTCTTCTTTCCCGACAGTATCGATAATGTAGTAATGTGATAATGTAGGCGTTTACCTTGGTAACATTCAGTTCAGTTTTTAATGTTGGCAATGCAAACTGACAGATAGATGACATAATGCAGAAATCAGGTCTACATATTGCTTTTTCTGTTTGATGGGTATCGTCTGCAATTTACCCAAAGCTGGCCCTCTACTATGAATTACTATGAGTGCCGTAGCTTTTTCTTCTTTGTCCCATCTATCAGTCACTGCCGCAGCCTCCAATTGTCGGCGATACTGACTATCAGAAGTCAGTGGTTTCACGGAAATTCCTGATGTAGCAAACCTGTCTCGGAGATCCTGGTTCTTGAGAAGAGCTATCTGCTTTTCTAGTTCTTTCATCTCCTCTCGCACTGTAGGCACTTATCTTTTAGACCTCGTCGATTTTCTTGACGCATTCCTTCAGTTCTTCTTTCAGTTCGCCTATTCGCACCTCGGTTTATGTAACACACACTCGAAGAACTTGTCTTGATGTTACAGTACCATCTGGAAGTCTGCTCTCCGTTGTTTTTCCATTTGTTCTCATTGTTTTTTATTTTCTAAGAATTTTCCGAAGTGCATCTAGTTTTTCGTCTTCTTGTTTTTTGTCCTGCCGTAGTCTTTCCAAATACGCAAAATGGTTTTGAATAAATTTCACAATATCCTCTTTCATGTTGTATGATGTACTCGTCGTATTCACCATAAATAGCTTTGAATAATCACCCAATTCCTACTTCTGGCAACACTATCATGATGTTTCTGGGTTCTTTCATCTAAATAATACTCCATACAATATTTAACTACTTTAATCAACTTCAGTATATAATACAACTACTGCACTGATTTATAATTCGCTTACAAAACATTCAGACTTCTCACCTGATACAAACATCCAACACTCTTTACTAAAAACTGCGATTCCGATAAATTGACTCCCTATTTATACTCTGTTCGAACAGAGTAGATTCATCCAGACCTATCGATTCGTGACAATGAATCAATGACATTCCACTCTGGCATCAAACTGACTCTGACGTAAATTATTGAACACGAAGTAATTTATAGAAAAAAAGTGAATTAACGAATAAATATTTATATTTCATTATGTTATTTTTGACATTTCTTCCGACTGTTGTTTTTTCTGGTAATTCATTATTGTGAAAAATATTTTTTTAGTTGGATGTTGACATATTTGGAGTTATTAGTTGTGTACAGAAATAAATACTACGGGGGCGGTCAACCGAGTCTCGCACAAGGACGCAATCACGCCTAAGGACGGCCCTTATATCGACCTCATAAGTTATTTTTTTCTGGGTTCACAAACATAGAGAAAAAAATGAATAATGCGAACGAAAGTTGGTCTCACTCTTTTCTCTCCCGTGATATAGTGTAAAACGAAACGTTCGAAACTATATTTTGCCACTTATTTACCAACGGAGTTATTGGAAATTTTCATATAATCCGCCATAGTCACTTTCATGTATGTCATGGCTTACTCACAAAGGAAAGGAATCATCATTTCACAAATATCATGGTATCCTTGACAGAATGTGAATTTGAATATTTAAGCTTTTGAAAAACCTCAACGACAGGAAAACTATTTGTATTTCAGTAATATTCGAAAATTCGGTCTTTGAATATAAAATATTTATAGAATATTAATGATTTGTTTTTTGGGAAAGAACATCGAGGAATACATACCTTCAATAATATACCAATGAATTCGTAATTACAATTATTACCAAAATGTATGAAAAAAATAAACAGGACTGTATCAAAAAAATATATATTGATTATGGATTTCAATGAACGAAACCTCGCATTGAAAATTGGGGTGAACGACACGCATTTTGATATTAATCCAACTTAACGGAATCTGTCATTTTCAGTTTTTGCAAATACGGTTGGTGATTTTCTCGATTTGAGAATATCATTCTGTTGTGACTATACAACAGAATGATATAAAAGACAACTTTTGTTCCAGTTTTCCGACCTTGTAGGACCTACCTTTTTTGAGATGACAATATATATATATATATATATATATATATATATATATATATCTCGACAAACTGATTTTTTTTGCTATAGTACGATTGGTAATTCAACTGTGGCAAAACACGAAAAATCAAAAACTACTTGCAATACATCGATGAGTTATTTCGACAATATATCTCATTGCTTAACAACCAATCAGTCTATTTCAAATTTTGAAATTCAGCCAATAGAATCCGAATTACAGTGAAAATATAGCTTGTCGCTGTATTTTCACGGTGATAAACCTGCTTAGTTTTTGTTTTACTAGCTGTCAAGTGAAAATAATGATTTAAATTATAAACGTCAAATCTATGTGTTTTGATTAATTATATTTCTTAATCAATATGAGCGATCGTTGGGGACAAATGGCGATTGGTATCATAGATGAAGCAGTGGAAAAGAGTATTCCCTTGAATACGGCCAGAAATAAAGAATCAATTACCAGGCAATTCAACAATTTTTGCTCAAACAGGGGTTATATTGTCGTCCTAAATATAATTCGTGGTATGATTAATAACCTATAATTTTTTGGAATATCAATTCATTGGCAATCCCAATGCAAGAAAATACAACTCGTCGTATTTTCAGCTTTGGGATTGCAATTCATTAATATTCCAAAAAATTATGGGTAATAATCATACCACTTATTATATTACCCCTGAAAATATTTCATTACCTTCTTGTTCTGCCATAATTTGTCGGAGCCTGGTTCTGATGATACGACGTTCCTCGTAATCAGTACTTTGTTCCAGCTGAAATTGTTCATTTTAAGATTATTTTTGCGCAATATGAACAATCCTAATGATAATGGTAATTGAGGTTCTAGCTGTAACATACCAATAGACGAAGGGTCTGCTCGTCCCAGATGTTTTCTAATTCTTCCTCTGTTATAGGACTGTGGAATACTAGAGTTCTCGTTGTCGGTTTGCCACCTTCCTGAAATTAGAGAAATGAAATATGAAACGGTATGTAGTGAGAGATCTTGATTTCATTTTTTTTTGTTATTTTCGAGACTCGTTAAGGCAACCATTTTGTCCTAGGGTATAATCAGCGTACGCACATAGCAATTAACATTAACATTTTCGAAGGATGGAAAAGAAAAAAGCACCTTTTCCAATATTTTCCAATTTTTCAGTGCCGTATGTGGTACTTTCGTTTCACTCATTTTTATGAAATGATATGAAATCTGAATTTCCAGAATATTTTCTCCAGCATTACAATCTCAAAATGAAATAATCAACTTTTCTAATAAATATTCAGTGTGAAAGTTTTACATATTTTCATTAAAAAAATGTCTCGCACTCAATTAGTTTTCAATGGAAATATTTCAAAGGGGCTTTCCTGGCAATCTGAATTTGAGAACAATTCTCATTCATATTGTTCCCACATATCATTTGAGAGTTATGAAAATTGTCAACGATAACAAACACGAAATTGAACCTCTTCGAGCGCTTGCCGCAGCTTGAATCCCCAATATCGAACTAGCAGAATGTTGATTCACTAGTCTACTACTTACAGTAATGGATTCTTCATAGGTATAAATAATTTTTTTTGTAACTCATACATGACTAGCGACCTGCCCGGCTTCGCACGGATAGAAAATGGTTATTGTAGGTTACTTTTTTGTAGACCTCTTTATGGTTTAGAATATATCATTATTTTGGTCTGAATTATCAATGTTTCTCTACTATATTATGCATATATTATGCGTTGAATCGCTCTATCTAATATACTAATAAGATAAGAAAGTTGAACATACGCAAACCAATGGGAACGTTTATTCCCCTACTGAAATAAGCTTCATTAGTAGAACCCCTTTTCCCAACTTAAAGTGTTGTCAGTCATCCCCCGAGGACGATTTCGGATACCAGCGATCGAAACGTCGAGTTGAGTATCCTCAACTTAAAATTCGGTTTCAACATTTGTTCAAATGGTTTTATATACCTTCAATTAGATCTGTTTGATTTTTACCATTTCATATTAAGTATTCAATTTTTTTGTCCCGATCAGTACCATAAGGGTTTAGTATTCAAGGAACTAGAATTTATATGGACTTCCAATTACGTTGGCAATGTCAATTAAGTTTGACACTTGTTCGTACACTGTGCTTCCTGTTTCCCTACTCAGAATGTAATTCGAATATTTCACATAATAGAGATTGAAAGAACGTCTACCATATAATTCATTTTCCTATGATACAACAATTTATTATTATGGAAAACTATTTGTTAAGTAAAAAACATAACAGAAATCTTTCAGTGACTCACAAGACAAATTTGAAAGAGGAAGCAGGAATATTTAGGTGAATTGTTAATTGACAATTCACTTTCAGAGTCAACAATCATGTTCAACATTTTTTCAAAAGAGACTGATAATTTGTCCGATGTTTTTTTCTGTCTCGAATATGTAAAATATCTTTTGATTTTTCTTGGTTTATATTTATGATTTTTTTCATCGTAGTTTTTTGAGTTTTTAACCTCCCATAATCTGAAAAAAACTACGATGAAAGGATGCATCCATCACAATGTCTTTCAAACAGTACGACAGTGCCTATTCATGATTTATCATGGACTATTTTTCTCTTGTGGATGTCAATCAGAATGGGCAAACAGGAGAGTTGCATGATGTCAAGTATTTTGAATTCTATATAGAGATCATTGGATAATAATGACTTTTGATGATCCATTTTTGCATTACTTCAAAATGCTTTACAAAATGATCGATTTAGTGCAAAGTATCTTCAGTTGATCTGGTTCGAGAAATCTAGTATTTGAATTTGTACAGAAACGTTCTTAACTTTTCTGTAGAATGATTAATCTGTTCATTTCATTTCAGGTACAGATTTATTATAATTTCTAGATATTTTAGACTCCCTGTGAATGGATGCCAATTTCTTGGTTTTCAGGTTTGTCTCTTATGTTATGTATTCTGGCAGATTCGAAGTATTACACGAGAATGGGACGAAGTGAATTAATTTGCTGCCAAAAAAGTTCATAATTGCAGTAAGAGCTCTTTCTTCAGTGACCATACTTCATCTCCGAGGAAGACCGCAGTATCGTCCGTAAAAAATGTTATGATTTTTTCTTCAACGCAAATTTTGAAAAGTCGTCATATTAGAAATAGGATCGGACAAAGGACAGTTCCTAGGAAAACACCATAATATTCTATTTATTTTAGATCACTCATTTCATTCTCCATTCTTACTGCCTGTTTCCTGCCTGTGAGATGCCTTTTTAGTAGTTTCAAAACGATTCCCCTGAATCTCAGGTGCCCCAAATTGTAGATCATACTTATTTTTCAGTTGTTCATCTTCGGGATTCTGTATCGTTCTTATGTGACGCTTATTTTTTCAATCATTGTAATCAATATTCTTATTTCACAAGTGCATATATCTATTTGATATTCTTGCTTTTTTATGGAATTCTCCACACGTGAAGCTGAATTTGACTCCTGATAAAGTTTTCTCCAAATCTCTGCAGCTAATAATTCAATAAGTTTTTTATAGTCTATATATTCTTAATATTTCGAATTATTCCCTTATTTTTTCACAAGCTCCAGTGATATATCCCCCAAAGTACAAGAGAGTAGTTACAAGTTTTGCTAGTCTTTAAGGTGAATGAGTTGAACTGTTCAATGCGAGACGAGTTTTCATTAATTAAATCGATATTAATGTTACTATAATATCAATATACCCAAGTATTATCATTTTTATCATTCCCAAAACACAGTTTCAGGTTTGACTTGAAATGTATTATAGAGAGAAGGTGATGTAGGTATTATGGAATGATGATTTTAACTTGCTTGTCACAACAATTTGCATCCCATTCCACCTGGATGTAAGATTTTTTGTCGATAGTTGAATTGATAATAATAATAATATGTCTTTATTTATCATCAGATATAAATACATTAATGCTTAAAGCTAGTCAGTGAATGATGAATAGGCGAGGTTCAGCTCGAGAGCTTGTGACCTGAGTTTCACTGATTTGAAATATAATGATAATAATAATGATATTAACACAAAAATACTTTTTTTTTGTGATACAGGTACACTGCGTACGGCAGCTCTCCGTCGGTAAGCACTATGGGTTTTAAAAGAATACACTTCAGTATTTGAAAAATTCAAAGGTGTTAAAAAAAAAATCTTGTTGATGGGCGCCACACAGCCCTAAAAAAATTAAAGAATATGAGATAAGGTCGGCTGTGCAACCAAATCATGTAATAAAGTTGTTGAAATCCCAGCAAAAATGAGTTCTGATATCTTCTGAGACTCGGTATAATATTCACAAACACTGGCTATGAAATTGAACGGAGGTAGAAAATAAAATCAGATATGCACTCCAAATGTGTCATTTAATGAGGTACTTATATAAAAATTCAAATAGTCTCGATCTTTAGAAACAATTTTAGCTTCAGGTTCAGATAAAGAAACGTAGTAAATCAAGCAAGGAATCAAGTCAATTGTAACAGAATAATATCACTTGTGAAGGATTGTGTATACAGATTGTAATATTACCACCTTACCAGAGTATACTCAGCTTAGGTTTACAGAACGTTCTACATCAACCTCATATAAAAATGTTAAGCAAGTATAATCATTTGCATCAATATGGGAATAATTCTCAGTCAATAAGAAAGTAAAAAAAATAATATAGTTTTAAGTCAAACACAAGGAATATGATCCGTTCGTAATACCTAGGTGAAATTATTATAGATATTTGATATGGTAAAATGATTCAGTACCTTCAATATTGAGCATTAAGTAATACGTGATCAAAAAAAATATATGACTGATAAAGTGTATGAATTTGCCTGATAATCCTTCTCGCTTGATGGTGGAAGAAGCTGCAATTTTTCTCTATCTGGTCAGGTGCAGCACATCAATGGAGTACGTATTTTTCTGACAAAGAATGGACGTGGACTTCGCATGGACGTGGACAATTGACATGGATGGATCAAAGTATATACAAATTCCTAGCGTGGAAGGAAAATATCATTCCCTTGCGGAAACCCAAAACAACGTTGAACTCTATCGAAGTAGAAAAGCACTTCTCCAAAAAATCCCAGTTGAAGAAACTCCAAAAAACTTATCTTAACAGCCTCTCCATTAAACCCTATAAAAAAATCCTTGTTGGAAAAGTATCTCAGAATCTATCGATTATCCAGAATAGAATAAAGAGAAAACCAATGAAAAGAAATTCATAATGACATTCTTACCTTCCTTGAAGAAGGGTTACTTAAACCAGCAAAAAGAGCAGAGTGAAATGGCGTCACTCGTTTTTTCTGAAGAAGTGGTGGTTTTCAGCACAATCTGTGGGTAGTGCAGCCTCTCATGGAAATCTCAGCAATCAGAAGCAGAAGTTATATCCGAAAACGTTTTCGATCAGATTGATGAAAATCGCACCATGCAGCTCACCACTTTACAAATCCCTCTCGGAACCCACCAGAGAACTGACCTCCTGCGGTCAAAAACCAATTTTCCACCTCTCGCAGGTGAGCCAAAATCGCCTACCGAGCAACTCTATTCCGAGGAATTCTCAAAATAGGTATGGCAACGCCTCATTTTTACGACTTTCGGTTTCTCTCATCTGCTGGAATGTCACCCGAAAAGGAATCCGATTTGGACTAATAAAAAAATAATCTACATAAACAAAAGAGAGATGGATGAACATCCATTTCCTCGACATTAAATAATGAACGAAACAATCATTCTACCCAACCCCTTTAGGTTAGGTTAGGTTATCGTAAATTATGAATAGAATTCATTTTACATTCGATGAGAAAAATATCTCATTCCAATAATATTGTGGCGACGAATCTCAGCAGGACAAGCAGGTGTAAACTGGGTTGCCAGTTCTGCACGAAAGTTGTCAACGGCTTATAAAATATTCTTGGAAAATATAGAAAGCAAAAAAAAATACAGTAGGTTTTTATAAACGCTACACAGCCCCTCTGCAAAAAAATAAAATGGACCATCAAAAGGTCCATTTTATACCCGAAGGTACAAAATCGTATACTCATCAAGTATTGGCCGTGGTAACTCTGCGTACCAAACATCCTGGAAGGAAACTAATATCGGGAAGTCTAAATAGGGAAGAGTCACAAATCGAAAAAGAAACTAAAATCGGTTATGTCTGCCTCAATTCAAGATGAGCACACTGAAACATATGCTTCATAGTATTATTATAGAAAAATACCAATCGAATACTGCATGAACAGTTATAAAGTTATTCGCAATCACGAATCTAGGAACTTTCATAAAAATTATAATTCATCTCCAAACTTATCAAAGTGTTACTATATCAAGCAACGGAAAATTTCCACTAAATTGTGAAAAGACACTGAGATGAAATGGGAATGTTCATCTTCAAAACTATTATCCAACCGAAATATCGGAGTTGGAACCAAAATATGGTTTCATATCCTTTATATGCCAATCTCCGGCACTCGAACCATCAATATTATCTAAATTATAAACTAAACGAGATCTTTTCTCCTTAACAATGCCTAATACATACTTCGGAGCTAGTTTCGCCATGAATTTTGACGCGGCTTCTGACAGTACTTTATTTCGTCTCCAAACTTTGTCACCCACCTCAAAAGAAAAATCTCTTTTTCGCAAATTGTATGATTTTACATTCCTTGAATAAGCTTTGTGAAGTTTCTCGCGAACTTCTTCATGAATAACTGAAAGGTTTGATCTATCCTCAACAAATTTACTTCTGTCGCCACTACTTAACTCAGAGTGAGAAATATCAGAAATGACCCCGTAATAGTCTCCAGAATTTGGTATTTGTCTTGCAAAATTGAGAAATGAAGGTGAATAATTATGAACTTCATGAACAGAGGTGTTGATGGCATGTTGAATTTTAGGCAGTTCAGAATCCCAACATTTATGATCTGTTACGTAACTACGAATGACTTGTCCGACGGTCTTATTGTTTCGCTCAACAAAGTTGCATTGCGGGGAGTAGAGTGGAGTAAACCAAATTTTTTGAACTTTATAAGAATTTGCTAATTTTTTGAACTCTTTACCTGCAAATTGCCTTCCATTATCACAGATAATGACCTGTGGAACTCCATACACAAGAAAAACTTGTTCCTCTAAATACTTAACAATGTGGGGAGCTTTCGCATTACGTAATGGACAGAGCAATGTATATTTCGTAAAGAAATCGCCCACTACTAACAGAAACGTGAACCCTTTGGAAGACCGTGGGAAAGGTCCCATTAAATCAACAGCAATAACCTGAAATGGAAATTTTACTATTTTTTCACTGCCCATCAGTCCCATTTGAGGAGTGTTTGCTGATTTTTGCGATTGGCAAACCTTACAAGACCTAACATATTTTAATATGTCGTGACCCATTTTTGGCCAGTAGTAAATTTGTCGTATTCTATTCAAAGTTTTATAATATCCAAAGTGCCCGCTGATAGCAGGATCATGTGAATCTTTCATAACCAATAGACGTTGCGATTTCGGGATAACCAGCTTCCATTCCCGTATATTCGATTGAATAGGTAGCCTGGACGGAATGTACTTGTAAATCAAGTTATTTTCAACTTTCCAGTGAACGTAAGATTCTGGTTTTTGAACAATATTTTCTTTCAAAGAAAGGTACCAACGATCATTCGCCAACGGACAGACATCTATCAAAGATATTTCGGGATGATCATCAGTAGTTTTCTCGTGAGGAATTCGAGAAAGGAAGTCTGGGACAACGTTTAAAGCACCCTTGCGGTGAATAATCTCAAAATTATGTTGTCTCAGCTTGACTGACCATCTCGCCAATCTACCACATGGATCTTTCAGTCTATTAATCCATAAAAGGCTACTGTGGTCGGTTATAACTCTGAAGACAGTTCCCTCCACATAGGGACGAAACTTTTCTAATAAGAAAATCAGACTGAGCAACTCACGCTCGGTCACAGAATAGTTCCGTTCTGCCCTAGACAGAGATCGAGAAGCGTAAGCTATGACTCTATCTTGGCCCTCTATTTCCTGGGTTAGTACCCCGCCAACACCTACATCGCTGGCATCGCACTGTATAGTGAAAGTTTTCGAGAAATCCGGTGGACACAAGATAGGAGCCGAAACTAAAGCATTTTTTATGTTTATAAAAGCCGATTCCGCTTCGGGAGTCCACTGGATTAGCTGTTTTTTCTTTTTACCCTTTAGCAAGCGGTTTATTGGTGCCATCAGAGTAGAAAAACCATCAATGAATCTGCGGTACCAAGAACATAGTCCGATAAATCGTTTGATTTCCGTACTAGTTGTTGGCCGTGGATAGTTCACCATAACCGACACCTTATCAGGGTCAGTACGGAGTCCGTGGCTATCTACTACATAACCGAGATATTTGAGGGAAGTCCTGAAAAATTCACATTTTTTTATATTCACTGTAAGGTTTGCATCTTTTAATATTTCTTTGACTTCAGACAAAAGTGAACAGTGCTCCTCAAATGTGGAAGATGTAATAATCATATCGTCCAAGTAAGTGAAAATATGTGGCTCGAATTTTGGTCCGAAAAGAGCGTCTACCAAACGTTGCTGCGCCTGCGCGGCATTAACTAAACCATACGGAGTACAAGTAAAATGAAATAATCCGCGGCCAGGCACACTAAAAGCAGTTTTTTCCCTAGACGATTCGTCTAGTGGAATCTGCCAGAAGGCTTTTCTCAGATCGATGCTCGATATGAATGTCGCATCGCGAAGCATATTTAAAATTCGGTCAATTCGAGGTAAGGGGTAGCTATCGTGTTTTGTGATCTGATTCAACTTACGGCCATCAAAACAGAAGCGGTATTCACCCGAAGCTTTTTTCACAAGGAGTACCGGACTATTCCACGGGCTATGTGAAGGTTCAACAACTCCTAGCCTCAACATGTCATCAAGCTCATTATTCATGATTTTTAACATAAATGGAGACATCTGGTATTGACGTTCTTTAAACGGTTTAGCACTTCCTGTATCGATAGTTAACATCATTTTATGAGTCCTACCAAGTCTAGTCTCGCTGGCTATTTCTTGAAAAGAATCTATAATTTGTTTCATTTTTATTTTTTGAATTTCACTCAAATCGTTTAAAGAATGAACACCCATGGGTTCAGTAGGATTAACAAAATCTGAAATAGTCAGTATATGACTAGCAGTGGTATCACTATAAATATCCCATGAATTATCTCTGAAGTCTATCCTAACTTTGAATGTTTTACAGAAATCACTGCCAAAAATAAAAGATTGTGGTAGAGAAGGAACGATCAAAGTAGGAACAATCTGAACTGTTTCGTTGATACGTATTGGCAAATCTACCATACCTTCAATCGAACGTTCGGTTCCGTCCACCGTAGAAATAGATTTATGATTAGATGGTAAGATCGAAAGGTTCAAAGATTCAATAAATTCAATAGCTTTCTGTCCACCAACGGTGACATTGGCACCGCTATCCAATAAACCAATCGCTGATTTTCCCAAAATATCTACAGAAATATAAGGTCTATTGTCTCGAGGTTTTTGAAGAATAACGGGTTCAATTTTTGTTGAAGGAGAAAGCACATTATTTTTATAGAACTCTTTAACAAAATATTTCCAATTTTCCCAATCTTTCTTAGAGAAGTTACAAGTTACTCTTGGAATCGTTGAATTATTTTTGGCCCAATTATTCCTATTGAGAGGTCTGGCTGAGCCAAAGCGTCCAGCCCTCTTCACAAGTTTTTTGGATTACACTTCGGACATTCTCTGATCGTTACATCTACCGTACCACATTTGAAACAAAATTTATTTTTACTATTTGACTTACAGAATCTGAATGTATGATTTGCTAAACCGCAACGCCAGCAAGTTATTGTTTTGCACTCCATATTTGTCGGTCTAACTTCAATACCAGAGGCCATATTGATTTTTGAATTTTTCTGTTTAGGTTGAAATTTCTGTTTATTTTTCTTAAATTTATTGTAAGTATTATCTTGACCAGAATTGTTATCTGAAATATTCGCTAATTCGTGATCAACTAAGGTCGAAACTGACTTAGAAGATGAAGCCAAACTCAAAATATCTGCCTCCTCTAATTTTTTACAAAGGTTACTCAAGGTTGAGACGGTGTCAATATCACTAAGCGCAAGACGTTTTCTATACTCGGGTTGTAAACCTAATTTCATGTATTTTATTTTCGAAACTTCCATTGCTGGTCTGCTGAGTCTCGAAAATAAAGTCTCCATACAAGCAATGAATATAACAACCGGTTCATTTCTACCTTGCTTTCTGGACTTGATTTGATTCCAAATCTCGTCGTCGAAATCAGAAACCAAAAAGTCCTTTTTCAATTTTGCAACTAAAGATTCCCAATCAGAAACTAGGGGTTTAATTTGACGAAGCCAAAACGTAGCTTTTCCTGCAAAAAGATCGGAAGCTGATTCAAACAATTCATTTTTTGAAATATGTCGAGCTTGAGCTAATTCTTCAACTTTTTCAATGAAATTGAGAAGATTTTTTGGTTCTCCGTCAAATTGAATTCCCAATTTATAGACTGGAATCGACTTAGATGGGCTCGGAAAACTGTGTGTAATATTGCCCATTTGCGCAGAAGTAGCATTGATATTATTTGACATAGTAGAATTATGTAACGGTTGAGAATCAGGATCTCGAACCCGCTCATGTAGTTCTGCATCTAAAAACATAGCAGTTGCAAAAGATTCATTTTTGTACTTCAGAACAACTTGATAATTTGCATCTTTATCGTCCAAACGAATTCTCTTTATTCGGTTGGCAATATGATCCAACCTACTAACAGCTCTTTTATAAGCAGAGTCCGAAGTCGGACCACTAAATTCTTGGATTAAAGTTTCTAAGGAGGAGAGGGTTGAATCAATCTCATCTTTTTCTAAGGTGAAATCATAACAAGGGTCAAACAATAACTGAACATTAAAATTTTGTTGTCGTTCTTTGGATAACAGTTTCGCTAAAGTTTTCCTTTTATCATCTTGTTTCCTATCTGTAATTATGCCCCTAATTCTTAATTCATAGTTTAGTTCACTCAAGAGTAAATGCACTGCAGAAAAAGAGGCATCCATTTCGATATTCAAGTTGCAAAATTGAACACTATTGAAATATTATATAAACCAGAAAAAACTTTATTGTTGGCAACGTTGCAAAATTCGGAAGCCAGTAATGTCAGAAGCGATAAGTAGCGAACAAAAACATAAAATGTACCGACCGCATAGAAATTCGCTCCAAGTAGTATGCTAAAAGAATAAATTCAAGGCCACCCGCACTTCGGCACCTACTTACCAAACCAAAAAAATCTAGCTCGTCCACGTAAATGAAAACAAATCGAGTACGAAAACTTTCGAATCAGAATATATATGCACTGAGAATTTTACCTCTATCACCATTCAACCAAGCCATAAACAATTTGTGAATTCAAATATGAAAAATTTCTTTCAAAATTATAGAAAAAGATTTTCGTTGAATAGAATGTAGCACCAAATACTGAAATTTCGTTACGATTTTTCAGGCCCCACGTTGGGCGCCAAGTATGTGACCTGAGTTTCACTGATTTGAAATATAATGATAATAATAATGATATTAACACAAAAATACTTTTTTTTTGTGATACAGGTACACTGCGTACGGCAGCTCTTCGTCGGTAAGCACTATGGGTTTTAAAAGAATACACTTCAGTATTTGAAAAATTCAAAGGTGTTAAAAAAAAAATCTTGTTGATGGGCGCCACACAGCCCTAAAAAAATTAAAGAATATGAGATAAGGTCGGCTGTGCAACCAAATCATGTAATAAAGTTGTTGAAATCCCAGCAAAAATGAGTTCTGATATCTTCTGAGACTCGGTATAATATTCACAAACACTGGCTATGAAATTGAACGGAGGTAGAAAATAAAATCAGATATGCACTCCAAATGTGTCATTTAATGAGGTACTTATATAAAAATTCAAATAGTCTCGATCTTTAGAAACAATTTTAGCTTCAGGTTCAGATAAAGAAACGTAGTAAATCAAGCAAGGAATCAAGTCAATTGTAACAGAATAATATCACTTGTGAAGGATTGTGTATACAGATTGTAATATTACCACCTTACCAGAGTATACTCAGCTTAGGTTTACAGAACGTTCTACATCAACCTCATATAAAAATGTTAAGCAAGTATAATCATTTGCATCAATATGGGAATAATTCTCAGTCAATAAGAAAGTAAAAAAAATAATATAGTTTTAAGTCAAACACAAGGAATATGATCCGTTCGTAATACCTAGGTGAAATTATTATAGATATTTGATATGGTAAAATGATTCAGTACCTTCAATATTGAGCATTAAGTAATACGTGATCAAAAAAAATATATGACTGATAAAGTGTATGAATTTGCCTGATAATCCTTCTCGCTTGATGGTGGAAGAAGCTGCAATTTTTCTCTATCTGGTCAGGTGCAGCACATCAATGGAGTACGTATTTTTCTGACAAAGAATGGACGTGGACTTCGCATGGACGTGGACAATTGACATGGATGGATCAAAGTATATACAAATTCCTAGCGTGGAAGGAAAATATCATTCCCTTGCGGAAACCCAAAACAACGTTGAACTCTATCGAAGTAGAAAAGCACTTCTCCAAAAAATCCCAGTTGAAGAAACTCCAAAAAACTTATCTTAACAGCCTCTCCATTAAACCCTATAAAAAAATCCTTGTTGGAAAAGTATCTCAGAATCTATCGATTATCCAGAATAGAATAAAGAGAAAACCAATGAAAAGAAATTCATAATGACATTCTTACCTTCCTTGAAGAAGGGTTACTTAAACCAGCAAAAAGAGCAGAGTGAAATGGCGTCACTCGTTTTTTCTGAAGAAGTGGTGGTTTTCAGCACAATCTGTGGGTAGTGCAGCCTCTCATGGAAATCTCAGCAATCAGAAGCAGAAGTTATATCCGAAAACGTTTTCGATCAGATTGATGAAAATCGCACCATGCAGCTCACCACTTTACAAATCCCTCTCGGAACCCACCAGAGAACTGACCTCCTGCGGTCAAAAACCAATTTTCCACCTCTCGCAGGTGAGCCAAAATCGCCTACCGAGCAACTCTATTCCGAGGAATTCTCAAAATAGGTATGGCAACGCCTCATTTTTACGACTTTCGGTTTCTCTCATCTGCTGGAATGTCACCCGAAAAGGAATCCGATTTGGACTAATAAAAAAATAATCTACATAAACAAAAGAGAGATGGATGAACATCCATTTCCTCGACATTAAATAATGAACGAAACAATCATTCTACCCAACCCCTTTAGGTTAGGTTAGGTTATCGTAAATTATGAATAGAATTCATTTTACATTCGATGAGAAAAATATCTCATTCCAATAATATTGTGGCGACGAATCTCAGCAGGACAAGCAGGTGTAAACTGGGTTGCCAGTTCTGCACGAAAGTTGTCAACGGCTTATAAAATATTCTTGGAAAATATAGAAAGCAAAAAAAAATACAGTAGGTTTTTATAAACGCTACAAGCTGCTTCTAAACCCGACCTCTACTCAATAGATAAATTCCGAAAATATAATAGTTCATATGAGTTATAGAATAAGTTGTGAAAAATCAGTACATAGTTCCATTCATGATTTTTAATCAATGCCAGAGAAAAACCTAGTCAAAAGATCATAATATTCCTTCTTGCGTTGCGAGAAACAGAGCCTTCAATCGTTTCTTGAAATTGTTCAGTGTTAACTCTTTCAATTCATTGGGAATACTTTAGAGAAACTGCGTGTATAAAGTGCCGTAGTATGTCTTGGGATGAGAAGGATGTTTTCATTGCGGGAGATATAAGATAAAGATAGTGAAACAAGTTTTTTACGTAGATACGGGGGAGAACCAGAGGACAGAACTTCATGGGTGAAGATGAGAAGGTGCATTTTTCTTATAGATTTGAGTTTCAGCCAACCAGAGTCATTGAAGCATGAACTTATATGGTCGTACCTACGGATCCCGTAAGAGAATCTGATACAACTATGTTGTATTCTTTGGAGTCAAGTAACGTCAGTTAGTTGTAAAGCAGGTCCGTAGATGGAGTCACAATAGGACAATCTGGGGACTATGAGGGCTTCGCACAGATTTAATTCAACTTTCTTGGAAAGTATGTGTCTTCTCGGATATAACTGTCGCGATATATTGAAAGAAGTTTTGCAAAGTTGAGTAACGTGCTTCGTGAACCGTATGTCCAACCACAATCCCAAGTTTTTAATCTCGTCTACGAGGGGAACGTTGTTGTCGGTAATTCGTATGGAGAGAGAATTACACACACCATTTTTTTTGTTTCTAGGCCCAAAGAGCATGGCCATTGACTTTTTGGAGTTGAGATTTAGGTTATGGGCACATGACACGTCGAATAACAACTGAAGGTTCCTGTTGATATTTTCTTCACTTGTGATATAGACCCTAGGACCAGTGTTTCTGTTTATATCTTCCTCGTTATATATTATATCATATCCAGTTATCTTACATTGATCCAAATCATAAACTCCCCATGTTTCTAAATTAATGATACATTCAAACTGTTAATCGATTGCGGTCATCGCCACACAAAATTCGTCGAAATTCTTTTATCACTTTCAATATTATTCTGATACAGTCTGAAACCTTTTTGATTTTCTATAGAATTTCTACAGCAGATAGTATCATTCATTTTTGCATGCCTTCCATCAATCACAGTAAATTCTCTTACATATTTCTCAGTTTTATACAGATGGATGTGATAATTTTTTGAAATGAATATTCCATGAATGCAAAGAAATGAAACGGATAAAAAGCACTAACCAATTTTCAATTACAGCAAAAAAACCTTCACCAATACCAATTAAATTAATCTCATTGAATATATTTCCATCTTATGATATCCATTGTAAAGAGAAATGAAGAAGAAATGAAGAATAGTAGAGCATGAAAACGTAGTAGGTAACCGGTACAAAATGAAAAATATTATAAAACTTGATTTCTCTTAATCTTTTGGCTCTGGCTTCCTTTGATATTTCTATAAATATGGGTACATTATTCATATGTGGCATTTCCTTCTCTTTATTGTCTAAAAGAGCTACCTTGAGTTTCTTATTCTTCGCTTCTTTGTAGTGTTTGAAAAGAAGCTTCTTCTCTTCCCTTTCTATTCCTGATCACAAATTCCTGATAATTTTTTGCTGTTCCTCACAATATCGTGCTTGGTTATGTTCCAATGAATAAAATTTGAAACATCTCATGAGTACAAAAATATCACAAATCATTCCGGTGAACTTATAAGTGCTGTATCAGAGGATATAAAGCCAATCACCAGTTCCATCATCTTTTCACGTTTTACAATATTATATTCCTTCAGCTGATGCGTCGTGGATGTTTGGTGTTTCTCTCTTTTCAATTCTCATACAAAAATGTGAACAAATCATTCCATACAAAGAAATCGGAAGAGAATCAAAAAGATTACAATTAGGAGGGAGAAGTCAATATCAGATTCATCAGACTTCGCAAAAAATATTTCTGAAAAATGCCAATTTGCAAGACAAAAAAAAATAAAAACAGCTGATTTCTGGAGAGTTATAAATTTGTAGTAAATTCCTGAGGTGAACTCATAAGTGCTGTATCAGAGAATATAAAGCCAATCACCAGTTCCATCATTATTTCACGTTTTATAATATTATATTCCTTTAGCTTATGCGTCGTGGATGTTTGGTGTTTCTCTCTTTCCAATTCTCATACCAAAATGTGAACAAATCATTCCATACAAAGAAATCGAAAGAGAATCAAAAAGATTACAATTAGGAGGGAAAAGTCAATATCAGATTTATCAGACTTCGCAAAAAATATTTCTGAAAAATGCCAATTTGCAAGACAAAAAGAAAATAAAAATCAGCTGATTTCTGTCTGAATTCTGGAGAGTTATAAATTTGTAGTAAATTCCTGAGGTCATTTCCTTAGTGGTCGATCTTTATTAACATTATCTTTGGTGATAGATTCAACAGACATACATAGTATATGTTCAGAAAACTCATAATAGAGTACGTACGTAGTGCAGGTAGATCCGGAGTAGGAATTTTGGCGCCTTGGCAGCACATATTTTTTTCGCTCCCCACAATGTTTGGTTACTTTTTCACATCATGTTGTGGAGGAACAATATACAGATAGAAAATATAAGTAAGTAAAAATGTATTCAAACAAAATCAATACCCTAAATGAAAAATAGGTAACAAAACCCTAAGTATAATAGAAGTAATATATTAAATACCTACTAGACGTCCAACAGAAGTCCTGTAGACACGTTTCAAATCCAAAATTATCAAACTTTCAATAATAAAATGTGTGATGTAATCTGGAAAGATCGAAGTAGAAGGTGCTAGATAAGATTGTCTGATGGAGATATTATGTTAGTCGATGTGTCCATTTCCACAATTCCGACTGAGATCTAAGTCGTAATTCCGAGTTCTGAGTCGGAATTTCGGAGTTAATGAAAATTATATTCAGTATGGCCCTTCTACGCTTTCGTATTACTGGCCTTAGAACAATATTTTCTGCGGAATATCATAGCGTATTCAATTCAACACAACCACAATAAAAATTTGCGAAGATTTGTCGCCCCCTGAGAAATGCCGCTTCAAGCGACTGGTTATTGCGCCTATTAGGTGATATGGGCCTGAGTGGAGAAGACAAACCGTATGAGAGACCTTGAAGAAGTATTTCATATCAGATTTGATCAAATTGACAATATTCATTAGGATTTCAATATATTTTCGATGTATACAAAAGTAGGCAGACGGATCTCTATGTTGTTAGTTCAAATCATCTCATCTCCTTTATTGCCACTTTTGTTAGTGAATCGAAAAGAAAAGAATATAGTGTAAATTTTGGAATATTTTATAGACATTATCAATCGCTGAATTAATATAAATTTTGGAATAAAAATATTCTCTAGTTGATAATTCGTTTTTTGAAATTAAACTTTGTTGAGATGGAATACAATCATTTGTATTTGGGGACTATTATAGAAATCCCACAATAATATTGCTATTTATAAACGGATTAACTTGAAAGAGTTTTGAAAATGTTGTTCCGCATACCGGAGCGCCATCCAGAAAGTGCAAACACCTTATTCATTGATTTAAAAATAAAACTGGCACGGCACGATAGGTAGGACAATCGACTAAGGTAACTCCATTTTCATATCAAAATGAAGCTAGAAACTGAAGAGGTTATTAGGCTCAGTATCGTTTTGAAATTGGGATCAGTCTGAAATTTCAGAAAGATATCGCCGTTCATTATTCATTATTCTTCATTAGGGCATGCCCAGAAGGAGCTCCGCGTTTGGTTGAGATACGTAAACGACACGTTCATAGTATGGAGCCTCTGAGTTGTAGAATTGAATGCATTTCTAGAACACATGAATAACGTGATGCTCACCATCAAATCAATAATATGGAAAAATAATGTCAGAGCAAACTGCTGTTCCTTGACGTGGAGTGTCAAGGGCTAGAGTTACATGGAATATTTCTCTCATATATAAAATGTCCCATAAGAGCAATGCAATTATCGAAAACTTACAGCGGTAATTGCATTGTTTCAAGTCACCATAACAACACATTTGAAACCGTATCGCTAGACCTCTGAAAACAACACAAATAAATGTCAGATATACTTCAAAAATAGAAAAACATTTCGCATTTTGGTGAGTGCTACATACAATCTATAGAGGAAAGTATAAATGAACAAAAAATAACATTTCCTCGAGAATTTCTCTATTCGTGAAATATTCCAATGAATTACATTCGTGCATAAAAATGACCAGATAATTTTGCATTCAAGCGTGATATCTTATACAAATTGCATTCGGGCACTTTCGCCAAAATATGAAACTAAACTTGCAATTTTTAGATATCACGCTTTCTTGCAAAATTATCAGTAATTTTTATGCACTCGTGCAATTATAACCAAAAATATATGTTTATAGGAAACCAACTCACACTGAACAATAACTAAATCAGCATTTCAATCAGTTTGTATAACGCAAAGAAAAGTCTCGATAAAGAGTTGAACAACATAGAGAAGGATATTGAGAAGAATGACTACTTTAACGAATTAGTCGACCAGGTATTAGCACTCACGAACCAATGGAACCCTAAAAGTGGGTCATCGGAACAAACTATTCCCCTTTTCTATGTGGGAGAATCTTCAGAGATGATCAAGAAAATAATAACGAGATACGTCGAAATACGCTTTCAATCGATAAACACAATGGCATGTATTCTGAGAAGACTGAAGCAGATGACGCCTGATGGGATGGTGGGTCTTGCCTATTTTTTTATTTATTTGTTACTAAAGTAAATACTTTGTTTTTACGGATTCATTTATTGATTCTTTGGCAGTTAGCCATTAGCTTTTCCATAATTTCTATCCCAAATCTAACAAAATGTAGAGTAACTAAACACATCTTATTCTATTAAGTTTGCTTGGCAAACTCTTAGAATTCTTGCAGTTTCACCCCAAATGTCACAGCGCCGCCTGGCCTGGCGCTTGCAACATCGTACAGCTACTCCAAGATTGCATTCACCGAAAACCATGTGATTGCGGCATACTAGAAAGGGAATCTACGATATTAGTAATAGCGGAGGACGTTTGGGCAAGCCAACAGAACGTCGAATAGTCTGAAGCTTGAGTCATAAACAAGAAGGATTATTGATTCACAAGAAATATCAGGAGAGCTACCTCCATCTTGAACAATGATCCATTTAGTCACCCCAGCGTAAAAATTTGAAATGTGTGGAAATCACTCATCCAACGAATAACTCTGAGTGTCCCGCCAATACATAAGGTGCCCCCCTTTAAGCGACTGGGCCTATATATCCGATCGTAATACAAAAATTCATCGCTAGAAATATCATACCAGTAATCGAACCGCCGCGCCGCGCCGTGAGTACATCAACATGAAATTTCTTATCAACATTTTGATTGAGGTTGATTTCAATTATCTAGTTATTTTTTCAGTTTCATTTGATTTCTGCTTGTTCAAATTCATTTTCTTATCTCAAAATTTTCGTATTTCAATGTTTTTGACGTGTGTATTTGAATTCTCTTATTTGAGTTTTTTCATTTTCATCGTAGTTTGAATGTAAGATCTGATGTTTCCTGCCACGTTTCGATAGAAGTAAATTATATATTCCACATGTATATACAACGGAAGTTCGAACCACAACCACCCAACAAAAAACATTGTAAACCACATATGATCAAACGTTGTGAACGAAAATTTCGAAGCAAGATTTTTGTCAAGTAGAACTGAATTCTCTCCTTTGAATTTGGATTCTTATTGGATTCTGTTGAAGAATAAGGCCAGCACGAGTAAATAATATTAGGAAGAAAAAGTTGGATGAGTTGAGAATGAATTGAATACTCTTCAAATAGGAAAAAAGAAATCAGAAAAATTTCAATAAAGGAAGTGGAAAATTGAAAAAAAAATAAAATAAAGTTTCCTAGCGATTCGTTTACTAGTATCCACAAATTAACTTCTTTCTCAGCGTCCTATACCCATATATATATATATATATATATATATATATATATATATATATATATATATATATATATAAATATATATATCCCTACTCTCTACTGGGATCAATTCAAATGACAATATTTTCTCCAACAGATTCGATCTGTTCAAAAGAAGGATCGGAAATATTCTTGACTTGCTGCATTCCGCGTTTTGATCAATGATAGGAAATGTTTGTTTTTTTCCGTTAACCGACTGACGAACGTCAACCCTCAGAAGTCGAAACTTGTCTGGTGCTATGGATTAACGAGACCTCACCTATGGAGTCTTCTGCTCCCCAGGCGGGCGTGCTTACCTCTACACCACCGAGAACCACGTGCTAAAGCTTTTTGGCCCAACACGATTACTCACGTTGCAAAAAATGTCTGCCAAATTTTGACAGATTTTTTGATTGATCCATCAATCCAAATTTTTGATTGAAAGTAATTTCATTAAAAACTAACTCATTTAGTACGCTCTTCAGTTTGAAATTTCTTTCGTTATAAACTCATTAGCAGTTATCAACATTACTAGAGTAATCAATAATATGAAAATTGCTAATTGTCGTAATAACCCAACCGGCTGAGCGTCATGTGGTAACGTCGAAGAGATGCTAGATGTTATTCCGAATCCCCAAAATGTCGCACTTATCAGAATTTTTTTCAGAAAATACAGCAGATAATGCAATCAATGATATTTTTTTAATTTGATACCATTGAAGTGATGGGAATTGCAATACATTTTCGCTGATGAAAACTCATTTCATTACAACCCCCCAAGCAAGTAGCGCCCAAGAAACTGCAAACGTTCTGTATTGCATTTTTTGATAGGGATACTAATCTCAATACTTTTTTCTCTCAAACGGCGATATTGAAGACTAAAATCATCACGAGACATCAACTTTCTAGCAATCACTTCTGGACAAAAACTCTTGGGCAGTATTTGTTGGTAAAATGCGTCAGTTTTGGGTTCTTGGGTTATTATTAGGTCATAAATATGTGGATATTTTTTGAATAATTTTTTGAGCTATAAGTATACTCATTTAATTCTATTAGGGCCGAACCTAGACTGACTCGTTCTGAAATTGAACGAAATCCTATTTGCCACATACTTTCTACGCAAAATGTCCTTGACATTATTGGCTTGAAAGTGGGTTATGTGGGAAATATATTACGAATATTGTAGAATTAGAACTGTTTATTTTTCCACATTCCAAATGACCTTTTTTTCAACTATCGAATTCAAATGGACTTCAGTATTCAAAATGTGTAGGATGATAATGCTGTGGACCCCTGCAAAAGTTTTCTAGTCATGAACTGATACTACCTACCTACTTTTTGCCGTATTGCAATAATTTCATTTCTTGAATCTGAAGTGAATAAATCATTAAGAAAAACAATAAACGAAATTACGATTCAAGTCTATGGAATTATAAATCAGTAATTCACATTTATATCGTAGACAGGCACTAGGCAGATAATGAGACTTTCTATTATTAGATCACATCACGCAAGTCCTACATACGATTCGAGTAGCCTATTTTGGCATGAGTGTATTTTTGTTGAAAACGTTGTGTGAAGCTTGTGGAATATTGAAATACACGGGAAACTGATGTTTTGCTGCAAGTTCATTATTTGTAGATATCGACTTTATTCATTGTCATCAAGTATGTGATAATCATTGCCAGCTTTATCACATTGGTGTTGTCAAATTTCAATAAAGTAAGGAAGCAAAAAAATGGGGGAATTGAATACCTTCACTTGATTTGTGATTCCAAATTTTGTCGTCGAGTTTGATTATTTAGTTCAGAAATATTGGAAAGTATCCGCAGGACTACCAGAATGTCAATGATAATTTTTATTTATACAAACATCAAGGCACATGTCGTGAGTTCGAACCAGCAACAAAAAATATATGTTTTTCTATAAGGGTGATTAGTGCAGAGTTCAGCGACATATTTCCTTATAGACCAAGCGAATCAAAATAATTTTATTAACAGAAAATCAAAAATTGTTAACAGCACTTTGATCATGGGGTTAAGTAGTCTATAACGAATAGACCGCGGGCATATCTGCCAGACGACAGTAAATCAGACAGTTGTAAATCCAGCCTGCTGGACAAACAAACGGATCTAAAGAGGCTTATTGTGCATTTGTGTCATATTTCAAAATATTTTCTCTCGGTAATAACTCAATTTTGAGTGATTGTGGAGTTTCAATCCATCGATTCCTTTCTATTTTCGACAATAGAAAGAATATTAATCCTCTTGCTGTTAAGAGACGTGAATTGTGGATTCAAGTAACTAGAAGAGCAGATTATGATAAGTTGAAATGGGCAACGGTATATCCATGAATTTTGTATCTCAGAATTGAAATTATAATCTCATTAAATTACCATTGTTATTTATGGAAATACGATTCGTTTGTCCAGCAGGCTGATGCTTGTGACGTCATATGCCCGCGGGCTATTTAAAAAAAATAAATGCGCGGAAGTGAATATTTGGGGGAAGGGGGTTGTAAAGGGCTCAAAATGATATTGCCGCATTTTCTGAAAAACGACTTTTGTACATAACCTCAAAATAACCGAGAATAAAGCGAAAAACTGTTTTATTCGTTTTATATTTCCACAAAAGTCATCATATTCCAACAGAATTCGGTAGCAATATACTTTGTCATGTCTTCAATGACCACATTTTCGGAATGATAAATCAAATGGTTTCAAAAATAATAAACTTTTTTGCCAAAATTACTTTTTTCCAATTCAATTCGTCCTTCAGAGAAAATTAAATTATTTTTCAGGGCTCATTCTCTTCCTTTTCATCAATAGTGTTTGATAATGGAATGAAAAATGATAGTCTCCAGTCAAAAACAAAGAAAAAACAATTCTATCTTCTGAAAACTTTGGTTCAGCTACACATTCCACGAAATTCCCCATTCTCCAAATACCCTTTTAAATAGCTATACCCATACAATAGGTAAGTTCTTCAACATCATATATATATATATATATATATATATATATATATATATATATATATATATATATATATATATATATATATATATACATATACCATCAAGACGCACAATCTGATTGTGACGAAATGTTGCGGGGCAAATGAAGCATTGATATACGCCTGAAAAGACTTTGGTTGGTATAGTTTGATATGTGTTCAATGATATAAAATGATACAACGTGAAGGATATGGACATGCTTCTTTCAGAATGAGGGGCTCTTAAAGAGTTTACACCATGGAAGCAAGTGAACAGTTATTCACGACAGAAGATATGACATACTTGACAACCCTGAGTTCTAATACGATCTCTGTGATTTCTATGGAATGAAAGCGAAATAAATTATTGATTCAATCTGCACTCTACTAATGAAGTGGATCAGCAATCTTCCGTCTCATTTCAGACCATTTAATCGTTGGAAAATTCTCGTGACACCACTCTACCAAAACCAATGAAATTTGTATTTTTCAGTATGCTCCATTGTGTTTTGCCGGTGAGCACTTCTTCGTTTCTCTTAACAAAAGTTTTTCAACCTCACACTTGTAGTTACATTGATGAACTTTCTTTTTTTTTTCATTATAATTGGCCGATATCTCCGGAACAGTTAATAATGGGACTTAAGTCAAAGGTGACTTATAGTCAGGAAAACCTTCTCTGAAACAGTATGAAAAATTCAGGAGTTCCCCCATAAGGTTTGATAAGGGTCCTTTTCCCAATGATATTAATCAGAAATTCAGAACTGAGGTTGATAATGGAACAGAAACAAGCTCATGCATGATGCACAATTTTTTCTTCACTATCAGCTCGAGAACTCATTGTAAACTTCGGACTGAGCAGTGCAACGAGACTAACTTCCATAAAGTCAATAATTAGATTCGAAGTTATCATAAACATTTCTGGAATCATAGTAATACTAAGCGTGAGGAGTTCAACATACTAATGTGTCTTGAACACTTTTCAAACATATATTTATAGGTATATCAATTACCACTATCGGGAATTTTCGATCAATTACAGCGATAAATTCCCGGCGGGACATTTTCGGGCTGGTAAATACCCGGTAGGTATCGAAAAAACCCGCTCGGTCCGTGTATCTATAGTAACGATTGTTAAAATGTACATTGTCATCTTGACAGGCATAAATACTGAATTTTAGACGTCGTTGTTTCAACTCCGGAAATCTTCTACCGAATTACACTCGTCATCAAAATAAACCTGATAATTTTCCATTCAAGCATGTTTTCAGTAAAAAAAACTGCATTCGGTTATTTTCATATTTGCTAAAAGAGCCCTTCTCCTTCGGAGTCGGGCTCTTTCGACAAAATATGAAAATAAACTCATGCAGTTTTTAGACAACATGCTTTCATGGAAAATTATCGGTAATTTTGAAGCACTCCCGAAAATTTATTCTGGCCCAGGATTCGAGATCCTGTAAATCGGTAATCTACTTGATGAAGGTTTTGGGATTTGAATCCTTTCGATCTTTTGTCTACACCATTTCTTTGTCAAAAACTCTCACGAGTGTGCCCAGAAGTGCGCTGGCAATGGGTGGCTAACGTGCATGATTGCCGTAACACTCCGAAGTGACTTTGAGATTGCATTTGCTATTTCAATTGTAGGGAAGCCCAGTAAACTTACAGTAGTACTAGCACATTTGGTGTTACGAGTCACTTTTACGGGTTCCACCTAAACTCACGGCTCGCACCTTAAACTGAAACTAAACATGGGGCACACTCCATCTCTAAGGTTCACCTAGAGCTAAGCTCAACTTGATTTTGTTTAAGTTAGACCTTTGCAAGTGGCCTCGATATTTTTGTTTCACTTCAACAAATACTCGTATACATAATGAGAATATTTTTTTCTTTTCCCAAAGGAACGTCAAAATATTTTTTCTGATCTGTTCAGCTGGAACTTTCTCATGGAGCATATCAATTGAAAAAACTTTTTATACCTCCGAGTATATATCCGGTTTAACAGTTTTCACTGATGATGAATAATTTTCCTCCATAAAATTTTCATAACTTTCCTGTATTTATGGCTTGCGTTACTTTACCTTGAAATGCCCCCAAGATCTGCATGCCAAAATAATCAAGATTTATTTTTATATATTTCGTGTAGACACACTGAAATATTCAAGGATTTAAGGAAAATAATTTTCATAGAGGACGTGGATATGTATTTTTTTATTGCATTTTGTTTCGAACTGACTGTGAAAGTTTTGAGAGGAGAAAAAAATCTATTCGTGTGTCCCGTTATGACCTTAGCTTAGTACCTAAAACTTCAATGCTTTTTGCTTTTTTTATGAATTATCAGTCGTGTCGTTGGGATGAGTGAGATTTTTTTAAGAACACGGATATAGCGCAGAGGTTCAGTTAACAGTTCATTACCTAAATGTCATGAGTTCGACCCTCCAATGTGGCAGATATTTATCCCGAGACGTGTTTCACATTTTTTTAAATGACAATTTTGTTCGTGGATTTTGTTCCTTTTAAATAAATCTTTTGTACCTACTGGGGACATGGAATCTTGCTTGTGAATACTTTTCAGGACAAAGATAAAAAAATATATATAAAAATGCACTGTGGTTGGAATAAGGCAAAACACCATAACCTCAAATTAGTCGAAAGGAGAAGGTGATGACCCTTAATCCTTAATGATTGAATGCCGATCGGATTACATCAATGTACCAAATACTGGTTTGATAAATTTTAACTGAAATAATAACACCCATAAAACTGATTGACAGTTAGTCGAATCGGTTCAATTGTTTTGACTGTTGAAAAACAGGGGGAAAAACTATTTTTATAATACGGAAAATAAGATTAACTTTTCGCCCAATAATTGTGAACTTATATTAATAACAGAAAATACATTTTCAGGCTCTTGGAACTATAGAGAAAAGTTGTTTCCATCAATATCGAATTTCTAGAATACTTTTGATGAGCCCCACCTATAAAACTGATTACTAAATTTTGGTTTCACGATCGTAGTAGAGGTTTAAAAAAAATCGGTTCATCACGAAAATGTTTCATTACCAGTGACAGCAATTATTATCGACAAATGAATAGGTGAATTACTTTTTTTCTCGAAATGAATATTTGATAACAAGAAAGACAAAATATATCTATCAAATCTAGAATCAATCTCAGTTATACCTTTCAGGACTTCCATCAAAAATAAACCACCAATGTGCTACATGATGATTATAAAGCCAACTTCGGAAAGGGGTTACAGTAAAAGTGCGTACTCAGCACATGCGCCTGATTTGGAAATATCTTGTAGAATACCAAATTTCCTCTATGTGCTCATGGAGCTAGTTCATTACTGAAGTAACTATTGAAAATCACACTGAATCACGCTTTGACACTCCAAGTTCTAAAAAAATATATTCCCATACTCTACTTGCTATATAAAGGGAGATTTTGTGTAGTGTAAACAATCTCTTGAATGTTTTGGAAACTAAAAGATCAAATTTAATCAACTCAAATGAAAGTTTCAACTCAATCAAATCCTGAAATGAATGAAGAGCTATTTGAAAACAATAATTGACTGAAAATTGTATGCAACTTTAGTAATGTTGAATGTTATTTATGTTATTTTTGTACCAAACGCCATCATCCTCGTTCGAAGAACTACATGGTTACTCGTGGACCCATCAACCATGAAACACAACCCGACAGAGAGGAATTCTCAAGAAAATTCACACCCCGTTGGACGATCGAACCCATGACCTCTCGATCATCCGGTCAAAGAACCACATTGACAACTCCTAGCAAGTATGCATTAGATTCCTATAGCTTGTACAATCATTTCATAGACAACTGAGATGTTCGCTGACAAGAGAGCAGTGAAAAGTGACTGAAATACTGTATACACGTAGTAGCTAGCACAGTTGCGCTGGAAAGGAATAGACCAATAAAAGTCAAGAAGCTTTTGAAGCTCTGGGACCCAAAAATACAAAATCTGGAAAACAAAAAGAAAAAACAAAAGAGGAGTAAGTAGGTAAGTTAGTGTGTGTCGAAAGACATGTCTATATCTAAAACTATTTCGAGAATGCCTCGACAATATATTGAAGTTGGACAAACTCAAGGTCAGGTCATAGACGTGTAATAGAAAAACAAAGACGTTCTCAATTCATAACAATAATCGGGTCTTCACCTTACATTGGAAATGTGGTAAGGAGGCTTTGGAAGCACAGTCACAATCTCGATACCGAATTTCCTATCAAACAGGCCAACTAACCCTGTGAAAAAGGCCACAAAAACAAATCCGGTGCTTCAAAACTAGCCAACTATTCGATGTTTGCTTCATCAAATGAAATTAATGAACAGAAATATATCCAAATAAATAGAATCCTAGCTATTAATGCTAACTGAGTTCTCATTTCTATATATTATTGTAACAAAGAGTCTGATAATGATACTTGAAAGGACTAGCAAAAATTGGTCTGATTTACAAAAAATGCATCCTAGACAGTAACACTCGAACAAAATTAATAGGAAGCCTATCAGAAGAATACAATTCCAAATCGAAAATGCTTTTTCCCAACGTTGCCCTGTGGTTGGTTTAATCGTTATATATTCAATTACTAATATAACTGAAGAAAAATTTCACATTAAGAAATTTGTTGAAATTCGATGTTAAAGTTACTGTTTATGCTCCTAAAGGGAATAATAGTTATGGGGCGATAATAACTATAAACAGAAAGAGATTACAATCGTTTTCTGATTGATTGTGAGATATTTGGAAAGCAAAGAATAAAACCATTTTCCAGAGAATTGCATTTTCGTTCTTCATTTGAAAACCTTTGAAATTTACCTTATTTTTGTCCAACAAGAGAAACGATGACAGAATTCCGGCAATTAATATACTCGAAATGAAAGCACAAAAGAATAAAAACTCCTGCATTGAGCCTAGAAAACTTGAGGTAGCCTTGTAATACCGAGGAAGTGGAGCGAGCTTCTTTGCTTTCACAAATGAACAGTGTCAATAATATTCTTATTATTTGTTTGTACTTACCACGTCTCGTTTGTGATTTATCTGCGTAGATTCTATATTTATTTGTTAATTCCCATGCTTACTTGCAATTTATTTCGAAGCATCATCGAACATAAGGAAACTGTGCCGAAAATAACTCGGATGAATCCAGATTTTATATGCGCTAAATAAAATTTAATAGCATATAACAGTAATGAATTACGTTTGCTATAGCTTGAACGATAGATAGAGTGCATAATTGAAATTGAACTTTCAGATTGAAACTAATTACTCGACAAATTTTGATAGTGCATCATACCCTGAAAAGTTCCAAGGTATTTCCATTGGGTTGGAAATCATATTATGGAGACAATACCTGCATATGCTCTAAAAATATACTGTTATTTATAGAACATCAGAATAATTTTTGCAGTTTAGCAGACAATGTTACTGTGGAATTCAAAACCCAATACTATCAGATTTCTCAACGACGACCAATCCTGTTCATAACATCGCATCGAGTCGAATGTCATTTGAAATTTGAAGAGGTATAAATGTAGTTTATATTATAACTTGAAAACAGTTTCATCAAATTGTCTTTCACAAAAATAGGTATCAGATCTATCCATCTTAGGAAATATTAAGAAAATGTCTCTATTATTGTATGGCCTTTGTTCATCTAGCATTCATCACGAACTCGCATAAACCGAGCGATTTTGTTCAAAAATCAAATTTGCTGCAGACAAACGTAATAGGCTTTCATTCATTTTCGAATTCTATTTGGTTTTGAGATATATTTCAGAATATTTCAAACAAACAAAAATGTATCCACATGGTTTCCCTTCATACTTAATTCTTTCGTTCATTTCTGTCTGAACCATCCCATGCAGTCTAAGACGTTTCATCCTGAAAATGGTAACGAATTGAAATGACGCTCAACTCACCAGTGGAAAATGTAATCCAATAAGAGAATTTGTCGGGTACACGAAACTGCGGTGTTCACTTCACAGAAATTTAGAGAACACAGCCACTAGAGCGATTCTGACTACTCTCGGCGTCTTCGTTTTACGTCACGGCGTCCAAAATTAGTTTTCTTTCGTTTACAATTTTACCGAGCGGCAACCTTGCGTTCGAGCCATATGGGTAGTTTATACCAACTCGTAAATAATTTGAATAAACAACAAATATATGGGAAGATAAGATTTTTTGTTTTTATTTTCCGAGTTCAATTTCAAAACACCAGGGAAACGTTGTGATCTACTTATTTCTGCAGTAGCAGTTATTTAAATCATTGAGTGAAGGAGATATTTTCGAGAAAGTGATTTTTTGGCTTTTTCTTCTTCAAGTTAATGTTGATTGTTACTCCTTTTATAGAGGTTTGTATTCTTTATGTATCGACTTGGAGAAGAAAAATCTAAGAATCGTTTCCTCAAAACTTTCTTCTTCCCACAGAAATAATCATGTTTATATATAGTTTATATGTATATATATATATATATATATATATATATATATATATATATATATATATATATATATATATATATATATATATATATATATCAAAGTTGAATCTATCATAAGTTATAAATCCACTACAATTATTACTCATTTGTGATATCCACAAATGTGAGCAAATATTAATTTAGTGTAGAGCTTACCGTAGTAGTAGTAGTCACTTTTATGGTTTTCTTGACTGTACCGGAAGTAGTTTTCGAAGTACCTTCCCTGGAGTCCATTCCTGAAAGTATCACTTGAGATCCTATAAATTTGTTCAGTAATCCTCTTGCTCTGATATCTTCTTCAGTATCACCATCCTGATAATCTTCAGTCTTCATTCTATCTATCACATCTTTGACTCCTGATACGCGACTTCTGTTAGTGAGGAAGGTATCTCCTGATACTGATCTAGTTGTTGTAGTATGTATTCTAGTATGGCTTTCGTTTTCTGCGAAAGCTGGAAAAATTGCATATCTTGTGAGCCAAATTTTTCAAATCATTTGTTGATTTTGAAGGTCATGTGTAGAGTAGGAACCTGAGGTTATAATTGGAATTTATGAGGATCAAAAAATAACTTGTGTTCCTGAAGACTTCAAACGTTCGTATGAAAAATGCAAAACTACGGTTTCCTGTTAATAGGGGAGCCCAAGCGGGGATTTCGGGATTTACTAAAGCGCGGCAGATTAATATACAGGTGGATAACTTGTACCCGGCTAAGTACTTCCACCATATATGAGCCCTATATATATGTGGGGGCATGAATACAACAACAAAATTGAATGTTGTAATCAATTCAAAATATTATTTTTCCATTTCCGTTCTATAATGTACTAGCTTCTGCCCGCAAATTCGTACGCATAGAAGTCGAACCGAACCGTTCAGTGAGAGTACGCCACTAAAGCATCACATCCCACCCGCTATTTTCGGACTTGATTCACATGTTCTGAACTTTTTGTTCAATCTTAATAAAATATAGCCTATATCAGAAAGAATTTCCATGATCGGATCAGTATTTCCGAAGATCACCTCCTACAAATGAACATAAAATTGAAAACTTCACCTTATTATAATAGCAGTACAGTAAAAGAACCCTGTCGCGAGTGGGTTCAATATGGAACGACAGTTGATGACAATTTAGGTTCACTTCGAAAATTATTGTCTGAAAGTAAAAAATTTACTAATCTGTGATCAAACTATTGAATGCGGCTTCTTTTGTTGGTACGAATTTGTTGATGAATTATGTAAACCTATGTCCGTATGAGATAGTTTATGGAAAATTGCAAAAAACATGTTCATTATTCACTTCATTGATGGCCACATCTGAAGAAAATTTAGAGAGCATTCGACTCCATCTCATTAGTGAAATCAATTGACGGGTGAATGGATTTAACGAAACTTACAATCTGATTCAACTGCCTCTCTGTACACGTATAGAAGTTCATGTTGAACAATTCGATCAATTGTACACGTATAGAAGTTCATGTTGAACAATTCGATCAATTGTTTTTTTCTGTGTAGAAGGCCCTCCACTAGCTCAATTCTTTCACTACGTAAAATAAATATTAGGGTACCGATTTTGAAAATCGAATGTTATTATTTTTGCATTATCTGGAAGTTTCATAATATTATTCAATTAGTGGTACATTTTTATACTGAATCTTGACTTGAAATTGGTATAGGTTCGAATTGAATTCATGGGGGTATTACATTTGGAATCCTGAGAAATTACTGACAGGAGCAATAGATCCTGCTTTCCTAGCATAAGAGTAGTTTTTGAATTGATAGACCATTCCAACATTTGCAACTCATATTCTGACAGAAGAACACACGAGTTCGATTATGACTATGAAGTATTACATTCGGAGTTGGAACTCAATCCTTAGAAATCAATACATTCAAGAAGTCGGGAAATTTGCTAAATGACTAAATGAATCTGAATAATCTTTTCTTGCACAACTTGTTTCCTTCTGGCAAAATGGGTAATTGGTATATATATATATATATACATATATATATACATACATATATAAATATGAACGCAGGGCCGAAATTTCCACTCAATAACCAAATTTTTTCAGCACACATCTCGGTATGTGCTGAAAAAATTTGGTTATTGAGTGGAAATTTCGGCCCTGCGTTCAAATATGTATATATATATATATATATATATATATATATATATATATATATATATATATATGTGCTGAAAAATTTGGTTATTGAGTGGAAATTTCGGCCCTGCGTTCAAATATGTATATATATATATATATATATATATATATATATATATAGGAAAGTAATTCGTGACTGATTAATGAATATGTAATCAATTTTTTGGGGTTGCAGTCAGTTGTGTTGGGCTATATCACAAAGAACACTCTTTGTTATTCGTCAAGCTTTCGGCAATCTTTATTGCCTTCCTCAGGACGTCTATAATACATAACACTTTAACATATGATAATATATCAGGAATGGTTACTTACTAACGTGAGATTGAATAATATGAAAGAGACAAAAATTGTACATGAAAATATGAAGGTGACGTTTAAATGAATTTAGACATATGATATAATTTCACTTCTAGATTACGGCGGAAAAGTCGAAATAGAGGGTGATTTTTTCTTATCCTTCTCATACTTAATCAAAAAGGTGTAAATTTTGCTAAGACCATTTAAATCTGTTTTCTTGTTCATGGAATGGTCATTATTATTTATATGTATCATTTCTAAAAATACACGCTTAGAAAGATTTATTTCACTATCCAAAATTTCAGCTTGTCCGTAATTCATACGGTGATCTCTGTTATTGACATGTTCTGATAAAGCACAAGAATTTACATTTCTTCTACAGTCACTTTTATGAGAGATGATACGACTGTTGAGTGTTCTAGATGTTTGGCCAATGTATGATTCAGGACAATCCATACAAGGAATCTTATAAATGACATTTGATCTATTTTTAATCGAAATTGGAGTCTTTATTCTACTATGTAATTTGGAAATTGTTACTATATTTTTCTTTGCTATTTTAATATCGTCTTTTTGGAAAATATTTATCAATTTTGGGGTTAATTCTTGTATGTAAGGTAAAGATTTGTAAATTTTTATGCTATTTCCACCTTGTTCATTATTTTCAATGGGTATTATTGGAATTGATATTGTTCTTTCAGAAAATAATATTTGGTTAACTAGATGTCTTGGATAAGAATTTTGAATCAGGATGTCTCGTAACTTGGATAAGCTACGGTTCCTCAAACTTTGATGAGTGATTTTCTCAACTCTACTTTTGAGAGATTTGATCAGATTAATTTTGATTTTGTATGGATGGTAGGAATGATAGTTTATGAATCTGTTGCTGGATATCGATTTTCTGTACCATTCAGTAATTATGACGTTCGATTCGGATCTTATTAATCTCATGTCAAGGAATGGTATATTATTATCTTTCTCTTCTTCAGTTGAAAATTGAATGTTTGGATCATAAGAGTTGAAAGTATGTAATAATTCTTCTTTACTGTCATACGGTATAGCTAGAATCAAATCATCAACATATCGTTTGAGGAATGGAATATGGAAAGATAATTTTGGAACACAATAATTGAGAAGTTCGTCTAAAACATAATCAGCTAGAATAGGTGAAATGGTAGATCCCATAGGTGTACCAAAAATTTGTTTATATATTTCGTCGTTGAATATAAAATAGGTTGAGTCGAATATATAATCTAGAATTTTCATGAAGGTTTCTTTATCTTGTTGGCAATAATCTTCTACGCGATTCCACTTTCTATTTATACAAGTTTTGACCAATTGTAATGGTAAATTAGTAAATAGTGAAATTACGTCAAGGCTTATCATAACATAATTTTCGGGTAACTGGAATTCATTAATGAAATCACTAAATGAAAAAGAATCTCTCACATAGTATGGATTATCTGTATCATAAGCATTGGTCAAAATGTTGGAAAGAAATTTGCACAGTTTGCTATTGGGAGCATCAATAGTAGATACAATAGGTCTCATTGACAAGGTAGGCTTATGTATTTTAGGTAGTGTGTAAAAACGAGGTGATACAGAATTATAAATCATCAACGACTTGGCTGTACTAGAATCTATTCGATTTGAATTCTTGAGATTGGTGACAATTTTATTTGCTTTTTGTTGCAGTGTTGAAGTTGGGTCTGATCTGAGTTTAGTATAATACTTAGTATCATTCAATAATATTTGATTTTTGTTGATGTACTGATTTTTATACATAGCAACTGTAACATTACCTTTGTCACTATTCGTGATGATCAGCTCCGGATGCTCTCGAAGAAATTTTTTTGTTTTATGATACATTTCAGAAAGAAAATGCTTATTATTTCGATTTTTGTGCAGAAAATTGGTTATGATGTTAGTAGCTTGAGTCCTACACAAATTTTTTCTTTGGTCATCGAAATTTTCGATGATATACTCTATGTCTGATAATAAAGAACGAATGTTAATACTGTGCTCATCTGGAGAAACACTAAATTTAGGACCAAGCGATAGGAAATTTTGAATATCAGTTGGTATTTTAATGTCTGTGAGATTTTTGAACCAAGCTTGTTGAAACTTAATTTGTGAAATAGAATCATCTTTTAGTTTGTTGAGTTTTTGAATATTCTTGTTTTTTATGTGATGAAATCGTCTGTTATAGTTGATATTAGATCTACGTTTGAATTCTTGTAATATGTTATTTGGTAATGTTGATAATAACTCACCTTCTACTCGAAATAATTCTTTATCAAGTTTGGATATATTGCATATAGTGATTTGGATTTCTAAATTGAGAATTTTCCTCCGTAATGTAGAATTGAAATTATTAATTTGATGTCCAGTTCGACCTTCTTGATGATTCAACATATTGGTGATGTTTTGGATTCCGGAAGTTATATGCTTGGGAAAAAGGTTCATCTGTCTGCTCTTCAATAAAAATATTTTCCTGTTACGAATTGATGCCAATTTGATGTTAATGCTCGCCCATGTCTTCAACAATCTTACGATAGTTGCTCCATAATGTTGGTGAATATCTTGGTAAAACCCCATCCTTCTTATAATAAAGTAAATCTTTCTAAGCGTGTATTTTCAGAAATGATACATATAAATAATAATGACCATTCCATGAACAAGAAAACAGATTTAAATGGTCTTAGCAAAATTTACACCTTTTTGATTAAGTATGAAAAGGAAAAGAAAAAATCACCCTCTATTTCGACTTTTCCGCCGTAATCTAGAAGTGAAATTATATCATATGTCTAAATTCATTTAAACGTCACCTTCATATTTTCATGTACAATTTTTGTCTCTTTCATATTATTCAATCTCACGTTAGTAAGTAACCATTCCTGATATATTATCATATGTTAAAGTGTTATGTATTATAGACGTCCTGAGGAAGGCAATAAAGATTGCCGAAAGCTTGACGAATAACAAAGAGTTTTCTTTGTGATATAGCCCAACACAACTGACTGCAACCCCAAAAAATTAATTACATATTCATTAATCAGTCACGAATTACTTTCCTATAAGAAGGATGGGGTTTTACCAAGATATTCACCAACATTATGGAGCAACTATCGTAAGATTGTTGAAGACATGGGCGAGCATTAACATCAAATTGGCATCAATTCGTAACAGGAAAATATTTTTATTGAAGAGCAGACAGATGAACCTTTTTCCCAAGCATATAACTTCCGGAATCCAAAACATCACCAATATGTTGAATCATCAAGAAGGTCGAACTGGACATCAAATTAATAATTTCAATTCTACATTACGGAGGAAAATTCTCAATTTAGAAATCCAAATCACTATATGCAATATATCCAAACTTGATAAAGAATTATTTCGAGTAGAAGGTGAGTTATTATCAACATTACCAAATAACATATTACAAGAATTCAAACGTAGATCTAATATCAACTATAACAGACGATTTCATCACATAAAAAACAAGAATATTCAAAAACTCAACAAACTAAAAGATGATTCTATTTCACAAATTAAGTTTCAACAAGCTTGGTTCAAAAATCTCACAGACATTAAAATACCAACTGATATTCAAAATTTCCTATCGCTTGGTCCTAAATTTAGTGTTTCTCCAGATGAGCACAGTATTAACATTCGTTCTTTATTATCAGACATAGAGTATATCATCGAAAATTTCGATGACCAAAGAAAAAATTTGTGTAGGACTCAAGCTACTAACATCATAACCAATTTTCTGCACAAAAATCGAAATAATAAGCATTTTCTTTCTGAAATGTATCATAAAACAAAAAAATTTCTTCGAGAGCATCCGGAGCTGATCATCACGAATAGTGACAAAGGTAATGTTACAGTTGCTATGTATAAAAATCAGTACATCAACAAAAATCAAATATTATTGAATGATACTAAGTATTATACTAAACTCAGATCAGACCCAACTTCAACACTGCAACAAAAAGCAAATAAAATTGTCACCAATCTCAAGAATTCAAATCGAATAGATTCTAGTACAGCCAAGTCGTTGATGATTTATAATTCTGTATCACCTCGTTTTTACACACTACCTAAAATACATAAGCCTACCTTGTCAATGAGACCTATTGTATCTACTATTGATGCTCCCAATAGCAAACTGTGCAAATTTCTTTCCAACATTTTGACCAATGCTTATGATACAGATAATCCATACTATGTGAGAGATTCTTTTTCATTTAGTGATTTCATTAATGAATTCCAGTTACCCGAAAATTATGTTATGATAAGCCTTGACGTAATTTCACTATTTACTAATTTACCATTACAATTGGTCAAAACTTGTATAAATAGAAAGTGGAATCGCGTAGAAGATTATTGCCAACTAGATAAAGAAACCTTCATGAAAATTCTAGATTATATATTCGACTCAACCTATTTTATATTCAACGACGAAATATATAAACAAATTTTTGGTACACCTATGGGATCTACCATTTCACCTATTCTAGCTGATTATGTTTTAGACGAACTTCTCAATTATTGTGTTCCAAAATTATCTTTCCATATTCCATTCCTCAAACGATATGTTGATGATTTGATTCTAGCTATACCGTATGACAGTAAAGAAGAATTATTACATACTTTCAACTCTTATGATCCAAACATTCAATTTTCAACTGAAGAAGAGAAAGATAATAATATACCATTCCTTGACATGAGATTAATAAGATCCGAATCGAACGTCATAATTACTGAATGGTACAGAAAATCGATATCCAGCAACAGATTCATAAACTATCATTCCTACCATCCATACAAAATCAAAATTAATCTGATCAAATCTCTCAAAAGTAGAGTTGAGAAAATCACTCATCAAAGTTTGAGGAACCGTAGCTTATCCAAGTTACGAGACATCCTGATTCAAAATTCTTATCCAAGACATCTAGTTAACCAAATATTATTTTCTGAAAGAACAATATCAATTCCAATAATACCCATTGAAAATAATGAACAAGGTGGAAATAGCAAAAAAAATTAATTACATATATATATATTTATATATATATATATATATATATATATATATATATATATATATATATATATATATATATATATATATATATATATATACATATTTGAACGCAGGGCCGAAATTTCCACTCAATAACCAAATTTTTTCAGCACACATCTCGGTATCATTTTACTTTCGTTCAATCACTCTACTCTGCTACTTTATTCGTATTCTTGTTTCCTTATTTCCACAATTCCGATTTTCATTTCATTTTTGTTAGAGCTCTTCAATTTTATTTTGACCCATTAATTTTTTCAAACAGGAGTTGAATAGTTTGAACATTGGAAGTCGAATTACTACTGCTGAACACACATGAACATAAATCTATGAATTTCAAATCAAATTTGAAGTCGATTCAGAATTTGAAATATCTCGATTTTTTGTTTCGTTGCCAGCGCTCGCCCCTTTCATGAATGAAATCTTTCGACAATGGAAACTTGTGTAACGTGACAAGTAATTTCAATATTAAAGTCGTATTTGCAGTTTGTAGAAAGCCAAGAAAATTGATTATTGCCATTGTTAGAAGTAGTTGATCCACCCCGGTGATTTATTTTATGTGTATACATTTTGTATCCACCCTGTTAGTTGTTGTGGTCAATTATGATTGAAATAAAAAAGTCATAGCGGAAATTATTTTTCGATTATACGCATGTTCAACTGAATATATATATATATATATATATATATATATATATATATATATATATATATATATATATATATATATATATGTGTGTGTGTGTGTGTTCGGATAGGTTTCCGCGGTCAGTTGTATGTTGTTGTTGAGTTCGGGTTGAACCGCGTCTGGAGTTTTGTTCTCGACGTTTCGGCTCCGATTTCGGAGCCATTTTCGAGAGTAAATGTGACTTCACGCTGAGGTCTCAATCTGCCTACTCCTCAGGTGTTGTCACAGGGGGCAAGGGTTTGTGACTTGACGCCGGGGCCTCAATCTGCCTACTCCCCAGGTCTTGTCACGAGTTCTTTCTAAGGTCTCAATCTGCCTACTCCTTAGATCGAACTGAGGTATCGAGGGATGTTGGGTGGTATTTATAGCAGCGGGTGCTGCTAAAGCACCGTCGGATGTCTTGGTGGGGATTCGGAATCTGGAAATTAGGGGTTTCCATGCAGTTATGAGTCTCTGACCGTCGTCACGTGTATTTAAGCAGGAAGGTCGCTTCTCGATTTCGATGGCCTCGCGAATTATACAAGCTTGTAATGTTTTTGCTGTGGCGATGGTCCCAGTGTTCTCAAAGTCTATGTTATGTCCTGTCTCTTGATGATGTTTGGACAGAGCTGAAGATGGGTCTGATTTTCGGACAGCAAGTTGATGTTCGTATACTCTACTTGTCACACGTCTGTTGGTCTGGCCTACATATGTTCTATGGTTCAACCCGAACTCAACAACAACATATATATATATATATATATATATACAGTGCGTTCATAAAGTGTGGAAACGCTTTATTATCTTACGAGTTGTTCATTTTTGGAGGAAAATCTCCGACAGGTCGATTTTGAATTTTAGTTTCCCACCTTTTTTTTACAAAAAAATGATTTTTCCCCCACCACCTTACAAGATATGACGTCATCGATATTTTTTTTAAATTGAAAGGGTATATTTTTATATCAAAAATTGAAAGCCAATATTTTTCTGAGTTCAACCATACCATATACGTCATATCTAACACTTCAAGTTACAGTATACTGAGTATAAAAGAAACCAGTATTCATATTTCTCATAACATTCATTTAATTATTTATTTGCAATGAAAATATCATAAGAAGTAGTGAAAATAAACAAATAACAAATCTACAGCAAATGCTCGAACTGAGCTCCTTGGGTTAGTTGACAATATCCAAGACGTCTGGTGAATTCTTGGGTTACGTTTGACAACATATCTGGTGTAATTCGTTGAATTTCAGTTCGAATTCTCTCTTTGAGGTCTTCCAAACTGGGGGGTCGGTTAATGTACACTTTACTTTTTAAGTTACCCCAGAGGAAGAAGTCCATGGGAGTTAAATCTGGGGACCTAGCAGGCCATTCAATCTGTCCGTCTGTAACATTTCCAAATAATTTCCACCCGTCACAGTACCGTCAAAAAAATATGGTCCTACAATGGTATTCCTAAGAATCTCAGCCCACACAGTGACTTTTTGGGGATATTGGGTATGAGCTTCCATCGTCCAATTGGGATTTTCTTATTATTCACAGTACCGTTTGTAAAAAAAGTTGATTCGTCCGAAAATAAGACATTAAATTCAAACCCATCGTTTTGATTACATACTTCTTGCATAATTTCACAAAACTCCATGCGCCTATCGAAGTCGTCTTCATTAAGTTCATGTATCAGTTTAATTTATATGGATGTAATTTGGCTGCTCTTAGAATTTTATGCACGGCACCACGACATATCTCATTGTTTTCAGATAAAGTTGTGATTGAACAATGAGGATTTTCTTCAATTCCAAGTAATACATTCAATTGAGTATCTTCGGCAACGGTAGGTCTGCCACTCTTAGGTTTATTCCTAACATTGCCGATTTCATTAAATTTATGTAATATTTTGCTTACCGTCGATTTGCTTAATGGTTCTCGATTAGGATATTTTTCATTAAAGATTTCGCATACTTCTGCCATACTTCTTTTACGATCGCCGTAACCTAAGATCATCAGAACTTCTATTCTCTGTTTTTCTGACAGCCCCATCGTTATTTCAAATAATAGCTTTTAGGGTAATATTTTTCAGAAAGTTATTATTGCAGACTTATAAATCGATATGCTACACAACAAATCAATTTAATAATGACATATGCAATGGTAACCAAGAACATATTGTCTGATTGCTAAGGGCTTTCAGATGTTTTCATAGCCTACTACTCAAGTATGGCAAATATACTCGTACTAACTACTGAGTAATTCTCAGGTTTCCATTGCAAAATAAATAATTTAATGAATGTTGAGAAATATGAACACTGGCTTCTTTTATACTCAGTATACTGTAACTTGAAGTGTAAGATATGACGTATGTGGTATGGTTGAACTCAGAAAAATATGGGCTTTCAATTTTTGATATAAAAATATACCCTTTCAATTTAAAAAAAAATCGATGACGTCATATCTTGTAAGGTGGTGGGGGAAAATTTTTTTTGTTTTGTAAAAAAAGATGGAAGACTGAAATGCAAAATCGACCTGTCCGAGCTTTACCTCTGAAAATAATTATATCGTAAGATAATGGAGCGTTTCCACACTTTATGAACGCACTGTATATATATATATATAGTTGAAACTCTGCCCATTTCACTAGCCATAGCCCAAGAACGTCCAGAATCCTCACAATAACACCTACCCTCAGAAAATTGGGAGTATGGAATAGATTTATTGACCATATCAATGAAAAATGACCTTCATTTGAACTGCATATCCCCGGAACACACCTAATGAAAAATCTTTTTTTAAACTACTAGCCTTCAAATATATTCGGGTGCAGTTGTCAAGTTTCAATGGACTGTTCCTCCATGTACCATTCTTTCTTCGAATTATGTAGCTGATACTCTATTATTCTACATGAACTCTTACTCTCGAAGAACTCTTCTTAGTCAAATGAGTTTTCAGAAAGCAATTCGATAGCACAAATTCAGCACGGATTCATACCAATGGTCTATAGTCTATAGATAGCACTATACCGACAGAGCCATTTTGGCTAACTCCACCAGACTTAGGTTCTATTAGAGCCGTTGTGTTCCCTTCTATCTGCCTGTTTGGATATAACTGAAAGAATCATTGAGTTATCATTAGGTCACGTTTTGGCATAGCTCCGAGCATCAAGAGGCCCGTCAACAGCCATCCGTTTAATGGGCAGGCGATTTTCCTCATCAACAGCCTTTCGCCTAGACGGCGTTGTCTGCACGTTCTCGTGGTCATCAAACATGCCTGTTTCAGCAAAAAGAATGCAAGGAGGAAAATAATTGAAAGGGAATATGGCGGCTTGGATGGAGGGAAGAGAGAAACGCAAAAAGGGTGTACAAAAACGGGACTGAAGAACGACCAAATGGTTGAAATATTATAATTTGTTCCATCATGGGCAGTATGTGGGTACCGGGTGAAAACGACCAAGCTATGGATTTTCTTGCCAAGGGACATTATCAGAAGTATTGTCATTATTTCATGGTCACAATTCTCTCTAGGCTCGATCATTTTCACATTCAAATTAAAACATGCTGCGAGTAAGTACCTGATGAGGTTGCTTCGTCATCTGATTCACTGTTTTTGTCTTTGAAGCTGGACGTCCGCAAAATCAGTCCTGCCCTTGGGTAGGATGCTTGCTTCTCACTCTTCAAAGTTTCCACTGAAAATTATACATAATTTTGTGATTATGCTGCGCGTGCAATGGAACTGATCTATACCAACCTGCATTGTCAATGAACTTTTGAGAGAGCGCTTTAACTGAATTTTTTCTTGTGAGTTTCGTATTACCAGAGACTTGCACATCTTCACGAGTTGCTTCCTGCAAACGTATTCATATTACTCAAAAGGAAAATTGGTAAATAGTTAATGAATACCTTATTTTTGTTATAAGTAATCGATTTCAACGAAGGAGTATTCTTATAGCCGAATTTTTGTGTAGTGGTAACACTTGTTACTCCCTTGTTTTTCACAGTTTCTTCTTCCGATGCCAAATCTCTGGGGTCGGTCGAATATTTCGTCACACTAACTTCGCCAATTGGTTCATTACCATTTTCCGAATAGAACTCGCTTCTGATTACGGTTCCTTGAACTACATTATGAAAACTGCATTAATCCAAAGAGCAGTAATGTAAAAAAAACATATAAAGATACTTCAAGTAAAACATGTGAGATTCTCTCAATTCGAACGAAAATAAGTTTTCGATGTCAGTTTTTCATTATTATACCTCGAAGAAATACTGATTGAATGAGAACAAGATCCAAATGATCAACCGAATATTTGATAGAGTGGATGAGGCAGAAAATGTTGAAAATGTGTAAGTTCCAAACATGAAATCAAAAAGCAATTTTTATAATTTTGTTTTTCATACCTGCGAATGTCTTAGAATTGATTGATTTGTTGTTCCCGATATCGACACAAGATAATTGTGATTTTGATTATAATATAATTATTTAAATGGACTGAAATCTTGTATTCCGCAATCCGATCACTAATGACATAGTACCTACTACTCATGATTTCTATACGTTCTTCAAGAGAAAACGTTTTTTCAGTAAATTATTCTGGAAAGTCAAGGGTTTAATATTCAAAAATTTGATTGCCAAATTTTCTTGGGTAATTTTCGATATTTTGTATTCGCGCTTCATTGCAGTGACGTATTCGATGGTCAAGACCACAATTAATCATACATTACCAATAATTGCTGCAAAAACATGGATATTGAATTGAAAGACTAAAATCACCATTTCAATCTTGCTGAAAATTTCATTTGAAGAAAATAAATTTTCAATCTTGAACTGTTGTTTATCCAATCTCATTTTCACTGTTTTCGATTTCAGATGAACATGTAATTTCCATAGCCTACCATCTTATAGTCTATACAATCATTGACATTGAAAATGTACATTTGACTGTGGAAACTCTTTGATATTTTCAATGTCGTTACATTTATAACCTGTTTCCTCTTCAACAGTTCCATTGATATGGATGATATGAAGAAGGAAATCTGTGTAAAATTTTTCTCAGGGCTTGTTCTCCAACAGTCTTCTGAAACTCATTCTCCTTTACTAAACTCTATCGTGAGTATGCAGGGGCAGAGGCTCACGTGAGCAAAAAACGGCTAATGATCTTGATCGTAATAGAGCTCCGGAAAATTATGAAGCATATTTTTGCACTTTTTTCCATTGCATATTCAAAGTGAGTATTAGGAAGAATTAAAAAAGTATAACCAATAAAAGGGGATTGAACCAGTGGCCTTTGCGTTGTAAGCAAGTTGTAGCCAAATTAACAGAAGCAATGAGGACGACCCTTTCGGCAGCTCTGGAAGTCCTGCTGAGTTTACATTCGCTTTCAAATTATATAAAGAAGGAAGCGATTGCATCCTCTCTGAGGGTACGGGACTCGGGGAACTGGCGAGGAGAGGGATACACAAGACAAACCGAGATCGGAAAGAGAAAGAAATCCCACTATCCACTATCAAAGTGATACAGGCAGGAACAAAATCAGGTGGAAAGAATGATCTCTCTAGAGATCCCCGATAGAAAAAAGTGGGAAGAGGAACGGGTGAACTTTTCCCCAGAAATATTGGTCTGTTTCACAGACGGGTCCAAACTGTAGGAGAGACAAGCCAGAGCAGGAGTTTTCTTGGAAAAGGGAGAGAGAAGCTATGCCTACGCACTAGGTTCCTTGACAACAGTTTCCCAAGCAGAGGTGTATGCCATCCTGGCAATTCTAATGGAAGAAATGAGGCTAGGCTCAGAGAGACATGTATATGTCTGCTCAGACAGCTAAGCCGCAATTAGGGCTCTGAACGCAACCAGAACCAGATCGAGAATGGTTCGGGAGTGCGGAGACGCCCTGGAGGGTCTTGCGACAGAAAATGAAATTACGCTAATGTGGGTCCCGGGCCACGCAGGGATCGAAGGCAACGAGCGGGCAGACCAGCTAGCCAAGCAAGGAACCGGGCAACCCGCACTCGGCATAACAAGGAAACTAGTAACAACGGCACTGAATGAGTGGATCGTCGAAACATAAGAAACAGAGTGGAGAGGAATAGACGGCTGCAGGCAGTCAAAGCAGATGATATCGGACCCGACAGGGCAAGGACGGCCATGATACTAAAGCTAAGCCGCAAAGTACTCAAACTCTCACTGGGAGTTCTAACCGGAAACTGTGGCCTCAGGAGACATCCGACTCTCATAGCAGTAGAGGCAGACCCACTATGCGCGGAATGTGGAGAGGAAGAAGACTCCTTCCATTTTGCGAATGTGGAATATATAGCAGGCTCAGACAAAACGACTTTGGAGCCGTCACTATCAAGGAAGAGGAATTGCACTCTTTGCAATGGAAGGATAGTTCGACCCTTATAAGAAGGTCGGAGAGGTTCGAACAGCTATCCGCCATGGGATGAGTGAGTTAAGATGCCGGGGTTTGCGGAAAGGGCCCACAAAAATATATGGGGCCTAGTCGTTGACGCTTGCGTCCCCCACCCTTTACCATTACCATTACCAACTACATGAACTAACAAGTGTTATACTTTTTGGAAGCAATCAATAACGCAAATGAAAAATCTCATTGGAAGAAAAATATCGCAATGGTAAGTATATAATATCGAATAACAACGTGGATATTACCGTATTGTGATCACTCGTGATGTTATAAATATGGTGTCAAGTTGAGGGGACAAAATATACATATCTTTTCAAAAAATTTGGGATATTTGAAATCGTGCAGAATCAAACTCATCCGCACTAGTGCGAGAATGTAGTTTTCTGCAATATTGTGGAAATGTACTTATTCCACACGAAAAATCATGCGAAGAAGTGCAGTTTGCCACAAACTCGTGGTAAAAAATTAGTTTACCTTTTGTAACGTCAGTTTTATTTTGCGCTCTCAATGCTCGTAATCCAAAGAGCGGTGTTCCATTCTCATCAGTGGGACCAACTCCATAACTGGAAGTTATCAAATCAGTCGCTTTAATTTCCCTAACTGGCGAGGTAGTAATTTTCTCCTTCCTAGTTGTTTTCGTCGTTGTGGTATGTGGTATCACTTTTGTAATAGTTGAAGGAGTCGTGTCACTAACTTTTTTCAGATTCCTTTGTGTAACCCACTCAGGTTTGTCGACCCCACTTTTCGTAACGGGTGAGATCTTTTCAGGTTTCCTGACAGTTTCTCTCAATTCCGTTGCTCGAGTGATTTTATCTGCTATTTCATCTGGTCCAGATAAATTTGTATTACCTTTTCGTTGTTTCATTTCCGGGCTTCTACTCCTTTGAACCTTCGTCGTATAGTCTGAAGAGGTTCGTCGTTCGCTGTAGGAATATGAAGATTCGTATTCTGATGAATTTTCTGAATGTTTCTTTTCAACAGCATTCAGTTGTGGTGACTTTTTATCGGCAGGTTTTCGCTCCGGGCTGGTTTTCCTAACATACTTTGACCTGATATCTTCCACTCCCCCTGTCACTATTTTTTTTTCTGGACTTTCACTCCTATGAACTTTTCTCGTATGGTCTGAGGATGTACGCCTTTCAATGAATAACTGTGACGATTTACATTGTGAAGTCTCCTCTATACTTGTTTTATCTATAATATCATTTTGAACAACTTGTTTATTATTCCGTTGTCTATCTGGACTAGGTTTTCTGACATTTCTTGATTCGGGTGCTGTTGTCACTTTTACTTTTGGTTCAACATGATTCTTGGATTTTTCAGGGCTTGGTCCACGTCTAGTTCTATTAGTTGTAGATTTCCTCCTAGCTATAAAAATTGATAAACTATTCTCAGAGATTAATTTCTTCACCAAACGTATTTGAGCTCTTATTTTTCTGCGGAGTTCATAACAGGAAACTTTTTGTAGCTGAAAAAAAAAATTTGAATGAATTCTGGTGCCCATAATCTGAAGTGTGAAATACTTACCATATCTTCCAGTACAATAATTTCAAATATTTCTTCAATATCTTCTTCAGTAATATGTCTGTAATTTTCTATTTTGCTATGAGGACTGATTGTGGTGTCGGTTATAGTAGTAACAGCTCTGCCAGAATCGGTTCTTCTCAGCGTTACTCCAAACTTTGTAGTCTTTGACGCATGACCTTTAACCAGAGTTGGTGTCATACTTGCACCACTGGTTTCTTTGTGCGGACTATTATGTTCGATATTCTTATCTAAAGGAAGCATATAATGAGGAATATCACCATTATCCGGAGATGAATCGCGATTTTTCAGTTTCTCTGGAGAACTAGTTCTAGAAGATTCTCTTCGTGAAGGGGTAGTTGTACTAATCGTTGTAGTAGTAACAGATCTTCCAGAATCCGTTTTTCTCAAGGTTATGCCAAATGTAGTTTTCGAATCGATGCTTTCAACAGCTGTATGAGACGACTGTGGTATAGATAGACTGCTTGCACTTTCTTCGTGCGGACTATGAGGTCTAGAATTTCTGTCCAAGGGAAGCATATAATGAGGCATATCTCCAACATCAGGATTTGATTCACGATGTCTTATTTTTTCAGGCGAACTAGATCTAGAAAATTCTCTCTGAGAATAAGTAGTTGTGGTATTGGATGAGGTAGTTACAGTTTTTCCAGAGTCAGTTCCTCTCAATGCAGTATTCAACCTCTTATTTTCGAGTGGTATCTGAGAACTTTGATTTATTTCTTTATGTGGACTATGGGGTGAGGGATTTCTATCTAAAGGAAGCATATAATGAGGAATATCACCAACATCCGGGGATAATTCACGAATTCTTGGTTCCTCGGGTGAGATTGATCTTTTCATGTACTCAATTTGTCTCTCAAAAGATTGCGTCATATATGAACTGCTAGTTTCTTCATGTGGACTTTGTGGTCGAATATTTCTATCAAGCGGGAGCATATAATGGGGAATATCGTGACAGTCTGGTGATAAATCACGAGCTGCGTGGTTTTCAGGTGAGCTACGTCTAGGTTGTTCTTTTTCAGGAGAGCCGGACCTAGAAATTGATTTCGTTTTAAATGAGGTGTTTTCATCTTCATCATCATAATTCAATTTTTTTCGTGATAATCGTCTTTTATTCTCTGTTAACGAATTATTTACTGGCATTATAATTTGTCGACTCTCAGGTACCCTTGGTTTTTCAGAAATTTCATTTCGATTGGGGTTTTGCTCCCTGGTAGATATATTCTCAAAGACGGCTCTAGCTTTTTTGATATTTTCTGAATTTCTCATACGTCCAGTAGAAGTCATAACTGGTTTCAATTCTTCCTGCGAGGGTTTTCTAGTTGATTTTGGTGTACTATCAGCTGGTTCACCTTCGTTTCGTGGGTACTTGACATCTTGATTCTTAGATCTTTTGATACTATGGTATTCATTCGATGGGCGTCTAGTAGGTGTATTCTCACAGTGGTTGGGGGGTGAACCTCCAATATATGTTTCAATGTTTCCGCCGACCGAAGAATGTATATCAGAATGAACCTGTACATGATTTTTTGAAACGTATCTGGTCGGTGATCGACGTTCTGTAGGCACTTGACGATTTTCTGCTGGTTTTGTAGGTGAAATGTTGGATTTTCTAAGAGGACTCTGTTCCTCAATACCAAATTCGGATGGAACTCTTTTTATCGGAGAGATTCTTCCTGGTGATTCTTTAGGTTTATCAGCTACAATCTGCATTTCCGTTGCTCGTGATTTTTGTTCGTGAGTTGACCCACTAGTAAATAGTTCCTTGTCACTCTTCGAGTTGGCTGTAGGAAGAATCTCAATTAGCAATGGTTTCTTTGTTGTTCTTTCGCTTTCATCAGGTTTCAGTCTATGGGATATATCTGATTTCTGGATAGAACTTTGTTTAACGATCTTTATATCAATAGAATCAGGTACGAATTTTGCTGGTAGTTTACGTTCCGGAGATTTTTCGTTAGAAGGCAATCTTGGTTTGATTTCTATCTCAGCCAAACTCACCGATGTTTTGCTTTTATTAACCATCAAGTCATCTGCAGTCGAAATGAACTTCGAAACTTTTTCAGTAACACTTAGTTCATCCTTCTCAATCACTTCATCATTGTCGCTTAAGTTCGATTGAATTCTATCATCTGTATTATATTTGCACTTCGGACTCTTCGAACGATACTGCTTCTGTTTGTGAGTGACGAGATCCTCAGCAGTTGAAATGAATTTGTTCACTTTATCTGAAACACTTAGAAGACAGTCATCGGATTCCAAGTCTTCGGTAATTTCTAATTTTTGTCTTGCGACTCTCGGTGCTGGTCCTAGTTTTTTATTCTCCTCATCAACTTTTTTGGTAGTTTCGGAGAATTTGCTGATTTTTTTGTTGACGCTCAATAAACTATCGTCGGTTTCTTCAACCTTATCCACGTCTGTAATTACTTTAATATCAGTAACATCAGTAAATCTTGAGAATTCATTGGTATTCTCTGATTCAATGATTGGTATATCAGAGAGTCTCTTCATTTTTTGTCTCAGAATACTGTCATCAGGTTCAACAACTTCATCAGGGTATCTAGGAATGGCGGCAGGTTCGTCGTCAGAAGACAATGGAATGGGACACAGCCTGTCAGGAGTTGGTTCACGTGATGATTTGGATCGTTGTAAATCTACAATAATATCTCTTTCTTGAGATCCATTATTATTTATTATAACGGTCTTGGTAGTGATACACTTCTTCTCATATCTTCTACCTACTTTATTGTTTTCTGGGTGAAGGTCTGTGGTATTAGAATTTTCTGTTGTAATCACTTTCATCACATTCATAACATTTGTTTCGCTCTTATCAATATTTTCTGTTATATCAAGTATTGAGCCTTCTAGACTATCGATGACTGAATGCTCATCATCTTCTGTATCAGATGTATTATCAACATCAGATGGCTTTCCAGGTCTAGAAACTATCGGTTTGGGAGTCTTTACAATTTTCCTTTCAAATTTAGTGTTCACAGGATCTTTAATGTTTGGTTTCACTTGTGGTTTCAATGTAATGGTGGTTGTCACTGATTTTTTTTTCGTCGCTGGTTCATCAATTCGATGGGGTTTGATTTGAGTCGTATGAGATATTTTTTTGATATCAGAAAAGTTGTTTGATGAGGTGGAAATCACTGCTTTTGGTTTGTTGCCTTGGTCTGGAGTATTAACAGTTTTTTTCACTGTTGTTATATATTTTGAGGCGGAAGGTTTTTGTTGCACACTAGATTTTTTATTATTTGTTTGAGTAATGTTCGATTTTATCGTTGCCGGTGACTGTTTTACTGAGTCTTTTGGCTTGGATTTTGTACCATTATTCAAATTTACTTCCAGTTTCACTGTCTGATCTTTCGTAGATACGACGTCTATTTTTTTTGTTTTCGTATTCACCTTCTCTAGAAGGACATTTTCTCTTTGAATTCTGACATCAGGAGAAATAGTTGGTTTAGAATGAACATTAACGCTCGATTTCGGAGTTTCCTTTCTATGCGGACTGGAATATTTATCGGTATATTCTGTTGATTTCTCCAATTTCGTCTTATTGATGTCATTTTTTACTATTTTGACTTTATTTGCATCCATTGTTCTAGCGCTGGGCTTCTGAATGGAAGTTGTTTTGATTTGAGGAAGTTTTTCAACTCCAGTAGTAAGTGAAGATGTGTTGTGTTCTTTTTCTATGAACTTTTTTGTTGTAATTTTCTTGTTCTGTGGTTTTTGGATGTTTTGAATTTGAGTTTTTGTTACATTTGTTGGTTTTTGAATAATAGTTCCAGCTGAGGTATTCCTTTCGATTTCATCTTCACGACAAAGTTGGCTCAGGAATTTCTTAGTTACCAAGGGCTCTTCGACTGGAATTTCATTTTCCAGATAAGCAGTATTTCGCTGGGTGAATATGTTTTCTACTTCTTCGTCTTCTTCCGAAGAAAATTTGTTCGGAATGGTTGAACCCTTCGGTTGCTTTCTTGGTGATTTTTGTACTAGTTGAACCGTTACATTTTCTTTCTTTGTTCTATTTGAATGAGAAATTGTGTCGTTTGAATTGTGTTCATTTCTGTAATCATTTGTATTCCTAATGGAATCTATATTGATAATTCCCTCTCTATGATCTAAATGATCCACGATTATGTTTTGTTCATCTGCAGTTGAGAGAAATTCAGTTTTTTCTTGTACATCTTCTGATGAAGAGTTTTTAGGATCTTTCTTGGGATCGACTTTCAAAGGCAAAGGAACATCAGATGATTTTGGTGCCTGTTTCGGAGATTTTTCGATATCTGTAGTTTTTCTTTGAGGTGATTTTCCCTTTTTTTGTGGAAGGAATTCCGAATTTCTGTTTCCCGGGATATCTTTCACAGGCGATTTCTTTGTTGGGCTTTCCTTAATGGGATGATCATCGCGAGGATGATTCATTGGAGGTGTTTCAATTTGAGACTGGTATTCAGTAATTTCTGACTTTGCTTTCATTGGACTTTTCACATTAGGGGACGGTCGTGGGGGTTCCATTGAGCATTCAATGATTCTGGAAGTTTCACTTGTTTCAGGGTATATTTTTGAAGGTTTTTGTTTCGAGTGCTTGTCCATTTGATACGGGTCGGGTGCTTTTTGTCCGGAGCTCTCTTTATTCGGAGACGACCTCGGAAGTTCCTTCACCGGAGATGTCTTTTGTACAGGACATTGACTAACTTTTGTTGGGGAATCATATGGGAATTGACTAATTGAGGATGTTTCTCCTGTGGTAATCTTCATTTCCGAATATGGATTTTTCAATTGTTTCTCAATAGTCTTTTCAGATTTATTCACCTGTTCTGTGTAATTTTTCACATACTCCTCTGTTTTTTTCTGTGGTGAATTGTCACGGCTTAAAATTCCCTTAGAATGTTTCGATGAGTCTTGTTTGGTTGATTCAACTGGAGATTTTTGTTGAACTTCTTTGGGACTCGATAACACTTTCACTGGTGTGATTTCGGGAGATGTGTCAGAAACCCGCTTTGTTTTCGGAATAATATCCTGTGAATAAGTTGAAGGAATTTTTTTTGGACTAGAACTTCTTGGACGGTTTTCAGGAGGTAAAATCACTGGCTCATTCTTTGTGGGACTCTTTTTCATTTCATTTGTTTTCACAGGCGATTTATCGGGAGCCTTGCTCAATTTTCTAGTCTTTTCGATATTCGTTGATGAGGTATCTTCCACTTTAGTCAAGGAATCCCGCCTGAGTCTAAACTTTTCCAGGCTGCTTCTTCTTCCTATATTTTCAGTTATACCAAGTATTTGACGGCATCTCTCTTCATAGGTATCCGTCCGTACTAGGGGCCGATCTTCAGGAGGAAATTTTTTCGCTGACTCATCATTTGAAGGGTGTTCAGTTGGTGACCTTAGACTATTTCTCCTCAAAGCTTCCTGATTAGGAGATTTTTTCGGTGAAATAAGGTCAGTGAGCGGCGATGTGGGTGATCGTTCAATTTTCCTTGATTTCTTTGTTATTTCTAATGTTGTTGGTCTCTTATCGTGCCTCACAATTCCTTGTTTATTCATAACATTCGTACTCTGGATAGAAGATATGGTTTCATCATCCAAGTCTGTAACTGTATCGTTAACATTTGTAAAATATTCTATTTCACTTGTGACGGTGAAGGCAGGTGATGGTGATCTTGGTTTTTGTGTGGGTTTTTTCCTAGGTAATGTGCTGGAATCAATTTCCTCATTTGGGTTGCAATCTGTGGTGGGTTTTGTCAGTGATATCGGTTCACTCATATTGCGTCCGTATGTGTTTTCTTTCGTATTCTTTGATATACTTTCATGACTGGTTCTAGAAACATCAGTAGTAACAGTTCTTTTGGGAGATGATGATTTTCTCTGCGGTGTTCTATCTGGATTCGTACTGCTGTGAGTGATGGTTTCAGTAGTATAAATGCGATCGGAGAACTTCTTGGGACTGTAGCTTCTGTCTCTTGTTTGGCGTTCTGGGGAGTACCTCGACGACTGTTTTGTATTATCTGGACTGGTACTACTTCTCAATGAAACATTGCTAGAGAAATGGCTTCCTCTGCTGGAAGTTCTTTCAGGAGATACGGCTCTGAGCGAGCGAGCGAAAGCGTCATGAGTCGGACTTACTTCAACACTTATCTTTCTATTCTTATAGTCGCTTTTGTATGTTGTTTCGTAATGGGCTTCATTTGTTCGGTTGGTCTTTTTCGATTCTGATGTGATAGTTTTTCTCTGTTCCATCTTTGGTTGCCCATTACTCTGAGGTTGGGTTTCATTTTGACCCTTTGCGGGGTACTTTCTGGTATTTGCATCATCATTGCTCTTGGTTGGACTTTTATTTCTCTGTTTCTCTTCTATTATTCTTTTTGTTTTCAATTCGTTATAAAATTCTGATGGGGAATATTTGTTTTCTTGGGTGATAAGAGAATCAACAACAATATTGTCAGTATGTTTGTGTTCGTGTATCTCATTATCACTTCTAATAGTTTTTTCACTATCAAATATGGTATTCTCTTGATTGGACTGTTTCGAAGTATCATCCTTATTGCTCTTAGTAATAAGGAGATTTTCGAATGTCTGAGAATTTGAAAATAGCATTTCATTTTTCATATCCCGATCAGACATATCTTTTACGAGATTGTCGTCTTTGATTACGCAATTTTCACGTTGCTCTTTTTTATCTGTCCGACCAGTACTTTCACTAGTCACAGATGTTGTGTCCTGGACAGATTTTTTTATGTTTTGAATTGAAGAATTTTGGATATCTCCGAATTCATGTACATCTTCGATTGCTAGCAGATTATCCTTCAAGCTCTGGTTAGTAGAAGTTGTGCTAGTATGCACTTCCGAAGAGTTTTTGGATGATCGGTGTTCTGTAGAACTGCTCATATTTGAGGAATATCTTCTGCTAGATTGATTTGTATTTTCTCCTTTGGTTTCGTATTTTGTAGTCGTAACGATAGTACCATCGGGTAAAGTTTTCGTTTCTTTAGTTACTTTCGTTTTTCCTTCAACATAGTTGGGATTTTCCTTCAGCTCACTTGGAACATCATTTCTGTACGTCTTCCTTGTTACATTTACTAGTGACTCATCAAAATCGGTTGGTATATCACAATATGAAGATTTTTGCTCACTGACTACTCGAGATGATGACGTAGTTTTTGAGGAACTTGTTCGAAAATGATTACTTTCATCTCCCCCTTCGGCCTCTTGTTTGATTGTTGTGTTGGATTGTGTGCCTACGGATTTTATGAAATTTTCGTCATCACCATCCAAGAATACCTGATCGATTTGTTCATTCTTAGCTGCATAGTCAATTTTACCACCATCTATCTTACTTATACCAGCGGTTGTTGCCAGTATTGCACTAGTTTGAGTTTTTCCATCCCCACTTATTTCTTTCGATGAAGTGATTTTCCATCCATGGTCATCATGTTTGTCTGAAAATGAAAATGTATGTCATTGAAAGTACTACTCCTCTAAAACAGCAGAAACAATATGTATGAAAACAAAATGGTTGAGGCTTTCGCGGCCGAGGTTTTCAGTATCACTACTTTGGTTCGGGTTTGAAGGTAGTTGTTTTTTGTAATTTATTCCTGACGTTTCGCTGACGCGAGTGGCTAGCTTCTTCAGAGGCTCATACATCTTAGTTTGATTCCGATGTCTGGGTATTACGACTTCGTAAAGCATATTTATATGAATTCTGGTAGTTTGGAGTGCTAATTATTTTATCTGGATTCGAAGAATTTTCATTAGTATTAATTGCCGCTCTACCTGCTGTCATGGTGTTAGTCATTCTTCAACTTTTTCTTTTCTGTTGGAGTTAACCGTGTGTTCTTGGATCCCTATTGCCTCCCGTATCAGTCGGCTATGGTATCGCTGGTTTCGCGTTTTCAAACAGAATCCTGTGGTTTTCCTCACTGAGCATGAATTCAGTGAGGGAAACCAAAGGATTCTGCTTGAAAACGCGAAAATAATTGCCTCCAACCAGAGATACCATAGCCTATTGATACGGGAGGCAATGGAGATCCACAAACACACGGCTCAAGAATAACGAAAATCATGACAGCAGCTTGTGCGGCAATCAATACTGATGTTAATTCTCCGAATCCAGATAATGATATAAGCACTCCAAAATACCTGAATACAGATAAATATCCTTTACAAAGTCGTTATACCTGCTCATCGGAGTAAAACTCAATATTTATGAGCCTCTGTATTTCATATTTTCCACAAGTACATTTCATATTGTGGCCCCAATTATATATATATATATATATATATATATATATATATATATATATATATATATATATATATATATATATATATATATATATATATATATGTATTATATAATAACATTATTCAAAACAGTAATAAACATCCTTGATCAAAATATAACAACGATCCACAAATGATACAAAAAATTATTTGTTTGTTTCTTCAACTCTCCCACTCAAACTAATCATTTTTTCTTATATCTTCAACACCCAACATCCTGCGATTTCTAATAAACTTCTCTTTTGACAGCGGCTTCGTAAAAATATCAGCGATTCGGTATTCACTTTCTATGTATTCAAGTTTCATGAGCCCACTTTGAAATTTCTCTCGAATAAAATGATAGCGAACGTCAATATACTTTGTCCGCTTATGGAATTCAGGATTTTTCACCAAACGTAAAGCACTCTGGTTGTCCATATATAAAATTGGTTTATCGAGCTCCCAAAACAGGTTCTCGAGTAGTCTTCCCAACTAAACTAATTCTTTCACAGTATCACTAGCTGCAATGTATTCAGACTACGTTGTCGAGAGGGCAACTATATTCTGTCGGAGAGAACCCCAAGATATAGGTGCTTCTTCAAAAATGAAAACGAAACCTGTCATGGAGCGTCTCGTTTTCGAATCACCCGCAAAATCTGCATCGCTATACACTTCCAGAACAGATTTTTTATCACATTTGAACCAAATTCCATAATAGAACCTTCTTCTGAACAATCTAGACTTGCAGGTACTGATGAAGATTTTAAACTTTCCATTCCGAATTTTCGTATAACTCTTTCAATTTAATTTCTCTCGTTGAGGAATATGGAACCATTGCTTTGTCTTGATATTTCCAATCCAAAAAAATACAGAGCATCACTTATTTAAACTCTCAATTTCATTTTTATGTCTGACAGGAATTTGACAATATGACTTTCGTCAGAGGCTGCTATCAATCCATCGTCTACCTAAAGAGTCAAATAAAGTTTTGGATGTCCCTTCTCTGGTAAAAACACAACTATCTGAAATCGATGCTTGTAGTCCAAATTTCAACAGGAAAGAAGTGAATCTGTCATTCCAACACCTCGGGTCATGTTTCAGACCATACAGGCTCTTTAAAAGCTTGCAAACTTGGCCTGATTTGTTGTCGAATCCATGGCTTGCTTCATGTAAATGTTTTTCCGTATTTTCCGAGAAGCAGTCTTTATGTCAAACTGTCTGAGTCTCAAATTATTCATGGTTGCTATTGATAATATAGCTCAAACAGAATTGTATTTGACGACTGGACTGAAAGTTTTCTCATAATCAATGATATATCTCTGATTAAACCCCTTATAACTAGTCTGGCCTTGAATCTATCGATACTTACATCTGCTTTTCTTTTTATCTGATATACCCAACGGTTGTCTATCACCTTGTGATTTTCAGGTAAATCCACTAACTCCCAAGTGTGATTTTCAACAAGAGATCTGTATTCATCATCCATAGTTTTCTTCCATTTGATCCTATCGTTTGAATTCACAGCTCCTACATAGTGCTGTGGTTCGATAGAGTCTGCTACTAAAGACATGGCTAGATGGAAGTTACAACATCTTGAAAGCATCGTTAGAGTATTTCTGTCACGTAAATTATAAGTTTCATCAACATCTTCTTTCCCATGTGGTATTTAAAGTTCGTCAACAGAATTTCTGCTAGGACTTGAAAGATGTTGAATATCATTTCGAAATTGCTGTGCTTCTTCGCCCTTATCAACTTCATAACTTCGAAACTCCTGGTATTCGTTATCATCATCGTTGCAAGGTTCAATTATTACTGAAATCTTCCCACTTTTAGCATTTTCAGCTCCTTCTTCGCGAAATATAACATCACGACTCACTGGAACCTTGTTTTCTGTAGGATACCATATTCGATATCCTTTTATATTTTCTGCGTATCCAACGAAAATGCCCTCCTTACTTTTTGGATCCAGGACATATGGCTCTGACATTACTGGACACGAATGGCTTCCGATAATGCTTGCTGTTAGAGTACTTTCTTCCTTTGATTGATGTTCTGATGGACCAATCTTTCATGCCATAACTGCAAACCATTTTTATAGGTGAAATTTGCTTGAACTTCTTCATTTTTGGTATCAAGATCTTCGAAGAGCATTTTGAAAAGTTTATTCTGACGTACTCCAACTGATATTGTGACATTATTTTTCATGAAACGACATTCGTTTGCATCACAAGTCATTTTGAGACCTTTATCCCTAGCAGATCCCGTTGAGAATGAATTCATTTTTAGATTTGGCACATAGAGAACATCAGATAGGTGGTGTTTCGACCACTTTCCATTAACTGAACACAGAATATTGATGTATTCTCCATTGCCAATTCTAACGAATGATGGACTTGTCAGGACCTGATAAGTGAAAAACCATTTCAATTTATTAGTCATATGGTGACGGCTCCAGAATCAGCATATCAGTATTGAGAACTGGGTGTTTGAGGGAATGACGTTCCTACCAGAGCCTCGCCTGGATTATCTGTCTCTGCAGAATGGGCATGTGTTCTGAATTTTCTTTTTTCTTGAAATGGCATTCTTCCATCCAGTCTCCAATATTTTTGCAGTAGAAACACTTTCGAGTGTTCCTCACTCCTTCTTGGAGGATATGCGTGCGTATTTAGCTGCTAGAGCGGATGATTGGCCAGAATCTTGCTGATCTTGATTTAGCATACAAGATTCTTCTGAAAGAAGTCTTGATGTGAGATTGGCAAGACTTCTCTTATCATCTGATTCCCATGCGCTGTAGAAATGGTTATATGTTGATGGCAGAGTCATAAGGATTTTTGTTATCATCATAGTTACAGGAACCCCTTCACCAAGCTGCTTCAATTGGTAACCGGGTGTCTCTAGTTTGGAAATGTGTGTGGCAATATCATCTCAGGAAGTTTTCTAGTAGGAGTAACACTGTTGTTGGACAAGGTAGACTGGCTTCTGATTTCAGTTCGTACATCGAACACAATTTGTCCCACATTTCCTTAACCGAAGTGCAACACATCAGTTGCATTTGCAACTAAGAACATTATTCAAAACAGTAATAAACATCCTTGATCAAAATATAACGATCCACAAATGATACAAAAAATGATTCCTTTGTTTCTTATATATATATATATATATATATATATATATATATATATATATATATATATATATGCAACAGAGTGCGAGATTCACGAGGAACGTCTGATAACCGAAGTTTTCCGCCATTACACTCGTGTGATGTTGTCACTTTTGTTGACAACAAACCCAGCGAATCCTTTCGGAATTTTCATCCGAAAGCCTCCGTGCAGAAGGTTCCATTTGGAACCACAAATCTGCAATCCAATGCATGTCACCAAAGGCTGATAATTACCAGCAGACGTCATGGTATGGTCTATCTGTGGACTGCTGTTTCGTCCTTTGGGACTCATCAGCACAGCGATGACCGCATTCGAACGACTAATGCTCGAATGCACCATGACGAATACTGGGAACGCCACTTGGCTCATCCTTCCACGATCTTACGATGAGTGTGAACTCATCTCTCTCTCCTCAAATAAAGCCGATATATCTTTATGTAGTATTCAGTAGCTATTCCCACAAAGTCAAAGTCAAAACATGCTTTATTGTCTAACGATAAATATCTAATTGACAAAGCTTGTTTAAAATAATTCAAGAAATAAATTCACACATATTAGCTTTGGCTAATCTCGTGGTGGATTGACAAAGCATTGGATCTGGTGGAAGTGGCCGGCGTAGGCCTAATCTGCAACAAAGTGCGAGAAATGGTGGAAAACTTCGGTTATCAGACGTTCCTCGTGAATCTCGCACTGTGGTTCAGATTAGGCCCATGCCGGCCACTTCACTAGGGTGATTAATAATGCCAACTTCTCCCAATATTTCATTCACAATAAAGTCATCGTCTTTGTTGTTTACTAGCTTTTAGACTTTAACTAGCAATGTTCTGCCAAAACATCCGTAACAACGCAGGTTTCTCCAGGACATTTACGGTCATTTTTTCGCTATTTCGCTTTGAGGTTTCTCAGTTGAGACTTTTTTTGAGAGATATCAGAGATTATCAAATTATGATCATTAACAAATTCAGAAACGGGATTAAAATTTACCTGTGACTCTGTAACTCATTTCTCTTGTTGGTGATTCTGAATCTCTTATCTCTTTGTCCTTCAGGCTCATGAAACTATGATCAACTAAGGAATCTGTATGCGTCGGTGTATCACGTGGTTTACCATTAGTTTCAATAGTTGTACGAATTTCGGAAGTGACTTCACCGTTGTTATAAAACTCTCGCAGTCTTTGTTCCCTAAGTTTGTACATGTGCGACCTTATTTCCTTCTTTCGCCCAAAATCTTCTGTTTCTTGCCACTGAAATTCACGCCATGTGAAAATAATAATTATTTTTCTACATTGTTTTTTTTACCATTTTACGAAGAACATCCTCATCTCGAATTCGTGATACATCGTTCGAAAAGTCGGCCGACATGGCCTCTTGTGTATATCTGCAAAAAACAACAAAGAGTTAGTATCTGGAGTTTGAATAATATCAATAGTTGTTAATAAGTATCCCTAAAAAAGTTTTTATGTAAAAAAATCCAATAATGATGATAATAACAATTATAGAATCGATGAGTTGGAATCTGGAGGTTCAACATGGCGTTACAAGATGGTATCCTCAACTCTTTTTCCCCAGTGCCGGATTTATATTTTTTACGAGTGTAGGCCACTTCATTTCCGCCGCTCCATGTACCTTATCTACAATAATAATTTTACATATGTAATGATAATGGAACTGAAGTTAATTGAAAGGATGAATTATTCGTTGAGAAAGGGCATTAAAGAAAATTTCTGATAGCAAAATCATCTATAATATCATAGTAGTTTATGGTGTTCATTATATCTGCTTCTAGTATAAAAAAACATGAGACAACCGGTGAACTTTTCTGACTTTTGATTTTTATCCTGTGAAATTAAGTAAACTTTCTCTAAAATCTGCCGCCCCCTGGGACGCGGCCTATATACTCCAGTCTATGACGGTAAAAAAAGTGTAAACTGTGTATTTATCCCATACAGCACCGATTCGTATGAAAATTTGGATATAGGTTCTACTTACCCTCTTTTTCAAAATCTACCCTGTGCCGAGGGTTGCTTTTTTGGAGGGGGGGCAAAAACCACCCCTATTCGAAAAAAAATATCGAAATTTCAGATTGGAGCATGTAATAAACTGAAATCATTATTTATATCAGTAAAATGAACCAATTGATAATTTTTAATATAATTCATGGTTCAGTAATCAGTGTCAGCCCTTAACAGCCCCCCTTATGACAGAATATCATCAGAAAATAATAATTAACATTATTTGGCAGTTATTCAACTCATTCAGTATCTATTTGCATTTAATTTGAGATTTAACATCTATCTAGCATCTACTTCAAAGTTGAGGTTGTGCCTGGGGTTGATTTTTATTCATCAGAGGTGAAAACTACCCCTATTCAAAAAAAATAAAAAATACTAGTTTTGAGCGTGCAGTTACCTTTAAATACGTTAAATTAACCTTGGTAGACAATTTCTGATCTATCAAACAGTTTCGACCTCTAACAACCACACTTATGATAGGTTTCATAAAAAAATTAAATCGAAATTTTTATTGAGTAACCGGGAAACCCAACTGTATGAAAATTCAGATTGAGACTCTACTTGAAGTTTCCTCCGTACTCGGGTTTGCTTTTGATTTTTCTTGGGTGAAAACTACCCTATTAAGAAAGGTTAAGTCTACTACAACAGCCGTAGACAACTTTTTATTAACTCCACTTCAAAATACAAGTACCACATTTAGACTTTTCAATTGTCTCATCGAATTTTCTCGACACTTCATTCATTTATATATATATATATATATATATATATATATATATAAGCGAAATTGGTATTCTGGGAGTTTATCCGTTGATTTGTCGGTATTGACTTTCGACGTTTCGCCAACATCTCAGTTGGCATTTTCAAGAATGTTACTGCTCCTACTTGGTGCTAGCAGGAGCAGTAACATTCTTGAAAATGCCATCTGAGATGTTGGCGAAACGTCGAAAGTCAATACCGACAAATCAACGGATAAACTCCCAGAATACCAATTTCGCATACTCAAGTATCCGTGAAAACCTTTACTGTAACATATATATATATATATATATATATATATATATATATATATATATATATATATATATATATATATAATATACATATAGTTCCACTAGGCCTAAAATATAGTTACTATGTGTATTCTTCAATATACTAATGTACATACTCTAATTTCTACAAAAATTGTTTTTGGTTTTTTCCCCATAACTCGCTTAGCCTTCAAGCAATCAAATCCACCAAAAAAGTACTTTGTAGCTTTTTCCAAGAGCTATAAGCTCATTTACATGATTCTTTGTTTCAGAATATATTTTTGAAAAGGTTAATGCTGAAAGGGCTCAAAAAAGGTACTTTGCGCGAACCCTCACAATATTTAACTGGCCATATCTTACTCTATTTTCATCCTGCAGGAAAAACTGAAACACCAAAATTTTCAGAGAAGAATAACCTTCAATTTTGTACCCCAGAAAATTTTGCACTTGATCAATACTTTTCGAGATATTTCGAAGAAATGGTGATTTTTCGCTGAATTACGTATATGATTTTTTCTCTTCAATCTCAATTTTTTCCATAAATACGTACTTTCAATTGATGATAAACTCAGAACTCATTATAAGAACATGAATGAAGTGAATTATGCAGTAACAACGAATTTTTTCAAAGAGGGGGGAAGAGAGTATTGGTTATTCACAATTTTTTTTCAACGAAAAAATAGGATTCAACATTTTTTCCTTCATACCTCCGTCAGTTTTGATGCTAGAAACTTTTATAAATAACAAAAATGAAGGATTCTTGAAGGACTTCAAAAAAGGTCCAATGAGTTTTTCCCGAAAAATGCATTGGTTTATGGTTATTGTACGTAGAAACTTTCCATTTTGGCGTTTGAAAATACCAATCAACTTTCAACAAGCAATTATTCAATTTGTAGTGGGTTTGCATACATCACAAATAAACGATCGCCTTTGTTATTTCAAAAGCTATAATTTTGCTCTCCGCAGGTTTTTCGATTAGATGCATATTTTTCCACTTATTCGCGAAAAAGTATCTGAAAACGTGTTTTTTTTGTCTGAAAACCGACAATTTCACTCGCGAATAAGTCGAAAAGTATTGCTTTTCAGAAAAAACTCCACTGAACAAAAAGTGCTCAGAATTAGTCAGTCTATTGATTTCCGCACTTATTTCCAATTAAAATTTTTTCACCCCCGAGAAGGGGTGGCATCCACCCCCAGGGAGAAAGTAACCCTCGGCACAGGGTAGATTTTGAAAAAGAGGGTATGTAGATCCTGAATCCAAATTTTCATGCGAATCGGTGCTGTATGGGATAAATACACGGGAAAACGGTCATAGACTGGACTAATATGACAAATCCAGGACTGCTTCCCCCCGAAGCCGGGTGATGGTCTTCATGGGTCCTACAATAATTCAAGGATTTTTTTCGGAGTTAACGCTCATAACATGCGGTTATACTCCCTTTCACCTATTTCTACCTTTCGTTTTAACCGGTTGTTACCACTTATAACACTCATGCCTCCTTTATCACCGTTGATTCGAAAAAACGGTGTGGTCACAAACTTTCGGTTACCATTCGTGAACCGTTAGCCTACAGTTTTTTTTATTTGCAGATTCACACGAAAGGAAAGCTCAGGGACAGGTGATACGAATTATCATTCACTTTAAATTTTTGAAGTTTGTAAGCCTCAGCTCTCTCGCCAAGGAGTTCCAAAGTTCAGCTGTTTCATTGAAAAGAAAGATCCCTGAGCAAGAGAGGTTAGACAGGTCTCCAAGATCACAACAAAAGGTTGGGAATTCTGTACTCGTCGAGTCATCCGTGTAGATACTGCCAAAGGTGAAACGATTGACGACAATTCAGAAGAGAACGGCCGTGAAGAAAGTCATGCAAGTCTTCGACACTTCTACGATGATCCAACAAAGTGAGCCAGCCTGTGAGCGAAGAATCAACAACAAGGCGGATAACCTTACTCTGAATAGAATCAAGAAGCTTCATTGTTTTTTTTTTGCTGACGAGCCCCATACATGAGAACTATATTCCAATATAGTGCCTTGTAGATCATTAGGAGCTGTCGATAAAGTGTTGATTGAACAGAAAAATCAATAATTAATGAAAGTAAGCTCAGTGCCTAGCCATCAATATGACCCCGAAGGATGAACAATGGATATCTATTATGTGTCCACCCAGAACATTTTCACTTGTGAATGCCGAATGGATAAATAGTCCAATCAAATAAACTTTTTTCGTAAAATTTCTGCCTACCCGAAAAGTAGCTATGGATTCCGGAAGACACATGTGTCCTTATTATCCCCTAAAGTTTGCGCCAAATTCTGTCCGTGCGTTTAGCAACAATTAGCGGTTGAATGCCGGAAATCATAATTTTTTTTGTTTTTTGCTTATATAAAGAAAACTATTGATCGGATCGAAAAAAAGTTGAGTTAAAAGTTATAGATAATTGAAAAATCTATTGATTAGCGTTAGTCTGATTTCGATATTCCGATTTGTTGCTTAACTATTGAGCTTGGAAGTTTAAAAAAGGCGTTTTTTCCATTACTCTATTAAAAAATATTGAAATGCATTTGGGGGTTGCAACTGTGAATTTGGGAAGCTTTCAACTAGTAGAAACCACAGTTTCAATTTGGTTGAAAACCAATTGATAGGTTAGCAACAATCTAATTTGTTACTAAAAAAAGTGTCCCACTAGATTGTTATTTCTTGCCCTACGGATAATCGTAGAGCAATGAACGAAACAGTTTTGGATAGTCAAAGAGTTGAACTACAAATTATCGTTTTTGGGAAATCGATATTTTCAATGTAATACCTTTAAAAATGGCGTCAAAAAAACAACGTTTTTCAAACTAAAAAACAATTAGGAAAAAATGGTCGTATCAAAATGAGAGAAAATGCATGGGAAAGCTGCTATTTTTCTACGAATTTTGACAACCTTACTTTTGTTCCACGATAATTAGGAGCCAAGATAACACATTTTATCATTTAGTTTCCCCTCCATTTGTTTGTTTATATGGAGCAACGAGATCTCGACGACTGCACAGAGCAAGAGTCATATTATCCATAGGAACCAGCAGAATTTGTTTTCCACAATCATTTATCATATTTATTGATAGGGGCAGTGGAGGTTCTTCCGGGACCGTTCGACGTGCCGTGTGGAGGGGGAAGCCGGAGAGAGCGATCCAGCGCATAAAGCCATCGATTCGATATAAGAGTGAAATAAACTCTTCAAGAACCCAAAATGACGATTTTCGCCAACCCGAAAAGTAGCTGTGGATTCCGGCAGAAACAGGTGTCCTTAGTATCCCCTAAAGTTTGCGCCACATTCTGTTCGTGCGTTTAGCGAAAATTAGCGGTTGAATTCCGGAAAACATTAGTTTTTTTTGTTTTTTGCTTATATAATGAAAACTATTGGTCGGATCGAAAAAAAGTTGAATTGAAAGTTGTAGATAATTGAAAAATCTATTGATTAGCGTTGGCCCGATTTCGATATTCCGATTTGTTGCTCAACTATTGAGCTCGGAAGTTGAAAAAAGGCATTTTTTCCATTACTCTATTAAAAAATGTTGAAATGCATTTGGGGGGTTGCAACTGTGAATTTGGGAAGCTTTCAACTAGTAGAAACCACAGTTTCAATTTGGTTGAAAACCAATTGATAGGTTAGCAACAATCTGATTTGTTACTAAAAAAAGTGTCTCACTAGATTGTTATTTCTTGCCCTACGGATAATCGTAGAGCAATGAACGAAACAGTTTTGGATAGTCAAAGAGTTGAACTATAAATTATCGTTTCTGGAAAATCGATTTTTTCAATGTGATACCTTTAAAAATGGCGTCAAAGAAACAACGTTTTTCAAACTAAAAAACAATTAGGAAAAAATGGTTGTATCCAAATGAGAGAAAATGCATGGGAAAGCTGCTATTTTTCTACGAATTTTGACAACCTTACTTTTGTTCCGCGATAATTAGGAGCCAAGATAACACTTTTTATCATTTAGTTTCCCCTCCATTTGTTTGTTTATATGAAATAATGAGACCTCGACGACTGCACAGAGCAAGAGTCATATTTTCGATAGAAACCAGCAGGATTTGTTTTTCACAATTATTCATAGTATTCATTGATAGGATCAGTGGAGGTTCTTACGGGGCCGTTCGACGTGCCGTGTGGAGGGGAAAGCCGAAGAGAGACGGCCGTCGCGTCGTATGCATCGCGTGAAATAAACTGATCAGAGCCTAAAATGACCTCGCTGTTTGTATCTCGGGAACTACTTTAATAACATGATGCAACAATGCAATCTCCTAATCATCAGAAATGACCTGGATCTCCTAATGACCAGTCAAAATGATATTAGAGCTTGTATATTTCAATTGAATCTTATAATTGTCTTGTACATGTATTTTCTTCAAATGGAATGTTTATTTCGCGCACTCAGTATAACCGGCCGGACCGATACAAACTGTTCAATCGGGGACACTCTGTACAGTAGTATTAACATGGAAATCACACTCTGCTGAAAGAAACAAACAAAAATTTATAGGACCTGACTAACCTAACGGAGACAAAATAAACATGTGAATAGATGAATGTTAATGGACATTTTCAGTTACAAGCTGTAAATATCAAAGAATAATGTTGCACATAAATGGGCCAAAAATCTTAATATTGAATAACATTCATATATACACATTTGTAAAAATATCAATTGGAAAGGAGATGAGCCGTGCTTTATTCATTTTCGAATGTCAGAGAAAACTTGCTTTCTCCGTCTAACTAAGGTAACATTTGACACCGTATTATCAGAGTTGAATTTGAAATGAACGAATAATTCACTACATTTGCAGCGTAAAAATTGAATTATTTGCGATTTTAGGGATTTCCGAAAACAAACCGGGTAAGCCATAGTGATATTCGATCATATCTCGATGCACTATTGAAAATAAAAACAAAAAACAAAACTTGTCCAGTATTTCCCGAGATACAGACAGCGTGGTCATTTTGGGCTTTGATCAGTTTATTTCACGCGGTGCACTCGACGGCCGCTTAGCGGTAGATCGCTCTCTCCGGCTTCCCCCTCTACACGGCACGTCGAACGGTCCCGGAAGAACCTCCACTTATCCTATCAATAATTATGATAAATAATTGTGGAAAACAAATTCTGCTGGTTCCTATGGATAATATGACTCTTGCTCTGTGCAGTCGTCGAGGTCTCGTTGCTTCATATAAACAAACAAATGGAGGGGAAACTAAATGATAAAAAGTGTTATCTTGGCTCCTAATTATCGTGGAACAAAAGTGAGGTTGTCAAAATTCGTAGAAAAATAGCAGCTTTCCCATGCATTTTCTCTCATTTTGATACGACCATTTTTTCCTAATTGTTTTTTAGTTTGAAAAACGTTGTTTTTTTGACGCCATTTTTAAAGGTATCACATTGAAAAAATCGATTTTCCAAAAACGATCATTTGTAGTTCAACTCTTTGAATATCCAAAACTATTTCGTTCATTGCTCTACGATTATCCGTAGGGCAAGAAATAACAATCTAGTGGGACACTTTTTTTAGTAACAAATTAGATTGTTGCTAACCTATCAATTGGTTTTCAACCAAATTGAAACTGTGGTTTGTACTAGTTGACAGCTTCTCAAATTCACAGTTGCAACCCCTAAATGCATTTCAACATTTTTTAATAGAGTAATGGAAAAAACGCCTTTTTTCAAATTCCGAGCGCAATAGTTAAGCAACAAATAGGAATATCGAAATCGGGCTATTATCGATAGATTTTTCAATTATCTACAACTTTCAATTCAACTTTTTTTCGATCCGATCAATAGTTTTCATTATATAAGCAAAAAACAAAAAAAAATAATGATTTCTGGCATTCAACCGCTAATTGTTGCTAAACGCACGGACAGAATCTGGCGCAAACTTTAGGGGATAATAAGGACACATGTGTCTGCCGGAATCCACAGCTACTTTTCGGGTAGGTGAAAATCGTCATTTTGGGCTCTTGAACAGTTAATTTGATTGGATTAAAAGGTTTTCCCGTATTTTCCTCCTAGAGATACCTCACATCAGCGAAAGATTCAAGAGACCATTAATCCAATGCTGGGTGGTGTACAGAAATCTTTGCTCATGTGGGAAAGTTCACGTGGGAACCACCAAACATAGTCCCAAGACTCGCTCAAATGAAAACAGACGAAATTGTCGTTTGGGTCAAGCGGAAAAATATGCTACAGCCGAACATGATTTACATTATAATCATGACATCCGGTTCGACAAGACTTTAATTCTTTCAACAAAAACTGATTATTTGACCTGATTATATAAAAAGGCTATCGAGATCTACAAGCACAGGGATAATTTCAACAAAAAGGTAGGTACCTACTGAATTTGAACAAAATTTAGCATCCGGTTTTGAAGAAATCATCAAAGAAATCAGGTAGTGCTCAAATCTGTCGGTTCGACAAGATCAACCAAGTATTAAACGTTTAATAACGGAAAACCGGAGCAATTTTTTCGGGGGTTATATCCCGAGTGCACCAAGTTTAATCGGTTAAAATGTGTGCTGCACTTCCATAAATTCCGAAATTTTGCTTAGAAATGACTTTAGCTTAAATTATTATACACGGAAGCGTTTGCTTGAAAGCAAAATTTTTAAAATCATAGAAATGCAGCCATTTTGGTCGATTGAGCTTGGTGAAGGAGGAATATATGTTGAGATTATTTCCAAAATTACTCAGGAAACATCAAAATCGAACACAGGAACAATATAGTACCCCAGATAGTACCTGAAGAGTGAGCAATACGCCCGGTTTATTTTGATTAGTCCTAACCCATTGACGGCCAAGACAATATAAATTTTGTAGTTTAGAAAAACCATTATTTTGTACGTTCAGAACACTCAAACAAACAACAATTCGTCCTTAAAAAAATATCAACCGACAGTATTGAAAAAAATAAGTGGGTGCGTAGGCGCACCTTTGGCAAAAAATGGTTATAATAATCCAATAAAAAAAAAAAAAAAAATTCAGAGTATGTGCCCTATTTCTCAATATGATAATTTTCGAAACAATCTGGGTGCACATGCACTTTACATTTCTTACATAAATAAAGGGTGTTACTTTTACAAAATCGACATTTTCTTCTTGCACTGTTGGTATCTCTGATTATCACATGTCCAACATTATCAAATCTTTTATCATCTGGTAGAACTGATTTAGATGGTCTTTCGTATGATGAGTTAGATTCGGCACCATTCGAGGTTTCATCAGTTTTGCTTGAATGGTCACTACATTTTAGTAGACTTCTTGCTATTTCACTCAGAGGGATATCGTCTTCTGAATCATAACTATCTTCATTCAATTGTATTCCAGAAGTTCCGGCAACATCCGCCACAACACGTTCTGCTATCCCTCTCAAAGGGATGTCATCATCTGAATCATCACTATCCTTATCCACTTGTATTTCATAAGTTCCCGCAATATCCCCCTCTATTATTTCTTCTCCGATTATATTTTCATCAATGTTCTCCTCATCGGTTAGACTGGCTGTTTCTGGCGGAACATAAACAACATCAATCGAATCATAATTTTGATAATCCAACTTTTCCTCTAATAAAGCACTCAACTCGTCAGTGATCTCTTCATTTCCCATTTCGAAAATGGACTATAATAATGAATAATGATATTGAAATACCAAAATCTACACTCGAGTTATGATTCTTACCTCATTTTGACAATGTTATCAAAAAATACGAGAAATCTTTCCTGCCGATACTGATTTGCACTGAAAAACTCGAGCAAGGCGAATAATCAACTGACCATCGCAACGTATCCTGATATTCCCAAGCTTGTCGATACTCGCATACTAGTGAATGAAAATTTTCATCATTATCGGCCAAAGGTGCGTATACGCAACCATCACCAGTAGATGAAAAAATAAACGACATCCGAAAATATTTACGAAAATTAAAATACACGTTATCATTGAGCAAATATTTCATTACTGTTCGGCACGAAATGAATTTATGATTTTATATTCAGTACCGAAAAACAAAAATTTTATTGGAGCATTACAATAACGGTCAATTTATAACATTTTCAAGCGAATTGAGAGATTGAAACAATAATGTTTTGGATTGAACAAAAATATTTTTACTTCTTCTGGATCATTCTTATAAATATCCATCAGAATAAATATTAATAATATTGATCCGAATCACAAAAAAAAATAAAAGTTGCGTTTCCGCACCATTGGCGGTTGATGGGTTAATCAGTTTCAATCGGTTAAAAGGTCTAGTGCATTTGATCAAAGGTAATACCACGAGTCCTTCAAATTTAATCGATAAATTTTAATTTTCCACAGAAACTTTTTTATTTGGCAAAAGTATGAAAACAAACCGATTGATAAAATCCGTAGGACGAGTGATTTTGTCTAATTCCGAGAATGTACGATTATTGAAAACGCAATTATTGTAGATAGGTCGGGTAGCAGAAACACTTGAATCTCCCAAGTCATTAGTGGATATCACATTTCTTGATATTGAGCATGCGGCAGTCGACGTGCTAGCAATGCATGCTGATGTGCTTGTTCTCAATTTGTTCATAATATATTTATGTTGCTCTGCATCCATCTGTAGATAGGGCTTCAGCGAAGACGCTGTGGCATGGTCTGTTATTTTGATAGCTTCCTGGTCCTGTAAACCTTTTTTCACCATGTGAGACACTAAAGTCGAGCGACTTGAATGATTGCTGAGTTTTCGTTTTTTGGTGCCGAGACCACATTTTTCTGCCGAATTTTTCAACCATTTGCCTATTTCATTCTGGCCCACTGGTGAATTTTTATACCACGCAGCATTCGGCTTTTTCCAGAATGGATTTGGGGTGAGAAAAAGTCTATCGATGGTTATATTTTGCCCACGTTGTGAAATCAGATGTTAGATACCAACCATTTGGTGTCTGCACACTTTTTATTACCACCCTGGCAAGTTTTGTATCAAAATCTTCATACAACTGTTTCTTCTCATACCACAAAAAATGAATTGTATTTAATAAAAACTAATTGTACGCCATCTCCATTTGAGTTCAGGAAACCTTAAATATTTGAATCGGTCGTTCGCTATATCTGTCATAAAGTTGGGGTTATGAGCTATTTACGTGTTTGAGTGTTCATTGAAATGTGTTGTTTATGTTATTATTATGCTGAAAAAAGTGAAAAGTGAATAACTATTAATAATAAGGTAACTCTTCATTCATGATAATTTATATGAATATGAGCCAGTTCGAAAGAATCGAAGCGGTAAACCTTATAGTTTTGACAGTTCAGAGGTAAACAACGTTTTATCAAGAGTTTTATCAGTATAATACCGAATGATTGGCTGGAATAACCATAGAATAACCCGCTACTATTGGTTGAAATGCCAAAAACGTCACATTTTGACAAGTGAAAAAATAATCGAAAAAAAACTTATGAACAATATTTGGGGTTCAAGAAAAGACTATTGCGAGAAATTGATTTCATTGATTGCATTATATTAATGTTATAAAGCAAAAACTGTGGTTAGGTAAAACAAAAAGATAAAACCCAGCTTTCACCACCAGAATTCATATCGACCGATATCACTTTTAGTCCAATCAAATAAACTTTTTTCGTAAAATTTCTGCCTACCCGAAAAGTAGCTGTGGATTCCGGCAGACACATGTGTCCTTATTATCCCCTAAAGTTTGCGCCAGATTCTGTCCGTGCGTTTAGCAACAATTAGCGGTTGAATGCCGGAAATCATTATTTTTTTTTGTTTTTTGCTTATATAATAAAAACTATTGATCGGATCGAAAAAAAGTTGAATTAAAAGTTGTAGATAATTGAAAAATCTATTGATTGGCGTTGGCCCGATTTCGATATTCCGATTTGTTGCTCAACTATTGAGCTCGGAAGTTTAAAAAAGGCGTTTTTTCCATTACTCTATTAAAAAATGTTGAAATGCATTTGGGGGTTGCAACTGTGAATTTGGGAAGCTTTCAACTAGTAGAAACCACAGTTTCAATTTGGTCGAAAACCAATTGATAGGTTAGCAACAATCTAATTTGTTACTAAAAAAAGTGTCCCACTAGATTGTTATTTCTTGCCCTACGGATAATCGTAGAGCAATGAACGAAACAGTTTTGGATAGTCAAAGAGTTGAACTACAAATTATCGTTTTTGGAAAATCGATTTTTTCAATGTGATACCTTTAAAAATGGCGTCAAAAAAACAACGTTTTTCAAACTAAAAAACAATTAGGAAAAAATGGTCGTATCAAAATGAGAGGAAATGCATGGAAAAGCTGCTATTTTTCTACGAATTTTGACAACCTTACTTTTGTTCCACGATTATTAGGAGCCAAGATAACACTTTTTATCATTTAGTTTCCTCTCCATTTGTTTGTTTATATGAAGCAACGAGACCTCGACGACTGCACAGAGCAAGAGTCATATTATCCATAGGAACCAGCAGAATTTGTATTCCACAATCATTTATCATATTTATTAATAGGAGCAGTGGAGGTTCTTCCGGGACCGTTCGACGTGCCGTGTGGAGGGGGAAGCCGGAGAGAGCGATCCAGCGCATAAAGCCATCGATTCGATATAAGAGTGAAATAAACTGTTCAAGAACCCAAAATTACGATTTTCGCCAACCCGAAAAGTAGCTGTGGATTCCGGCAGAAACAGGTGTCCTTAGTATCCCTTAAAGTTTGCGCCACATTCTGTTCGTGCGTTTACCAACAATTAGCAGTTGAATTCCGGAAAACATTAGTTTTTTTTGTTTTTTGCTTATATAATGAAAACTATTGGTCGGATCGAAAAAAAGTTGGATTGAAAGTTGTAGATAGTTGAAAAATCTATTGATTAGCGTTGGCTCGATTTCGATATTCCGATTTGTTGCTTAACTATTGAGCTCGGAAGTTGAAAAAAGGCATTTTTTCCATTACTCTATTGAAAAATGTTGAAATGCATTTGGGGGTTGCAACTGTGAATTTGGGAAGCTTTCAACTAGTAGAAACCACAGTTTCAATTTGGTTGAAAACCAATTGATAGGTTAGCAACAATCTAATTTGTTACTAAAAAAAGTGTCCCACTAGATTGTTATTTCTTGCCATACGGATAATCGTAGAGCAATGAACGAAACAGTTTTGGGTAGTCAAAGAGTTGAACTACAAATTATCGTTTTTGGAAAATCGATTTTTCCAATGCGATACCTTTAAAAATGGCGTCAAAGAAACAACGTTTTTCAAACTAAAAAACAATTAGGAAAAAATGGTTGTATCAAAATGAGAGAAAATGCATAGGAAAGCTGCTATTTTTCTACGAATTTTGACAACCTTACTTTTGTTCCACGATAATTAGGAGCCAAGATAACACTTTTTATCATTTAGTTTCCCCTCCATTTGTTTGTTCATATGAAATAATGAGACCTCGACGACTGCACAGAGCAAGAGTCATATTATCGATAGAAACCAGCAGGATTTGTTTTTTACAATTATACATAGTATTTATTGATAGGATCAGTGGAGGTTCTTACGGGGCCGTTCGACGTGCCGTGTGGAGGGGAAAGCCGGAGAGAGCGACCCGCGTAGGCGGCCGTCATATGCATCGCGTGAAATAAACTGATCAGAGCCCAAAATGACCTCGCTGTCTGTATCTCGGGAACTACTTCAATAACATGATGCAACAATGCAATCTCCTAATCATCAGGAATGACCTGGATCTCTTAATGACCAGTCAAAATGATATTAGAGCTTGTATATTTCAACTGAATCTTACAATTGTCTTGTACATGTATTTTCTTTTCTTTTTCTCCTTTTAATGCGTTGAATACCTAGAACGCTCTTAACACTATTCCTCTGGGAATATCGTTATGACTTCCTTCTATAGTAGTATTGTCTTTCTCTGGTTAGCAAAAGGTAGTTTTTGAGTACCTATCCTTACATGTTAGTACTGTAAAATGTGTTTGTAAGTGAATCCAAAATAAAATGAAATAAAGTTTGAACATTACTCAAAGGATAGTATCTAAATTATACTACTACCGAAACATTTTTGACGTATAGATGTAATTGAAATTAAGTATAGGTAATGAATAACCTTACCTTTTTAGGAAATCGAAAAAATTGAATACTCTCACGTGAACTATCACAGAAGTCAGCTTAACAATAATACATGTTCAAATCACTACCAAAATAAAAGTTCAAATGGAATGTTTATTTCGCGCACTCAGTATAACCGGCCGGAACGATACAAACTGTTCAATCGGGGACACTCTGTACAGTAGTATTAACATGGAAATCTCACTCTGCTGAAAGAAACAAACGAAAATTTATAGGACCTGACTAACCTAACGGAGACAAAATAAACATGTGAATAGATGAATGTTAATGGACATTTTCAGTTACAAGCTGTAAATATCAAAGAATAATGTTGCACATAAATGGGACAAAAATCTTAATATTGAATAACATTCATATATACACATTTGTAAAAATATCAATTGGAAAGGAGATGAGCCGTGCTTTATTCATTTTCGAATGTCAGAGAAAACTTGCTTTCTCCGTCTAACTAAGGTAACATTTGACACCGTATTATCAGAGTTGAATTTGAAATGAACGAATAATTCACTACATTTGCAGCGTAAAAATTGAATTATTTGCGATTTTAGGGATTTCCGAAAACAAACCGGGTAAGCCATAGTGATATTCGATCATATCTCGATGCACTATTGAAAAAAAAAAACTTGTCCAGTATTTCCCGAGATACAGACAGCGTGGTCATTTTGGGCTTTGATAAGTTTATTTCACGCGGTGAACTCGACGGCCGCTAGCGGTAGATCGCTCTCTCCGGCTTCCCCCTCTACACGGCACGTCGAACGGTCCCGGAAGAACCTCCACTGCTCCTATCAATAAATATGATAAATGATTGTGGAATACAAATTCTGCTGGTTCCTATGGATAATATGACTCTTGCTCTGTGCAGTCGTCGAGGTCTCGTTGCTTCATATAAACAAACAAATGGAGGGGAAACTAAATGATAAAAAGTGTTATCTTGGCTCCTAATAATCGTGGAACAAAAGTAAGGTTGTCAAAATTCGTAGAAAAATAGCAGCTTTTCCATGCATTTCCTCTCATTTTGATACGACCATTTTTTCCTAATTGTTTTTTAGTTTGAAAAACGTTGTTTTTTTGACGCCATTTTTAAAGGTATCACATTGAAAAAATCGATTTTCCAAAAACGATAATTTGTAGTTCAACTCTTTGACTATCCAAAACTGTTTCGTTCATTGCTCTACGATTATCCATAGGGCAAGAAATAACAATCTAGTGGGACACTTTTTTTAGTAACAAATTAGATTGTTGCTAACCTATCAATTGGTTTTCGACCAAATTGAAACTGTGGTTTCTACTAGTTGAAAGCTTCCCAAATTCACAGTTGCAACCCCCAAATGCATTTCAACATTTTTTAATAGAGTAATGGAAAAAACGCCTTTTTTAAACTTCCGAGCTCAATAGTTGAGCAACAAATCGGAATATCGAAATCGGGCCAACGCCAATCAATAGATTTTTCAATTATCTACAACTTTTAATCCAACTTTTTTTCGATCCGATCGATAGTTTTTATTATATAAGCAAAAAACAAAAAAAAAATAATGATTTCCGGCATTCAACTGCTAATTGTTGCTAAACGCACGGACAGAATCCGGCGCAAACTTTAGGGGATAATAAGGACACATGTGTCTGCCGGAATCCACAGCTACTTTTCGGGTAGGCGAAAATCGTCATTTTGGGCTCTTGAACAGTTAATTTGATTGGATTATTTACAAACTGATTTATACACATGTAATCCAAAAGTTTGGCGGCATAGAATATGTAACTATTATTGGATAAAATTCATCCTTGTCGGATAACTCTAAAAATAAAGGGTTGAAAATTTTCAACCAAAAGAGAGCTGTTAGAAGTTTGCCGTATGGTGTACGAACCACCCGCCCTGACCTTCTCAATCAAAACAAAAAACCATTTATAGAGCTGATCACTTTCGTACAGGCCGCTTTGATATTCTAGTTTTACACCTCTTAAAAAAAATGATTTTTTTTACCACTTCAGAAAATACGTTATCGATATTTTTTTAAAAGCCCATATTTTTCTCTGTTCAACCATACCACAAACGTCATATGTAACACATCAAGTTCAGTCAGTATACTGAGTATAAAGATAACCACACATATTTGTCAACCTTCATTCAAATATTCATATTGGAATGCAAACCAGGGGCCCAATTTCAGATCCCTTTCGTTATTTATCGACTACGCTATCACTAAGGTAGAACGAATCTGATTGGTTACACCTTAGCAATAACGAATACGTTATCATAACGAAGACCGTCAAAAATCGAGCCCCTGATAATTACTCTTTAGTTCATATAAGTATATTGTCAAACTGGAGTAGGCTATGAAAACATCTGAACATCCTTAGCAACCAGACAATACGTTCCTAGTTACAATGGTATTTGTTATTATTGAATTTATTTGTTTTGTAGAAAATTGATTTATAAGTTTTCAATGAATTACTCTAATTACTTTGAAATTGCGATAGAGCTGTCAGAAAAACATCGAATTGAGGTTTACATGATCGTGGGTTACAGCGATTGTCAAAGAGGTGTGGTATAAGTATGAGACCTCTTTATTCAAAAATATCCCGATTGAGAACAAATTAGCAAATACGGTAAGCAGAATAATACATAAATTTGATGGGATTGGCAATGTTCGAAATAAGCTCAATAGTGGCAGACGTACGATAGCCCAAGGCGTGTGGAATCAAAATAATGACTCAAGTAACTCAATGAATGTAATGTCCTTTTTCTTGAAAAATCAACTTTTCGTATAAAACGTATCATGAAAAGGCAAAATTGTCGTTATTGGACGGTGGAAGTTCATACGCAATATTTCCAAAAAGTCACTGTTTGGCTTGAGATTCTTAGGAACATCATTGTAGGATCATATTTTTTTATGGTACTGTGACGGCACAAAATTATTTGGAAATGGTATAATATCATCTAGTTCCCATATTTAACTGACATTACTCAAGCTGGTCGAGAAGTTTCTAATATTTGGTTCCATCAGGATTGAGCATGTCAACAAAATGCTCGAGTGATTTTTCTCAATGAATCCTTTCTCAATCGCTGGATTGGACGACGCGGTCATATTAAATGGCCTGCTAAATCCCCAGATTCAACTCTCATAGATTTTTTTGTCTGGGGTCATTTGTAAAGTAAAGGGCACATGAAACGCCCTACCAATCGGAAAGACCTCAAAGAGAGAATTCGAACTGAAATACAACGGATTTGACCAGAGATGTTGTCAAACGTAACCCAATAACTCATCAATCGTCTTGAATATTATCAATTATTTCAAGGAATTAGAGCATTTGTTTTATATTAGTTGATAAATTATTTTACCCCTTCCGATATTCTCATTACATAATGAATAATGAACCTTGGTTTTCCTCATATTCAGTATCCTGACTGAACTTGAAGTGGTAAATACGACCCATGCTCGAACTCAGAAAAATATGAGCTTTCAATTTTTGATATGAAAATATACGGCGGGTTTATAAAAAAAGTAAGATAAGATGAGAAACAAAGAATACTTCGATATGATTGGTCGAAGAATATTTCTCAGTTTTCATTTGATTTCTTTCATAAACGTGTACATTTTCATTTCACTTCTTGTTTTATTCTATTTTGTTTTCGATTTTATTCAACTTTTTTTTATAAACCAGACTATAAATACTCAAAAAAAAAATCGATGTGGTCATATCTTGTGAGGTAGTGGAGAAAATTTCAATTTTTTGAGGAAAACAGATGGGAAACTAGTTTGAGATTCAAACGTTTCCACACTTCATGAACGTACTGAAAACATTTCAATCAGGGCGTTTATGGAGCTCCGTAACCGTAATCGAAACTATCGGATATCCGAAAAGAAAATATATTCGTAACCGTTTCCGTTGAAAAATTTTCGGATAGTGCGGAGTATAAATAAAACAGGTTTTTGTTAACTTTACCATGTTAATGATTGTAATATCAAATGATAACCTAGACTAAATATAACCTAGAAATAAAACCAAATTACTACATACTATTTTCCTTTCATTTTAATCTAATATCCGTAACCGAAACTATCCGAAACTAACGGATGATCCGAAATAATTACACATCCGTATCCAGATCCGAAATGTTATATCCATAACATCCCTGATTTCAATTTACAACAAACAATTTCCAAAATGATGTAAACCGAATTGAATACTTTTCCATTTATTACATTCCTTCTGATTAAAAAAACAAGGCTCAATTTTTTTTAGAATCATTCGATAATGTGCTTATTTATAACCTACTTTTTCAGGTTGGAAAGTGACCACTTGTTCATTGAGAAGAAGAGGTTTGACGATTCAGAAGTTTAGTAGGATTTTACTCGAACAGGGGTTGGAAATAACTATTTGTATAACAACGCGTAGCGGAGGGCAGTAATCATTCAAGGGGGAAAAAGGCACTTTACCCCCATGTTATAGATATGATTCTTCCGCCTCTCTCAAATAACATGTCCTTTTCAAATAATTTATTTATGAAAGTAACAAACAAAATTTATTGAAGAACTTAAACAAAGAAGTGGGTACAATATAGCAAGCTCATGAAATTCCTAAAATAAGGGGAACTTACAAAACAAAGATGTAAATCATGTTCAGAGACAGCATCTTGTTACATAACATTGGTGATTTCTTTGGAAATCATGATATGATTTTCAATCACGATAAAACTCAAATTTTGCGATTTTATACCCAGAAAAAATATTGTCTACCTCTGACATTCGACACAGGACAGCTTTCTGTCATAAAATTGGCTGCTTCCTTCAGTTGGTATATTGGGTGTACGAGTTGATGAGTGTTTCACCTAGAAACAAGATTGTGAGAATCTCATGGCAAAATTGCCCTCTTTTACATATCTGTTCAGAAGTCTCAGTAAGATTCTTGAAAAGTCATATCGCTTATGTTGATTCCCGTATACGGTACGGAATCTGTCTTTGGGTTCTATCTAAACCCGCACAAGACGTTATTATTTCACAAAAAAAAAATAATGAGAAGAATTGCTGAGGTGAACAGGCAACATTATTGGAAAAATTTATTTGTCGAATTTAAAGTCATGCCCTCAAACATGTATTATGTTCAATGGGGAATAAATGATATTGTATTGTACAAGAAAAAATAATTCAAAAAAATGAAAAACTATCCGAATCAACACATGAACAGTGAGCAGTGCACCAACTCATTGCGCTACCGAGATAGGCAACTTCTGCCGAATCATGAACATAGCGTAATGCTGTAACCCTTTTATGATATTTGCCGTTCAGCTTCCATTCCCTTTATATATTCATGTTAGGTAGGGTGTAAGGGCACTATCAATTGTAAGTTTAAATAAAGCACTAATGTCCCACAAAACTAATTTATTCCACGTATCACCTCCGCGACAATGTTACTCGTTACAACTCTTCTTACTGACTAACTTGTGGTAATCTTCTATTCCTATTCGATCAGTCATGCTATTGCTCATCCTCTTTCGTAACCAACATTTACTCACACATTCCGAATAGAATAAGTAATGATCAATAAACAGGGCGATAATAAATATACTCTCAATACAACTAATTAAAGACATAATGCACTGTAGGTCCTAACATCCGGCCATCCTGTTGAGCATTTGTCCTCAAGTGCTCTGAAAAAAATCAGACTCATTATTAAATTTGTAAATTTTGAAAATATTTCGTAAAGTCATCTTCAGTCCACTTGGTCATTTCACCATTCCAATTAGCGATAACTCTCATGACATATCACTAATTCAACGACAATACAACTTGCATATTGTCAAGACTTCACCAATCCAATTAACAATAAAACCTGCATATTGTTAATTCTATGGCGTCTCACTTCTTCGAAAAGACAATACAACTTGCATATTGTCAAGACTTCACCAATCCAATTAACAATAAAACCTGCATACTGTTAATTCTATGGCGTCTCACTTCTTCGAACCAGACAATACAACTTGCATATTGTCAAGACTTCACCAATCCAATTAACAATAAAACCTGCATATTGTTAATTCTATGGCGTCTCACTTCTTCGAAAAGACAATACAACTTGCATATTGTCAAGACTTCACCAATCCAATTAACAATAAAACCTGCATACTGTTAATACTATGGCGTCTCACTTCTTCGAACCAGACAATACAACTTGCATATTGTCAAGACTTCACCAATCCAATTAACAATAAAACCTGCATATTGTTAATTCTATGGCGTCTCGCTTCTAATAACTGGTGGTAAGAACTTGCGTTCATTGTTATAACATGCTGCTTACCAGAAAATATCTGTTCTCGGTATGAATTTCTTCAGATTTTCCGCTGCAATAACACCTTCATAACGAGTTTGGTTCAAACATCGTTGTGAACCTAGTTTTTCCTTAACTCTGTACCTATCACCGTTCAGTTTCTCTTCTATGGTAAAAGGGCCTTTATATTTTTCTCGTAACTTCTTACTGGATCCATCTGCCGTCAGACTGGTAATTCTAACCAAAACCTCATCACCCAACTGGTACTCTGGTGCTTTTACTCTTTTCTTGTCAAACTACCGCTTCTGTTGGGTCGCATTTTTTTCAATTCTGCAAGCTACGTTTTCCCGTAGTTTAGTAACATCGACTATAGGAGGCTGATGAACATGATCAACGTATTTGTCCCCATCCATTTTGATCTGATACCCAAACATAATTTCGGCTGGCGTAGCGTTTGTTGTTTTATTCACGGTACTATTTATTCCCAATTGGATTTTGGGTATACATCTGTCCCACTCGTCTTCATCCATATCGGAGCTCATTGTTACTAAGGCATCCAGCACTGTCTTGTTGTAACGTTCTACTTGCCCATTTGCACGTGGCATCCCCACTGCCGTTTGATGATGTCTTATACCCTTTACGCTACAAAAGTCTTCAAACTTCTTTGAGGTAAATGCTTTACCGCCGTCGCTAATAACTCGTATAGGTGAACCAAATATTTCGAATAATTTTTCAAGCTCATGAATGACTGGTGTCGTCTTGGTATTTCGTACAGCACAAATAAAAGTAAATTTCGTGAACGAATCAACTATGGTCAAAATATATTTTTTTCCTTCTTTAGTTTTGATGAAAGGCCCTACATGATCGAGGTGTAGGGTGTGAAAAGGACGAGCATGCTTATGAATAGAAAACAAATATCCTGGCTTTTTCCCACTAGGGACCTTATTGTATTGGCAATTTAAACATGAACGTATATATTTGGTAATAAATCTTTTCATTTTTGGGAACCAATATCTTTCTTTTACCCTTCGTAAGGTTTTTTCCACAGAAAAGTGTCCCAGATGATCATGGTTTGCCTCGACAATTTGCCATCGACAATTTTTTGGCACTACCCATCTTCTCCCTTCATTTGTTAAACGAAAAACTCTACCAGCTCGCAAATCGTAGTCATTGAATATTTGTCTATGTGTCTCGGCATCGCCTGACTCAAGTATTTCTCTGATTTTGGTGATTTCCATATCTCTGTTCTGAACCGACGTTAACCAGTCACTTTCTGTTATCTTCATGACTAACTCATTATGATCATTGTCGGGTTCGCTTGGTGGGTTTCTACTAAGAGCGTCTACATGTAACATTTGTTTACCTGATCGGTGCTCCACGGTCATTTTGTATTCTTGTAAACTCAATACCCACCTTGCTATACGTGGTATGATATATTTTTTACTGATTGTGCTCCGAACAGCATTACAGTCGGTTCTTACTACGAATTCAATACCTAGCAAGTAGTGACGGAATCGTTCGACAGTTGCTACGACAGCAAGAAGTTCCAATTCGAATGAATGAAACTTCTTTTCACTCTCAGTGGTTTGTCTACTGTAGAAACTAACAGGTTGTTCCCCTTTTTCTGTTTTTTGCATTAATATTCCCCCGATACCGTCCCTACTTGCATCGGTGTAAAGAATTGTAGTCAGGGATGGATCGAATATTATCAATATAGGCTTATTCATTAGATTGGTTTTCAGTTCCTCTAATGTTTCTGTGTGTTTTTCTGTCCAAATCCAAGTACTATCCTTTTTCAAAAGCTTTGTCAGAATACTAGTTTTCTGAGCAAAACTTTCGATGAATTTTCTAAAATAACTGACCAATCCAATAAACTGCCGCAATTGATGTTGGTTTTTAGGTGTAGGAAATTTTTGTACCGCGCTTATTTTGTATTCACCTGGAGAAATTCCGGTTTGGTTTATTTTATAGCCCAAATAGTCGATCTCAGTTTTGAGAAAGAAACACTTAGACAGGTTTAAAGTAAGATTTTCTTTTCATAATATTTCAAGTACTGATATCAGAATTTCTATTCCTTCTTGTTTTGTTTTCGTTGGGATTAAGATATCATCCAAATAAATAACTATTTTGTCGAATCTCATGTTACCAAAAACGGCATGAATCGCTTTCTGAAACACCGATGGTCCATTACAAACTCCAAAAGGCATGCGTAAAAATTCATAATGTCCATCGGGGGTGATGAATGCAGTTTTTTCAATTGAGTCAGGATGCATTGGGATTTGATAATACCCCGATGCAAAATCTAGACTTGTAAAATAGTTACATCCCCTCAATCTGTCCAACAAATCTTCAATATTGGGTATGGGGTATTTGTCCTTGATCGTCACGCTATTCAGGCTTCGATAATCGACACAAAGTCTTTTCTTATCGTCCTTTTTATTTACTAAGAGCACCGGACTTGCATAGGGTGAAGAGCTTTCCCTGATGATATGGGCATTCAATAGTTCCTTGACAAGTTCTCGAGTTACCTGCCTTTCGCTTTCGGACATCCTGTACGGGCTCCTCGATATGGGTTTGCTACCCAAAAGATCTATTTGCATGCAAGCGCTAGAGATGTGACCCAAGTTATGAAAACCGTCAGTTATACAGTCGCGATGATTGTTTAGTATTGCATTGATATCATCGTCTTCGGTTAATTTATGTGTATCGTTTGATTTGATGACTTTCACATTGCTTTGGGCATTATAAAAAAACAGTTTATCTCCTATTCGACTATAACTGATAGATTGCTCCTCGGTAATATTTCTTCCCAGTATACAGGGTGTATCTGAGAACTGTTCGTCTGTTACATAAAATACCCCCGTAACTGACACGTCATCGATTCTCACTTCACACTTGAATGCTTCGGAAACGTGTATACTGTGGCCTAAAAATCCCGATAAGGTGACGGGTCTTTTCAATGGATAAACATTGACATTTAAATCGGATAGCAATGATTTCTCTACAAGTGAGCAGTCACTGCCGAAGTCGATGAATGACGGAATTGGAACAGCGTTTATCAAAATTGTTCTATAAAATTTATCTTTCGATGAACTTTTGACGAATTTTACTTCATTGTTCGATAATTTCGTTTTATTTGAACACACCCTATCTAAGTGTCCCTTTTGAGCACATTGTCTACAAACGGAATCTTTATGAAAACAATTAATCCTTTTGTGTCCAGCTTTGCCACAGGCAAAGCAAGTCACTAGGTTAGCAGTCTTACTAAACTTTGATTGTAAATTTTGATTATAATTTTTAGAAACTGAATGTTTTTGACACTCGAGGATTATTTTGTTCCCTATAATGTATTCGGCTAGTGCTTGGTTGACAACAGGTCTTGTCTCTCAGGTAACTGGCTAACGTATTGAGTTCCGTTATGTTTGCTGCTTGCACAGCTGACGTAACGGTTTGATCATTTAAAGCACCAATAATCAGAGAAATTTTATCAGGTTCTGTGAAATTGGTCCCAAGTTTATCAATTAATGCAAGATGATTGAAAAAAAACGAGTACAGTGATTCACCATCTTTCGGCTTATGATTGGCTATATTCATGAAATTTGTATATGTATTTCTCACGGAGTGAAAAGTTTTTCCCAAGATATCTTTCCACTCACCCCATGAATAATTTGCCCACCCTACGTCATTTTTTATGAAGTTTTTATACCATATACCAGCTATACTTTTGAGTTTGTTCAGTGCCTGATATTTTATTGTATGTTCATCCCAATTATAACAAGATGCATGCTCGTCTATCATTTTCAGCCATTCACTCACTATATCAGTTCTTGGATCGAACTCAGGTATAACTTGCGCTAAAATTGATAAATCTGCACGCTCATGAAATTTACTTGCTGTACTCACCACCGAATTCACAGAATTTGGTCTTTTGTTTTTCGTCATCCTTTTTGACCTTTTAACTTTGGACTGCTTGGTATACCTGCTACTGTCCGAAGAAGATGAGCTCTTGCTGGATGAACTACTGCTTGATGAGTCGCTGGAACTACTCGTACTTGGCTTTCGCTTACGTTTCCGATCTTTTCTTCTGGGCATCTTCACAAAAGACTTTGAAAAATAAATTGGCAAACGGAGAGGACAGCAAAAAAAAAATTCTTTTTGCACGATCCAGTTCTTGATCCCACTTCTGATGTTAGGTAGGGTGTAAAGGCACTATCAATTGTAAGTTTAAATAAAGCACTAATGTCCCACAAAACTAATTTATTCCACGTATCACCTCCGCGACAATGTTACTCGTTACAACTCTTCTTACTGACTAACTTGTGGTAATCTTCTATTCCTATTCGATCAGTCATGCTATTGCTCATCCTCTTTCGTAACCAACATTTACTCACACATTCCGAATAGAATAAGTAATGATCAATAAACAGGGCGATAATAAATATACTCTCAATACAACTAATTAAAGACATAATGCACTGTAGGTCCTAACATCCAGTTCTTGAAAATATCTCATCTTCTTTACTGATTTCTACAATTTTACAGGGTGTTCTGTAAATACACTAAATTGTAAAAAATAATATAGTAGAATATAGTTTAGGTCGTCAATGCCGTATAAGTTATTTCATTGATGATGTACCATTACATCACTTGGAAGCAGAGCTGTCCCAAAGCATTGTGCTTAGTGCTCGCGAAAGCACTTAGAGCACTTTTGTGCGCGTGTGTGTTCAGTCTCGGCGCAGTACGCAGTTTAGATAGATAAGCGCTATCAAATAATATTTTATGGCTGCATCGAGAAGTGATGGTCAATATGGACGAATTAGGGAGAAATGGGTTCCAGAGTAATTTCCCAAAGTTATGATGCAGTTGTCGACTACTTGAACAATAATGTCCATTGACACAATCCTTTGTGTACTTTCAGAGAAAAATAACCAGTGTTTTCAACGCCCAGAAGGCGGAGTCTCATGCGGGCAAGGGTCGGTTAATCATTTTGCGTGCCGAAGCGCTCTGGGGCGTCTTACCGATTTTCACGGTATGGCATTTGCCAATGTCAACTTTGGAGAAATCCAGAAAAACACACAATGCTACCAGGTCGTTTGGTTAATTGGTTTTCGAGGGCGATAAATCGATCTAGCTAGGTTTCATTTTGAGAAAACGTTTTATCCCTGTTTTCAAGCAAAACTTCGCACTCAAGCTCTTTTTTACATTTATATTTCCCTTTGCTGAACATTCTTACGAGTGTGCCCGGTAGGCAGATCCTTGTACGGGCAAAGGCTAATCATATTGGGTGCCGAAGCGCTCTGGGGCGTCTTACCGATTTTTACGGTAGCGCATTTGCTATTTCAGCTGTAGGGAAATCCATAAAAACCCGAAGTGCTCCGGGTCAGTTGGTGTAGCCAATCCAGATATCCCACCTACTAGGATTGGTATCTAGGCTACTAACAATGATTGCCTATCGCACTGATCCAGTCAAAAAAATTATGCGCCGACCGGTTTCGAACCAACAGTGTGAGAGCCAAATTAAATATAAGGACCGACATATTCCAATTCAGATTTTTTTATTATTACGTCGGTGAGTTCAAGAAATATTATTCATATTCCATCAGTATGCAATTCGTATGTGAATGTAATTTCCAAAAGGCACGATTTATCAAAAGCAAAAAATCCAGGTTCTCAATCCCCTATAAGAGAACATTTCATTTGTTGATGGTTTACTTGAAAAATAAATAAACGAATCCTGGACTCGAAATATAATTCTGATTTCAGGATTCAATATCAGACTGGATTTGCATCAGGTTGGTTTATGTCAACAAAAAATTCAAGAAAAATTCACAGGGCGAGTCAGAAAGTTGATGGCTACTGTATGTTCTTTTAACAGAATTATATTCACTTTGTATAGCTTGTTAGTAGTAGACATTGATTTCGATTTGAAGGGCCATTCAAAGGATATGTATTAACGAAAATAACAAACATTTCGTTTTAGAAACCTTTCTGAAATTCAAATTACGATGAAGTCAAGAGGGTACCATTTACCTTCGTACTTTATACAGTGTGTTTTATTGTAAGTTGACATCATTGCCATTTTCGTTATTTTTGATAATACGAATTTGGTTAAGTGGCATTTTCGATGACCTTCTCGATGCTGAATACAAATAAAAAAGTTGTAGACAGAAATGATATATATTGAATGTTACCAAGCCTTTCGATTTGTGATCCCATTCTCAACAAAAAAGCTTATATATTCTCTTTGGAATATGGGTTTTCGTACACAAACACTTTTCATCATTTTGATTTTTCAATATTCATGTCGATGTCGAAATGTACGTACAATTTCAACTATTTATCGTTTCTCAGATCTCAATGAGGCTTGTCTTTGAATGTTAGGTTAAAAAAAGCATTGCGTTCAACCCAATATGCTTTTTCTTTTATGTTTAGGATTGAATTTTATGTGATTAACCTACAAAAAAAATACAAAAACCATGTCAAAAGGTAATTCGAGTGTATAACAGTTCCATATCTTTGAAAAGTGCTTAGTGCTCGCTATGTCGAATTACTTTTCGAGATTGCTTAGTAATCGCGAGCATTTTGTGAAAATTAGTGCTTAGTGCTCGAGATTCCGGAGCACTTTTTAAGAGTGTTTAGTGCTCGGCACAGCTCTGCTAGGAAGGAAAAGTACGTTTCCTCCCTAGGGTGGAAAAGTAGAACTTTGCTCCCTGCAATTATGTTTATGTTATGTTATAAATGTATACTTTTGATAGAGGTGGGCAGAAAACAGGTTTGTGGACTTGTTCATGTTTCTATAAGTATGTTTGTCCAGGTATACACGGCTATTGTCCAAAATTTCTTGACACTTCTTCGAGCAATCATCAAACCACACAAAGTGCATTCTGCAAAAGTTCCATCCTTTGACCTATTCACTGAATGATTGGATATTCGAACGGGCCAGATAAATTACTACATACAATATATAAATTTGGTCCAAAACAAATTTATTTTTTCAATCTGTTTCGATATAACGACAATCGGTCAGTAAATTCGAACTGTTTTTAATTGGACACAATCTTCCAAATATAGGCGCACTGCTTGACATTTAGAGTGCAGAGTAATTTTGTTTTCATCACCCAACGATCCCACCAAGGACGTCCAGAAAATCATGAAATCTACCCGTATTTGGTTACAACCAATTTTGGGCAATTAGGATGGTGATACATTGGCACAATCTTTGCCTTTCAATTATTTGAATTTTTGAAAGGATTCTATTGAGGATTTGCAAACTATCCTGAATAGCATTTGATTCTCTAAAAATTTGGGACCTATCAAAAATATTTAAAATTATTCCTTACGTTGAATGATTCATGGTGTAGCGTATACTCAATGTTTCGTTCAATAGTTGTATCACCAAATAAGTAGTCGTTTTGCAATCCTGCGATTTTCGTAATCTTTAAGGCTGACAGGATAAATATTTTAACCGATCATATTAATAGGATAAGGTCAAGTGCTTTATTTGGTATACTTCTGATTGTCAATGACTGAGATACCTATTTGAAATAATCAATTAGATTTTTTTTCGATTCCAGTCCCGCGGCTGCTTTGATTCAAATATTGAAAAAAAACAATGAATTCTTCTTGAACTTTCTATTCGTAATAGTTTTTACTGTAGATTGCTATTCGTTTGCTCAGAAAAACGTTATATATTATATATTTATATAACTGCATGTTTGAGATCACATGCTGAGAGATCAGAATCCCCCCTTTACTGGGTTCACACATTTTCCGTAATTGTGGGTAGTATTCTTCGGAAATAATCTACAAGTATCGACAGGTCTTCAGTGAGGTATCACCAACGAGTCGATTTGACTTTTTCTGAGTGGTATCCAGCAATTCCATAGTATATTTTGTTGTTGGAATCCTCACATGTAGACATTATTCAGAGGATGCGTGGGGCCTGATTTCCTATTATTTTCGTCCTTTAGCAAGAAATTATTCAGAGGGTGCTTGGGGTCTAATTCTGTATTATTTTCGTTATGAAATATCAGTTCCTTCTCCTGAAGATGTTAACACGGATAGCGAAACGTGTATCGTGAGTGAGTGTTATCAGTTTGGTGTTTGTGTAAACTGGTCTCTGTTGAAAGTTATCAATTCTATACCGAAGGCTCCAATCTTGCCGATTACTGATCTGTAACTGAAGCAAATACTACTATCAGCCTACAAAATGAAACGACGTGTAGTATGATTTGAATATCTAGCTGGCTATTGACTAGAGCTACATGCCTACTTAGTGTGCAAAAAACAGTTTTTGCTGGATAATTTTTCATGGCACTAGTAAAATTAGTGTGACTGTAAACATCAAGCAGGAAGGTTAATAACCTCAATAAATCTAAAATACAGCAGGGACACGCCCGAAGATGAAAATCATACCATGAAGACTCTTTTTATTTCCTTCAATAGTTTGTTTTCAAGTGATAGCACTCAGATCAACATTTTATCAAAAGCAAATTTTGAATTAGCTCCCAGTAGACAACGATTCTTATATTGCCTTCACTAGATGAGTTCCTCTACCAGCATGCGAGTGTAGAATGAGAGGAATATAATTATAATTCGAAGAATTTCATAAATACCAAAGTCATGATGTGTGAATAGCAGCATAACAATCCATTTCTGTATTATCATAAGCAATTATCTTTTTTGGATTAATTTAGAACCAAAATTACGTCTCGTCGAATTTACTTTCTATTTTGAATCAAAAGCATATGAATAAATAACAAACTCACAATTTACTTCACAGAGTAAAAGTAATCGTGATTCTCGGTAGTGTTGAGGTGAGCACGTCCGCCTATCAAGTGGACGAACGGGGTTCACTTTTCCGTTAATCCATTGCTCTTATAAATTCCGAGTTCTGAGGGTTGATGTTTGTCAGCTGGTTAACGAAAAAAAAAAAACATTTCAGACCATAAATATCACCTCATATAGAATACGTGGAACGAGTATCACAGCATCGACTATTCAAGACCAGGACTGATTTCCTCTTCTTTTTCATTGGTTCTCACATTACTGTTCTCCACACCAAACACGATTTTTTTTATGTGAATCTACTTGTGGGAGAAACCTTGAAGGTACACTATTTTTAATTGTACTAGTTGCATGTTTGTCGATTTTAAGAAATCATCGCTAGAAATATAATTCAAAAATGCTTCTGTATTTCAATGATGTGATTGATTGGCTGTTGGCCATACCACATTACTCAACCCATTTAAAAAAAGTATCAAACGAAAACATCTATCATTGAAATCACCCGGACTGGGAATATGAATTGAACCTTCCACACGGGTATTTCACATTAACTCTTTATTTATATTTCAAACGTTGTTTTATGAACAATATATGCTCTTTCAAAAAACTAGTTGAAAAAAAAAATCTTGAGTATAACAACAACCAGAATACTTTCTTATGAAAATTAGTGTCAGTTATATCATAATTCTTCCTCATAATTGAATTCTTCATCGGTAAAAGAACCAATTAATTCTCATGTCACATCCTATTTCAGACATAACTGAGTTAAATCAAAATTCCAACACTAGACTATTATTAACAATTTAGGCTAATACGCCGAAAGCCTTGAAATGATTTATTCTGATTTGCAAAGTCTCATTGTCACCTTCACGATAAATTTGTTCATTACAGACGATCACACCTACACTGGAATGACATCATTCTTGTATTTCTTCTCTCTTCTCTTCCATCTGAGGTTATTATTTACAAACAGAAAGCGGTCTCATATGGTCGATAATGACTAATAAAATTTAAGATGCCATAATTATTTATATATTTATCGCTTCGTATATGTTTACGTAAAGCCAAATATGGTCTTAGTCGATACAATTCTTTGGAGACAGACAGATCATTTCAGTAGCAAAAAGCATATGTTTATTCAATAAACGAAGAGAGTAGATATTCAGTTGCGAAAATGTTTAGTCAGTGTGGGTGACTCTGACTCTGTAGTTGAGGAAGATTTGGCAAAAGCCATATATAGAAATCATTTTTCATTGAGCAAGACACGTTATATCTGAACCCTGATTCAACAATTCGAAATCGATACCAGAAGACAATGTTCTTAAAACTTCAATACAATTCTTCGGCGCCCAAGACAATTAGCCTACCCTTGCCCGCACAAGGCTCTGCCTTATGGACTGACTCGACAGAGGTTCTGATGAAGGGAATATAAATGAAATTTTCTACGAACATTTTTTACAACTGAAGTCGTTCGCCGAGAGAAACGTTGGCGAGTAGGCAGGTGACGTATTCATAAGGCTTTTTCTCGGTAAACGGCTATGGATACTGCTCTCAAGTGATTGTCGGGCTTCATTCTCCACGATTACCACACAATATTACTTCTTTGAATAATAAAACAATCATTTTATTCAATTTGTTAATTGGTGATGATAGTACTGCATCAATACATTCACAATCATTCGAAAATATGCTCAATTCTAACCTTTTTTCTGGAAACTAGTTTTCGCACCGACGCGACATAGTTATTCGAAATAAAAAAAAAATATTGACTTCTCTCTCAGAACCGAAGAGGCAAAAAATACATAGTCACTCAGTTTCTCCCATCAAGAGAAAAACAATTTGTGATAGTTACTACTCCATACCAGTTTCCAGAAATTAAACTCTACCCATTCATCATTCATTTTGCCATGGACAGTATCTATATCCATTTTTAATCTGTACATCAATGATCTTTCTCATTGTCCGGGCCTGTCCACCTATCAAAGTATATTTATGGCCGCAGCCTATAGCCTTGGTAGAAAATATTTCTCGCTCGAGGTAGTTCAAAAATTTCCAAAATTCCCAACATTTCCGGAAAAACCATATGTAATCCGGAATTTCATTAATTTTTTGAATCCACATTATGGTTGTTATTTCTTTCTTTTTGCTTCCAGATTTGGTATGCGACTTTTCTCGGATGTTTCCAGAAATACTGAGAGTTTTCAGACTTCAGACAGAAAAGAAATATCGTTGGTCACATGAATGATTTTTTTTATCTGGTGTGATTCGATAGGCAATAGTTGTTTGCTCGTGAGATGTGTTGATCAAATACACCAACTGACCCGCTAACATTGTTGGTTTTTTTGGGTTTTCCTGCGGTTGTGTTAGCGAGTACGCTACCGACAAATCAATACGAGTGTCTACAAATAAAAATATATATTAAAAGACTTGTTAATTTACCAGACTGCCTTCCGACAGTTTGTCTTCCATCTAACCCACAGCAATCGAGTTTTCTTCAGGTGAGATAATCCGCGCACAATGGCATGTTAGTAGCTATTAGAGTTTTTCCGCTTCAGAAGACCTTCAAGAGAAAAGTCCGAAAACTGAAGAAACATATTCGAAATTTGGATAAATAAGTTAGTGTCGTGGCTTATATTTGTTATTTGTTGCCGTTGTCGTGTTTGAAATCAATTCAGTATACTTATTCAGAAATAGATAACACACATATTTCAGGGTGTTCTCAGAAAACCGGGCCCTGAGAGAAGGAAGTTCGCCAGATCTTTAGGCTCACACTGAAAGATGAAACCAGACAAGAGATATGGCTTATGTTCTTGGGGGCCATAGCGCTTTTGGCGACTCACTAATATTTTAGATATTTGTTATTTCAACAATGGGACAACCCCGACAACCCACAGTGCTACCAGGACAGATGGTGCATTCGATGAACAGACCTCACCTATCAAGATAGCTATTTTACCCATCGCTAATCGGCAGTGAAGATTGTGAATCGAACAAAAGCAAGAGCAATTACTCGTTCGGCCAACAAAAACAGCCGATGTAACAACTGCCAGTGGCGTGTTTAGAATTCTGTTTTGGGGGGGGCCCAAGCATAAATGAAAAATATTGCCAAAAATTGTGTTCGTGGTTAACCTCGTCAAAATAAAAAAAGAACGAAAAATTAAGCGAAACAACAGAATGACTAGTCTTTTTAATATTTTTCATTCAATCATCTGACCCTGACCAATCTTTGAGGTTCATTCGTCTAGGTTTACTTGCAGCAAATCTATATATTACATTTTCGATATCAATATCAACTTCTTCATGAATGTTGAGTAAAGTTAAACCATTCAAACGCTCTTCTGCCATGGTTGACCTCAAATGGGTTGTCAGACGCTTAATAGTTGAAAAGCTTCTTTCCGCTGTTGCCGTTGATACTGGTAGAGTCGCAAATATCTGTATAAAATCTTTATTGTGGGAAACGAACTCTAAAAACAAAGTGCTTTTACACGATTCGTGGTTCATCAGCAGCTACGTGACATTATCACCGATTGCCTATTACCAATTACAAACGAACATGTTGAGATGAAAATACGACAAATAATATGCTTTTCCACTGGTCATGTTTCCGCCGCAAATATGACTTAAGGTCCCAACCAACGGGTTTCTCATCAAATTATATATTCATACATACATATACATACGTGTACTGAGAAAAAATGATCATATATCAATTAATTATCAGTAGATTTCATTAAGCATCAATTCACAGTGGATGGACGGAGATTTTCGTTTTTTTCTTTGAGCGACACGAGCTGCCCCCTTAGACACGCCACGGACAACTGCTATCAATATTCGATATACTTCAGAGGAAAACTGAAAAATCTCGAAGCAGAACCATTCCACAATGGCAAAAACAAATATCACAAACGTTCTCTGATAAGCAGTGGGATTTGTTATTTCGGGGACATAACTACGTAAAATATGATCTCTTAGAGAAAAATTGATTCTTTCAAGTTCACGTTCACGCGGAAAGGAACATCATGTGATGTCAAAAGAACATGGAGAAAACTCAAGGAATGAAGAATTCAAAAAACGTGTTTTCCGAATTCTACCAAATAAATCCATTGAAGATACAGATCATGAACCGACAACCAACGAACAGGATTTTTTCTGAGAAGTATACAAACTATCCCCTGTACTGGAATAATGAATTGTTTTCTTTTCAACGAATTCCAGAAGTACTTACCAACTAGGTAATAATGGTCTGTTTTCACAAAACATTCCCTCTTCATATTTATGTGAATAGGCAACTTGTGGAGATATCCGAAAATTTAAAGTGAGGTATTCATTTGGAAAGTCGAGGAATAATCCATTTGGTAGGATTTACATCATGAGTTAGCTCGTTAAATAGCTGAAAGTGAAAATTATCCCGAAACAGAAATCCACATGAATGAAAAATTCAGTCAATCCCACTGATAACAAAACTATTCATATTCTCATTCCAATGCATAGTTCCATTGTTGAACAGTATTACGTCAACCTAATACCCGATGCATTCAGTCATAACAATTTTTTATTCATTGCACGTATTTATTTTTTCCGATTTATTATAGTACATATACACTTTTTTAGTCATTATTTTGATACAGTTCAGTATATCCTCTCCAAAGCTCAAAATATGTTTTGGGTTTGGTTCTCCCTTTTTCTTATTCAGGTGTAAAATATAGGTGAATTTGATAGATGTTTGCCTACTCCTCAAAAAATCTGCAAGCGTTCCGAAAGTTAATCCACACAACTGGTAAATGGATCCTACTTGAAGACATTTCCTTTTAACTGCAGCTTGACCAGCTTTCGCAACCTTTTTCAAATCCTCCACGTCGAAAATTCCTTCGTTGCAAAAACCGAATGGATAAACTAATTTCTCACCATCTTCCTGCAAAGATATGAGTAGCTTCACTGTGAATTGATAGGTGGTGATAACTTTCATGAGAGCTATGGTCTCAGGAGACCTGAATTTGAAATTTTCCTTCCAGAGTTTGATTGCTCTGAGGAATTCGTCTGTACGGATACATTTCATGTCGCACACACCGAGGGTGATTGGAAAATTATTCGTTAAGTCCATTGTTATACTTGAAGTGTTTGATTTGGGATTATTCATACTTTTATGGTAGGCGTCTGGATTAGAACATGGCAATATGAAATAATCCATTATTTTCGATAGGCTATCATTTTTCGTAAGGAAATCGATCAGGAACAATGCAGTTGAGATGGCCATCCAGTCGCAACCATCAGACCCTGCTTCAATAAGTGTTGCCGATTTGGTGTCATCGGATGAATCATCGGAAATAATAACCAAAAATATTGGTCTTCCTTCAGTTGAGTTACCTATCACCTGCAATTCAACTTTCGTTGGGAATTTCGTCGCCATTTTGTTAAGAAATTCTTTTATTTGATCATAGGTGAGGAATTTATCATGGCATTGTTCATAACTTCTCACAGTGTACCTATTTTTTGTAACCCCAGCAGGTTTTGAAGTTGTTTTGTCGGGTGAGAATTTTTCTTGAGAAAAGGTAACTCTTTTCATTTTACGTTTGCGTGGTTTCATCTTCCGCTTTTTTCTTATTGATTTCATTAAGTTATATCGAAGACGATACAAATATTGCTACACCAAATGTAACTGTCAATTTTGATGAACGAATCATGCCCATATGTCATTCAAGTAGTTCGTTGAAAATATACAGCGGATTCTAAAAGATGTTTCCACTCGAAATCTGAGTCAATCAGGGCTATTCACTAAGTAAAGTGGTTATCGCAGTTGCTAACCGTCGTAGCAACTCTGATAATAACTTGCCATAATGACGGTGGTAAGCTGTTTTTCCTCAACAAGATATCTGAAGTAGTTGCTTGTGAACCTCTACTCACAGCAACTGGTCATTATAGTAGCAACTTAACTTGAAAAGTGAATACCAATTTCGCGCTTAGCAACTGACCTTGAACATAACGACAATTTTTAGTCGCTATCCATAACAACTCTGCTTAGTGAATAGCCCTGAATATGCAAGATGTTCATTACTGGCGAATAGTTTTGATCTGATCCGAATATAATACTAGGTATTTCTTGAGTTTTGTCATTTATTCAAATGGGTAATTCCTTGAAATATTTCATGAGGAAAAGGTCTTTTGAACATATGTTCAAAACTCATCAGTTTAGAAGCTTCGGGATGTTGGAAGTTAGAATGAAAATGCACATATTTATAGATGGAAACCTTCTATATTCGAATTTCATGCCATATAATATCGTTAGTTTCAAGAAAATAATTGTATAAAAACGAGATCAATGGTGTATAAATGAGGATTAGGGAACATTCAATAGCAAAAATGTTAGTAAACGATCAACTTCTTTCATGATATATGAAATTTCCCAGGAGCCTATCGATTTGATTGTGAATGAGGTATCTTTTGTTGCTTTAATGAAGAGTGACTCTCTCAAACTCAACACCACCCAAGATTACCTATGGCACTCATAATCTAAGGCCCCAGAAATTATATTTCAGAGGGCTATTTAACTTATTCTTCGTTCCGGAGAGTTTGTTGAATTTCTTCTTCATCCTCTGGATTCATTAAATTTGTGTGGGTCATTCAAGCCATCGGAATATAACACAGAAATATTGGATTCTGCTCAACGGATAAAAAAGTCGAAATCAAATGTGGTTTATGGAACCGAAATACCTGTTTCACTTCGTAATAGCTACCTCAAGCAGAAGAGATTAATTTCTTCAAATTGCCCTATTTATATTATAGAAAGTTAGATCCAACCCACTGAATTTTTGGTCTGAAGATATAGCCTATGAATACATTGTTTACGTTATACTAGTCAAAAATTTGATTGATCAGAACATAGAGTGATTAATAATTTTATAGGTACAACACAGCCTGTTCAATAGAAGAGAATTATTCAAGTCTATAGGATCATACATCAGATATTGGGAATCTTTGAACTTGAATACCTTCCAGGGATTTGAGTTTCAACATTTTCTACTTTCATCAAGTATATAGGTCAGTTCTATTCAATAAATTCATTGTAAATAAACCGTGTTTGAGCATTGATAGAAGTGGAAATTCCTTTGATTATTTTTACCACTGTGTGGTATATACTGAATGAATATAATGGATGAAAGTCGGATAGTAATTTATCTATATCAATCTGCAACTGCATGCAAATTCTGTCAGATTCGCCTTCTTAATCGCCACCCAGTTTTAACTCCTTCTATAGAACTGGCACTTAGAAGGGCATTGAGTAATCATCTGGTTACACCCACATCATAATCTTTTGAATGGGTTGAAATTTTTGAATCCTAAAAGATCCTCGACCATTATGCGAGGTTTGTCAATCAGTTGTTCAGACGGCGCGAGGTTTTTCGTTACTGGAAAGAAAGCAGGGTATACGGTATCGGACAGAATATAGTTGAATTCATATGTTCTATTTCATCGAAAACCTATGCGCCGGCACCAAAAATCATCATCAGATGATGATGCTTGACTGAAAAATATAGTCAGAACCGTCAAGCATTTTTTTTAAATCGTTATTTACGTCGGCCTATTTCCGCTAGCAAAGCCAATCACCGACGACGGTGAGCACACTTCTCCCAACCGGAAATTTTGCTTAACCCTCTAGTATTCCAACCAGAGGTAGGGATCTTTAACGAGCCCATCATCCATGGACTCGGGACCGCCGGCTCCTGAGGATGGCATATCCTCAATATATCTTGTGGTCATTGATATATTGACTGCGAGCTATGGTATTCTATTTGACTGCAGTTGTATGGTCTTTCGACACGGTATTTTCCTGCATGGTCACCCATTCAAGTACTAACAGCGCTCGGCGTTGCTTGACTTCAGTCATCGAATGACTGTCAGTCAACCTGAAAAGCTGGGCCATGGCCCCGTCAAGCAAATTTCAATTTTTTTCTTCGTTTTTTTTATTCTTTAGTTTTCTCATAAGAGTTGTGCTAGTCTGTTTAAATATATTGTAACATGGTTGCTTACTATTAATATTTATAACAAACAATACAGTTCATCTTAAAAATTATTATTTCTGTATTTGGGGTAGTTACCCTGCTTTCAAAGATATATTTTTGACCTTCGGTTGCGAAAACATTCATTTGATTGCAACGAAATTTCAATTAGTTGTTAGCAGATGTTTTATTTTGTGAAAATATCCCAAAATGATGATTCACCAATAATAATCTGTATAAATAAATTATTCATCCAATTTGTATGGAATTTTGGGAAAAAAAATCGTAAACGGTATGAAAGTCAGGAACGACACCGTTTCTTCTGAAACAAACCAGCAAGGAGAAGCAAGATAGTAAATTCTTCTGGGACGCAATACTTGAAGTCGTTCTTCTCAAGTAGGCGGGCAATGGGAAACAAGACGGCAATAGAAAACCTGTTGGGTACAAACTATTGGGGTTATTTTGTCCGAAACGGGAAGAATGAAGGAAACGTAAAATCGTTCAGGTATGGACCATGGAAGCCTGTTTGTCTGACAGAAAGATTCAACGGAAAGACAGGGTTTCAACTTATATCTATAATAACAAATTTTATGGGAGCTCGTACCAAACCATATACATATTCAATATCTACTCAATTCGACCATTAAGGTTGTTTCAAAATATATAGAGGGATAGTTGATGGATATGCTGATAAATCTACGAATATATAACTAATAATCATATACAGATAGCAAAAGAAACGAATTCCCACACTATTCAATATTTGAATATAAACACGTAATGTGATTGAAGGCGTGCAGGGCTATTAAACAAAACCGAACATTTTTCACCTGAAGTGACTCACTACTACACCTACTTGAACCACGTTCCAGAATGTCGCCACATTTGGAAAGAAACCAAATAATATTGTTCTATTCATGATTTATCGCGGCTTACACCAGAAGTAATACATGTATTAGCGAACATTTTCCTCTCAACTCAAATATTACCTAAAATAGAAAATACAACAATATTCATAGAACATCGTGAGAACCATAATGGACACAAAAAAGAGAGATTAGTTAAATGAAAGATATCACGGACGCTCGGATATAAAATATTGTCTTCTCGGAGCTCAATCCGTTCACGAGCTGTTTTTGTTGTTCGACGTTTCGACTCAGAAGCTGGAGGCATTTTCGAGAACTAATAGACAGATCTCGGTTGAAAGTATTCCCATCAATCATAACGGCCGATTCCCGAAAAGACAATATGTTTCTTAAAATTGAATTGAACTGGCCGATACTTGATGAAAATCCATATTAACAAAAATATATTACAGTTTCCTGTATGATTTCCACTTACAAAGTAAAAACCCTTTGTAAGTGGAAATCATACAGGAAACTGTAATATATTTTTGTTAATATGTTTCTTCTCAAAGCGTACATGAAAAAATTCGTTTCTACCTTATACCTGAACGGGCTGTGAATCTCCGAAGAGCGATGAGGGACCTGCTCAATCAATGTTGCTTTTGCTGATGGACTCCTTAGGGTTTTGATGTCATATCAAAATTCCAAATGAATTATATAATATTATAGAGACGTCATACTACTGCATCATCGAGAGACGAAGACTGTTCGATCAAGACCGTCCAGTTTTGAAATTTGAAAGAATTCTATTTTAGACCCATGCTGGTCCATGTTGCAAGTTTTCGGAGATTATTAAATGAGAGTTTCATTTTTCCACATCGTCCACTATTTATTTTGAAAAAACTTCTGGAGGTAACGATCTCCACAACATAAACACACAATAGATGAATTTTCATTATTATCGACCATTTTTAGAATCTTTATAGTTTCTTAGTGAAACGTTTCGATTTTCACATACAATGTGATCTAAAACACGTATTGAGTACGTACTCAAGATAGTAAAGTTGACTTCGACCAATTTAGACGAGCAGTGCGAGGTTCATGAACTGAACTTGATGGAAAGAATGGCCTCAACATAATTTCTTTGAGTTCTTCGAACCAATCACTTGAGTAATGTAATGAATACTGTTAGAATCTTCAACCCTTTCACTACGAAACACGAGATAGCGGTGATCAGTTATCTCCAGAAGACAACTATTGAAATTCTCTCATTCAAAATGTCGCGAGAACTCTCAAACCGTTCAGGTATTTTCTAGTATTTTTTGAACCTCACACAGCATGTTGCTTGTTTTCAACACACGAAGACCCATAGTAACATATGAAGATACGATGAAAGATAAGAAATGGAACCAAGCAATGAAAATGAACTGAAGTCACTCATAAAACTTCAAACATGGAGGAAGGAGCAATTATCAAAAACAAAGAAAGCAATTCACACGAAGTGTGCGTTTAGAACGAAGGAAGACAGTACAAAGAAGGCCAGAATAGTTGAAGAAGGCTTTCAGATAGAGAGGAGAATCAATTCAACACAGGATATACCAGTAATAAAAATGTTGATAATGAGAGTTTTATGGGAAATAAAGCAGTTGGATAGTCCAACAGCTTTTTCAAATGGGAAGTTGGAAAGTGAAATATATAGTTGTTTACATTGCGCTGGACATGTATTCATTTTAATAATAACAACATGTTTTGGTACTTAGTGACGCAGAATACATCAAAGAAACGGTGGATTTAGTAATTCGATATTTTTAAGCTAAGGACCTAGGCAATGTCGAACATTTTCCATGAAATTCTATAGATAGAAACTGTAAACAAATGGTAATCAAACAAACTAGATTTATCTAGAAATTATTCTACAATCTCAACATGGAATAACGCATAGAAAAAGCCACGCCAATGGAAAAATATTTCCAATCCAAAGAAGGCAGTGAACTGATGAATATTCCTCATAGCCTACTGATTGGCGGTTTAAGGTAAGCGTCCATAGGTAAGCATCGTACGTATCGTACGGATCGTATAAAACGGATCGATTTGTGGTAGTGCGTCCACTGTAACCGTAGCGATCGGATTGCCGATGCGATGGTCGGCTTTTAAGTAACATTCGCATTTTCGTTTTAAGTGGACGATCGAAAACATTACAGTGTTTAATATTTCCGATCATGGAAAGTGATGAAGAACTTGTCATTATTGCTTTGTTATTAGATGAAGAAGAAAGGAGAGGAAATAAGAGAAAACATAGATTGTGGATACATGACATATTCAAAAAAAGATCACAATTTGGAGAATATCATACACTATACACTGATTTGCTCCATGATATGCGTAATAACAAATATAATTAAAGCACGTGTGTGTACTTAGTGTCGAAATGTAACAAAATTCGAATGATCTGTGAGGCGACCAGTGACTACCTATTGTGACATGCGTCCACTTATCGGCAATCCGCATGTTGTCATCCGCACCAGTCGGAAAAGTTGCTCCTTCGATAAATTTCATCGGCATTACCGACGGACCGATACGTGCGATCCGTCCGCTGCCGGTCAGTGGACGCATATGTATAACTTACTATACTAATAATTCTAAAATCCGATTCGTACGATCCGTACGATACGTACGATGCGTACCTATGGACGCTTACCTTAAGTAACATTCGCATTTTCGTAATGAGTGGACGATCGGAAACATTACAGTGTGTAATGTTTCCGATCATGGAAAGTGATGAAGAACTTGTCATTATTGCTTTGTTATTAGATGAAGAAGAAAGGAGCGACACCGTTTCTTCTGAAACAAACCAGCAAGGAGAAGCAAGATAGTAAATTCTTCTGGGACGCAATACTTGAAGTCGTTCTTCTCAAGTAGGCGGGCAACGGGAAACAAGACGGCAATAGAAAACCTGTTGGGTACAAACATCGGCAATCCGATCGCTACGGATACAGTGGAAGCACTACCACAAATCGATCCGTTTTATACGATCCGTACGATACGTACGATGCATACCTATGGACGCGTACCTTTAATGTTCTCAAGTACTACAACACTGTTAGGAAATGTAAGATTTTGACAACTCTTATTGAAGTATTCTGCAATACACTAATTTTCAAGAGGAATGAAATTCATTGTATATAGTCTAGACCACATATTGATAGGCAAGCCATTATAGGTGTATTTATGAAATACTATAAAAAGTGTGTTTCATCCGGTAAACAGATGGGTGGAGGTCGACCTTCACTCCTTGGATTGGATTCTTTGAATTTCTTCATTAATAACAGCAGACAACGTGGTGTGTACATTTATTTTCGGTATCACATACATACATTTGAGGTACATTTTTCTTATCAACCACAGAACATTACTGAAAGAAGAGTATAGAACAGACATATATATATATATATATATATATATATATATATATATATATATATATATATATATATATATATATATATATATATATATTAAAACTAAATCAAAAACCCTGTTTCTTAAATATACGAATATTTCTCTGCCAAGTGGCTTGGTTAATATATCTGCCAAATTTTGGTTTGACACATACTCGATATATGTTTCTTTATGATCTATGTGGTCTTTCAGATAGTGAGTTCTGATATCAATGTGTTCAGCTCGTTCGGAGTTTTCATAACTCTTCAACATCAAAACTATACTCTTGTCATCACAATAGAGTATACTTAAGTTATTTATCCCAAAGTTAATTAGAACTCCTCTACGATTTACTAGCTCTTGGGTACAATAAACAGCCGCTGCTACATACTCAGCTTCTGCTGTTGAAAAAGCGGCACAACTTTGTTTTTCGGAAAACCATGCAACTGATTTCTCTCCATGCTTATCAAGCAACTCAACACTCAAGCTCTTTCGATCAGTTCAGTCTTTTGCATAATCAGAGTCATAATACCCAATTTATTTTATATCCTTGCTTCAATTTCTTTGGTAACTTGTTAATACCTTAGAATCATTTTACCTAATTGCCAAGCTTCGTTGGTTTGGTTTATCTAAATATCAACTTAGATATGCTGGGTAATCGCACGTTAAAAGGTAAGGCCTCGTTGATCCATTGCTCGCACAAGTTCCGACTTCTGAGGGTTGACGTTCGTCAGCTAGTTAACGGAAACGAACAATTTTAGAACAATATGATACTATATCCGGTCGAGTTGTACTTGAGTACATAAAACCGTCAATCAGTTGCCTATAAGGAATGCTTATCAGTTCAGTGTCTCTTTGTATTGTAAATATTTTTTCAATGACGTGGCTTTTTCGTTGCATTATTCCATGTTGAAATCAAATGATAATGAAACCCTATCCGGTAAACAGATGGGTGAAGGTCGAACTCTATTCCGTCTCTTGGAAACTCTATGACGTATTCTGAAGATGATTTCATGTCAAATGTATACAAATGTCTATTATAGTCTATATAGGTATAATCAAGATATCGGTTCCTCATCACAAAATCCAAATTTTTTGGTCAGTCTGAGTACAGAAAACACAAAAGTGTTTTTTTTTGTTCTACTACTATATTTTCACGAAAAGGTATAATTTTCAATTTTCGTGCCACATATCCGAAAATATCAGAAACTTGACAAATTCTCTAAGTATCAAAATTTATTACAGCACTTGTTTTCGATTTTTGCTTGAAAGTGGTTGACAATGTTCCTTGCTGAATGGTAATGGTTCGGACTTCCATTGTCTATATTTTTAACTCTATTTGGAACCTGTTGCTGAGAACGGAAGGATTAAAATACAATTCAAGTGAGAAAAATCAAATCAAAATCAAATTTTCGGTCGATAATGAAAGTAGGGATTGATTGATCAAAGAAAATACTGTTGTTACAAAAATCGAGATATCGAATATGAAATATGAGTCAAAAAACTTTAAGTAACGAAATAAATGAAATAATATTGTGACAAGAAAATTGAGGTATCGAATATGAAATACTAGTCAAAAAAATGTAAATGAAGAAATTGAATGAAATCAATCCCTAATTTCATTATCAACCGAAAATTTGATTTTGATTTGATTTTTCTCGCTTGAATTGTATTTTAATCCTTCCGTTCTCAGCAATAGGATTCAATAGAGTTAAAAATATAGACAAAGGAAGTCCGAACCATTACCATTCACTAGTTTTCGAGATGTTGAGGTCGACCTAAAAATGGTGATAATCCCTCAACAACAAAAACGCCTATTTTCATATTCGAAGCCTTGGACGAAAAAAATTCACTTCAACTTTCATAAACAAGTATTTAAAAAAAATGCAATAGAGCTGAACACCCTGTAATTAGACTGAGCGTGTCAAAGTTGATCCCGAAACCATGCGAAACATAAATTGATCTTTATGATACGAATAATCGAAACTTAGAATATCCAAAAGAACATATTTTTACCTAGTATACCTCTTTCCCATTTTCAGTGGTTTTTGTTCAATGCATACATACGTATTAACAATTCTGGGTGCTCCTCGAGAAAATCGATGAGATGCATCCAGCCAATGGCTTTGTTTCCATTCTCCTCTGTTGCCTATTTTTCAATATCAAATAAATAATATAATAATCGCCCTTTCTGGTTTACATCAATTTTTGAAAAACAATCTCAAGTTGGAACAATCACAACTGAACTTAGTTTCAGTTAAGTGACGTAAAATTGGTGAAAAGACATATTTTGTATATTTCAGGTGGTTTTCATATGTTAGAAAAAGTTCCCTTCTGGTGACATCAAAATTGCTGTCACAATCATAAGGATTCCCCAGATAGTTTCGTACCATATACGCCTGGAGAAGTAATCGTATAGCGTGTAGCGGTTTTGTATAATAAATAGCCCAAATAATATATAAATTTAGGCATGAGTGATAGTCCGCATATTATCTACCGAAAAAAAAACATTTTTTATTCAATATATTGGTCCATGAAGTAATTTTTCATATGTTCTGATTTGAAAATCCAGTGGCTAGTTGGTGAATAGAGGAATGAAATCATTTTCAAATGAGCTGTCTCAACCAGTTATGGATTATTGCTCGCAACTAGATCTGATCTTTCATTTGATGTTGATCGTTTCCTTCTGTAAGGGTGAATGGGCCTGTTCATGTCACGACAAAGTTCAAAACATTTGTAACGAATCTTCTAGTGGTTTCCTCAATGTTTTCATTTCGAAAGAATGAACTAATCTAATGTATGATTTTCTTCATTCGGTCATTAGAAAAACTGCATTATCTAAGATATGGTTTGAGATGAAAAAAGATGTTCATCAAACAATGGGCGCCAAAACTGGCTCGATAAAGGATGCAAAGTATAGTTTCCTTAGTATTGATACCAGAAGTTTTGCAATAATATACGAATGATAACGAGAGCTTTCAAAAATTTTGCGAATATCGAGGTTTTTCAATTCTATTATCATTATCATCTTTCCAATAACATTTTCAGGGAATTTGCGTTTATTCGTCTCAATCTCGCCGAGATTATGTTTCATAAGAAGTGTAATGCTGCGTAAGCTGAAAGTTTTAGTATTAAATTCAATGATCATTTTCTATTCCAGGAATATCTTGTGAGCTCAGTAAGCAGTTTGAAATTACTATCGCAATAAACTCGATTTATTACATTAATTTATATCACTGAAAATCGTTCAAATTTTATATTATTTTATTCATATTTCGAGTTTTTTTCGTCGATTCGAATTGCTTAAACTCTTTATTAGTATTGAATGGCGATTGGGAATTTTATATTATCTTGATGGCATTGTTATGGATTATGTTGGTTTGTATCTCTGTTGGTTCGGTATCTGTGGCAAATATGAATTATTGGATTGAATTCATCAGGATTTATTTGAGTTTCGATTCAATAGATGACAATATGTGTGATGGATTCCTTGCTGGAGCCCTAAAAATACATTTACTGTCCAACTAACTTGTGTTAACTTGTGCGGTCATACAGAGTAAAGCTCAGCATGAATTGACTCGAATAAGTTTTAGTATTTTACTCAAAGTTGTTTTTTCGGTTTTTGATACTGCTATTGATTCATAAGATTAATTGCGCTGTGGACATTTATAAGTTGCAACTCATCTGAGAATGGCGTTTTTATTACTTCTAAACTCGAAAAACACAAAATAACATTTCCTCGAATAGCACATGCAATTTTTCCTTCAACCGAACTGTTATAAATCAAAGCTGGAAATGTTCACTTCAACTCTATCGTTAGAAAGAGAATAATTGTTACCAAGTTCATATGGAAATGTTTGCTAAAGAATATCAAAGTAGGATTTTGACACTTGAATAAAAATTGTCGAAATAGAACAAATACTTATTTGAAACATGTCTGGAATGTTGTTCAAATATCACTACTTTTCGGGATTGCGATTTGTTGTACAACTTTAGCGCCCATTATATTGAAAATGATTCTTTTCATGATATTTATTCATTGTCTTCAGGATGCACATATCCTATACACATTTGATTGAAACTCTCTTGAGGTACTGTTTGAAAGTTATTGTTTTTCAGTGGATGGACGTTTTCTTAGTAGTTTTTTGGGTTATTAACCTAACCACAATCTGAAAGAATTAAAAACCAGTAATGAGTGTAGAAGGGCAGATTTCTAATCGACCCTAAAAACTTCCTGCATCAGTTAAGAATAATTTCTTCTGAATGAAACACGTCCTATAAATTTGCCTATCACAAAAATACTAGTACTATCAATATATGTATGTATATGAAACGGATTTTGTTTCCGAAACACGTCCTATAAATTTGACTATCACAAGAATACAAGTACTAATATATGTATGTATATGAAACGGATTTTTTTCCGAAACGTTAACAGAGATATGTTTTTTCATATATATTAGGACTTGTATTTTTCTGATAGGAAAATTCACATTATATGAAAAATTACTGACTAATAGGAGCTGTTACATTCAAAGGGAAGTATTCTTAATTTACGCAGCAACTTTTCGGGATAGATTAGAAATCTGCTTTCTTTCCCATATCAATTCTTATTTTTGTCCCGAGTATTTATGAAAATGAGAGCCAGTTTCATAGTGAATAGAGAAGATTCAATGAATAGGTATGATTTTTCTGGCATGAACTCCATACGATGGAGTTCCAGTCTTTAGTGCCTTATAGAACAGTAGCATTTATTTTCCAAATTATTCCAGTCGAGTTGTATTATGATTTTTTTCACTTGGAATGAAAGTGGAGTATTTCAAGTGTGATTTCGTTGAAATGGACGCTTCTGTTTAACCTTTCGTTACTTAATCATAAACAGTAATCCATTTTATAACTGATTTTAGTTTTGATATTTCTTTCAATTTCAAAAACTGACACTTTTTGAAAAAACATACTCATTCAGCCAGAACTGAAACAAAGTATGTATTTGTTTTATTAAATTCTCAAGAGAATTATGAAGTAATTTATTAAAACATTTGAATTTTCCCAACAACAGGAAAGCAATTAAAATTCAATTAGGAAATTGTATCATGAAGCATATTTCCGAATATTAGGATATGTGGGGTCATTAGAACCTGTGGAATTTACCGTACCTACCTATAAATGTGGAATGACATGTATAGTAGACTATCAGTAAGGAACATATTGAACGGAGCAATGAATGAACTCTAAATATTTGTGACTTTTATAATAACATTTTTTAGAATCCGAATAACAACTGATTACGCGTGTGGAACTTAGATTTTGTATGAAAAGTGGTCAATTAACTGTCTTTTAGTTCCATTCAATAAATGAATGCCTGAGATGGAGACGTAGTTAGTAGTTTTTCATGTTGGCTTCAGAACAAGGTGACAGCATATTATTGATGAGATATATTTCCTTATCGAAAATTGATCGAGATAATCGAGAAAACGGATTCAAAATACTTAACACGTTTTCAATAAATAAAAAAATGGATTGAATCGAATTGACAGAGCGCGACTTGGAACTGAAATGAATTCATTCTACTTTTAGAGAAATCCAGAAGCTCAGATGAATTATAAGAATAGCATAAATCACAACCTGTCATCCATGAATTTAATTTTGTGTTATCGTTTTTTTTTTAAATCGCTGCGTGATTAATGTGTTCGTTTAATAACTATCACACCTGTTTTATACATACTTCAATAACAAACAACATAAAAATTGAGGTAACTTACTGAAAGAAAGGTTATCTGTGTTTTTCATTTTTGAGGCGAATCTTCAGTGCTTGCTCACAATAAATGCTGGGTGAACATTGTTTTTTCCAGTTTTTATTTTCTTGTGAATTTCATTCGGAAGAATCAGTCAAGTAAATATTCTTTTACAGCATTAAACAACCTCATCAATGTGAAAACTTCATCAATCCAAGTTATAAAAACAACCCAGAGTTGGTTCATCACATTCGGATTGTTTTTTAATACAATGAAAGTGAAATGAGAATGTTGTTCATTCACTGGAAATCTTCCCTATTTTTCAAAAAGGCTAAAGGAACCGAACCGTTTAAACAAAAAATTTAAATTTACAAATTTGTCAACTGATGTTGCTTAAAATGGTATGAGTCGAGATAACCCAGCATGGACGGCGCCTTGCGCTTTCTATTCCAAAATTAAATAACCGGCAATGTAACTTTTGATGAGTGTGCGTATTCGTGTTTTTCGGTGCTACTTCCTCTTAATTTGTGGATTCCTATATGCTATTCCCATTTTTTTTTTGAAAATTATAATGTCTGAAAACCTACTGATAACCAACTGATTACAAAATATGGGTGGGTGACCATTGTATACATGTTCTCGTTCTGAAAATGGTAATGGTGCAAATGGCACATACTTTGCTGTATTTCTCCCCTTCTCAGAATATTCAAATGTCTATAATACTGGCGCGTCAACTGAACGAATTGACCATGGAAAGTTATGTTTTTTTTATTACAATTTACAGAAAGATTCAGACCTGCACCTGGAATAGTGGCCCAGTATTTTGTTGAAATTATCCAAATTGGGAGGGGGGGAGGTCCAATAATCTCGAACATATATCAAAAAGTGGATATAAATTGGGAAATGAAGAAGAATCTTCCAGTTTTGTCAATTGAAAAATGTTCGAATGTCTGAAATACATGAAATATATATTTTTTTCTTTAATGATTCCAGGTTAAGCTAATACGAAATAACGAATAATGCTTCATTTTTATCCGCACAGTTTTTGATAATTTCATAACATTTCTGAAGTTCTGAAATTTCCAACAAATCAAGTTGGGGGTGATGAATTCATCTTGAACTCACCACACGTGAAATATCTATGGGTATGAATAAAAAGGTGTTGATGCTGAAACGATTTTAAAAAATGGAGTTGCCAAATTCAACACAAGTAGCAGGCAATGAATTATACTAACAAGTGTGTTGTATATCTGAATTAACATTGGATTATTGAGTTCCTACGAATTTCAAATCTACATATAATATAGCCAGAAGCTCTGTTATTTAAAAATGTTGTGGGCTCTTTTACGTAGCATTTTTGAGTTCTTCTAGCAGTCCAACTCGTAACAGTTCATTGAATTCCAATGGTAACAAAGAGCAAAATACCTATGTTATAGTGTAATTATAATTCCCAGTTTGGATAGAAAATATTCAGAATACACTATCATATCAGAATCTATTGATTATTACCTGTTAATAACTCTCGCGAAAAGTTCAACGAATCGCGTGCAACACAAATAACAACAAAGGTCCAAATTGTTTCACTTTTTCGGAGCACATATAAGGTGCAATTTACGCGAATGCCGGTGGTCGACTGGATGGTCTCAGATTGACCATGAAGGTGGGAAGCTTCGTGGGTATCCCGCCGTTGTGGACCAGACACCTCCACATCGTGCATGTACCACAGCTGCCCCGCTCCTCAATGCAAAAATACACGTCATCCAGTTCAGCGCAGTTAAAGCTGAACTGGGAGGAAGAATAAATGTACTAATTACTAATAATTGCTATTATTGAACAATAGTTGTTATTTGTATCTGTCCCTGTTTATTTATAGAAAGTGTTTGTAAAACAATCTGTTTTCAAAACTCCTACACTTTCTTTCACCTTAGAGGCGTGAATGGCAAATTCGGGTGTCAGTGAATTAACATTATATATATATATATATATATGTTGATTTGTCTTTTTCAAGAATGTTACTGCTCCTACTGGGTGCAATAAACTGTCATTTGAAAGACTCCTGCCAGTCTTTAGATAGGTTTTCATCCGTATCTCATTATAGAGGAAAGGGCTCTGATTGGTATTTATCGTACAATCGGTGTTCGGACCGATTATGAAAAAGACAAATCAACATATATATATATATATATATATATATATATATATATATATATATATTGTTATGATATATTACTTTATTTTTATTTTTAATAAGGTAGTGACATCAAATTGCAATGTAAATAGATTCAAAAATTTTCTAAGTTTATAAATTTTCATAAAGGAATGTAAAAGAAATGTATAATTGATTTTTCTGAATATAGTTTTGATTTTTCAAAATAGTAAATATGCCCAGTATTTCACTTTCACCTGTATTTTTTCTTTTAATTCACCTCTTTTCCAGCTCAGTTTCGACGCCAATGAACATGAAGAACTCTTTCTCAGCGGTGCAGTTCCTCTGGATCGTAGAGCAGTTTCCTGATGTCATGAAATGTATTTTGTAGAAAGAACCAATAAAAAATGTTTTTAGAACCAAATCTGTTACTAACTTTATTCAAATTAAATACCTTTTTTCAAATATTTTCAGGAACTTTGAACTTGTTGTCTCTGGTACGCTTTCGGCTTCTGCTTCTTACAGTAATAACTCTTTACTTTATTTAAAATTTTCAGTATATATAAAATTCTTAATTTTCTTGAAAAATTTTCACACCTTCGCGTCTCTTCTCCTTCTTGTTGATTCTTGTTGCCATCACAACACTCTCAGTTCACAAAATTCTTTTTTTCCATATGCCACTCTTTATGAACTAATTTTACCTAATATAATTTACAATTGAGCTTTATATATTGAAATTTTATTTGAAAAAGGTTCCTAAAGTTATTTGATTTGATTTTAGTGACATTTTCAATCCAGATTTTTATCAGATTCCTTTTAAATTACATGTCTTGTCTCAGTCTTTCCCAAGCTGTGCTTGTTTTGTTTTGTAGTCTGTTAGTGAATTTCAATGTACAATGTGTTTCTTAAATGTTTTGATTTTGATCTAGGTGTTTCGAAATGTCTTTGTCAGTCCGTAGTATGATTAGTATACGATGTTTCTTTGTATTTTAGGCTGTCCAGTGTAGAGTTGTACCCGCCTTGTCTTTTGCCCTGTTCAGAAATCCATCACAACTGAGAAGTTTCCATGGAAAATCATTGAATGTTCATTTTTATGATGGTTACTTTTGGTTAGCCGAAGTGAGGTCGACAAATAGTTAGTAACGTAGAATACTCAACATACTCTCTCCATAGTTCAAACTCACAATTTTACATTTCTCCTTTTCTTTTGATGAAGTTCATATCATAACAATATATATATATATATATATATATATATATATATATATATATATATATATATATATATATATATTCAATTCGAAATGCCCACCACAAGACAACTAGCTGTTTCTGGCTTTGGCCTTCATCAGCTGTGGGTTGGCATGGTCCTCGTATCGAAGACAAATTGTGATAGAAGGACAGAGGATTGGAAATGAATCGTGCATATACGGCAAGCGACACATAAGTGGAACCACCTAGGGTGTAACACTCTAAAAAAAGCTGTCATAGTTTTCCGTCAGTGGTGACAGTTCAGTTCGCCACGTCAACTAACAACTGCGTTTGCAGAAATAATGACAAGCACTCTCAGAGTGTTATCGTAAATGTTGATTTGTCTTTTTCAAGAATGTTACCGCTCCTACTGGGTGCAATCAACTGCCATTTGAAAGACTGCTGTCAGTCTTTAGATAGGTTGTCATCCGTATATCATTATAGAGGAAAGGGCTCTGATTGGTATTTATCGTACAATCGGTGTTCGGACCGATTATGGTTTTTGGTCCGATGGCTTAATGCTCCGTTTGGTTCGGAACGTCTTGCATCCGTCGAAGCACCACTTTTTGAACTGTTTTGTTTTTTGGTGGAGGCTTATTTCCAGACATTCAGTATATTTTGGGAATCGTCTCTTTTGTTGATTTTCACCTTCTTTTCTATCTCGATAGCTTTCTAATTCGGAATGTTCTGAAATGGTTCACCTACGATATTTGTTCATCTGCTTCTGAATCTATTTTATGTCCTGTCTGGTAATGGTGCTAGAAGAGAGCGGAAGATATTTGTTTTTCCTTATGCTATTTCTGTGTTCCTGCACTCTAGCTGACATTCTCTTATTCGTCCGGACTATATATTTCTGATCACAGTCTCCGTATGTGATGCTATATAATATATATATATATATTTTCAAAGGGAATTCTATCCTTTGGCCTCGGTAAGCAAGGCGAAATTGTCCTTTGAGGTTTGAAAGTGGTTCGTATATTTTTTCTTTTCATTATTCTTCCGATTTTTACAGTGACTCCTTCGAGGAAAGGTAGTGTCACGGACTTTTTCAGTTCCTGAGGGTCTTCTCTCCTAGTTTGTCTTGTTTTGGTTTGTGCATGGATTGCCCTTCAGATTGAATTTTTTCCGTAGCCATTTTGGTGGACTACTTTGGACGTCTCCAATAGTTCTGCTTGTCTTTCGTTGTTTCCGTAACACGGAAACATCGGGTCACCAATGTTTCGACTACGGATTGTAGTTGTGAGGGTGAAGATGGGATTCGGCGTGAAGGTATCTGTTTGTGTGAGTGGGCTCCCGGTATACTGTCTATCCCAAAGTGTCGTCTGCCTTTTTGGTTATCAATACGTCTAGTATAGGTAGTTGTCGAATTTCCTCCACCTCCGTGGTAAACTCGATGCGCTGGTTCAAGCTATTCAGATATATCACAATGCGAGTCGATTCTTCCTCTCCATGGGGCCAGATGATGAAGATATCCTCTACGTATTAGCGTCGGTTTCTGTCGAGCATTTCGTAATGCTTTTTCTTCGGAGTTCATCATAAACAGGTTTCCTTCAACTGCAGATAGGGACATGTAGTGGAAAATCCCCTCTTTTGTTGCTCATCGAGACCAAAGGACATAATTCCAAGACCAAGGAGTATATAGCATCACATACGGAGACTATGATCGGCAATATATAGGCCAGACTAATAGGAGAATGTAAGCTTGAGTGCAGGAACACAGAAACAGCATAAGGTCAAAACTAATATCTTCCGCTCTCTTCCAACACCATCACCAGATAGGTCATAAAACAGATTTCGAAGCAACTAAACAAATAGCGTAGGTGGACCATTTTAGAACACGCCGAATAAGAGAAGCTATCGATATAGAAAAGCATAGAGAAATCAACAGAAGAGACGATTCCCAAAACACACCAAATGTCTGGAAAGAGTTGCCATGCCCAGATATGTATGGTGATACAATTAGTAAACCATTGTATGCGCGTAAATAATGACGTTCATATTGCCAGTCTAAGGGGCGGTATTGAAGGTTGTAGTTGAGCTCAACTCAATTCAAATGATAGTTGAAGTTGACTTGGTCCGATTGAAACTTGCCCTAAGAAGGATATTGTAACTTGAACTGATATCATTTGTCGAACATTTGAGAGCATGAAAAATCGATGAAATATCGTATCCAATTTAATTTTCGATTTTTTTTAGTTGAAATGTCAAATCGAAAGATTCTTCTGGTGTTAAAGTTAATGATCTTTCAATATTGTTTCAACCACCAATTCAACACGTTTGTAACGATAAGTTCCATAGTCATTTATTGTTCAAATACCATCAATGTTTTATTATCCTAAACTGCTTGCTGTGAGCTCAACTATATTCGAAAAGATATTGATAATAGGTATATGTCAAATGTATATGTACACATACATTCAAAAATATACACATCATATATATACATATGCATAGATTCAATTGAAATGGCCGAAACTTGATGAAAATACATATCAACAAAATATAACAGAGTTTCTTGTACGATTAAATCACTGACCATGGGTTCACAAAACCGCAACACGTATTTCGCTATACCACAGCATTCTCAAGCAGAATAAAAATGAATGTGTATATACATAGATATACTCGTATACCCATCCACTTATATAAATATATCTTTTTTTGTATGTTGTATCAATATAGATTGAATGGTTTTGTATTCCATGAGAAAACTTAAAGCTAAAAAACAGTTTTGACATACACAGGTTTCGAATATAATTCGTTTCCATTCAACCTGCTGAAACGATGATAATGATAATGGAATTGTTGTATCTGAAACATTTCGAGAGCAGTCTCCTACTGATTCAGTATTATGAAATAAAATCCGAGTATTGTTCAGACAAAACTGTAATAAAAACCCCAACGAAAATCATAATTTCTTCATCAAAATCAATCTCAGATATTTATTATCACATCTACAGATCGGAATCAAAGCAAGCATGTGTCAGATCAATTCGGCATAAATTTTTGGTATAGTTTGTCAATGTTAAGGTGTTTTCAAGCTTGAAATATTCATTTTTTTTTATATGCAGATTCACACGAAAGGGGAGCCCTGTGATGTTCAAAGAACACCGCGTGAATCAAGGAACAGGAGATACGAATTAACATTTACTTTGGATTTCTGAAGTTTGTAAACCTCAGGAAAAACCTCTCTTGGCAAGGAGTGCCAAACCTTAGCTGTTCTATTGAAAGAAGATCCCTGAGCAAGAGAAGTTCAACAGGTTTCCAAATTCACAACAAAGAGGTGGGAATTCTGTACTCGTCGAGTCATCCGTGTAGATATTGCCAAGCGGGGAACGATTGATAACAATTCGGAAGAGCATCGACCGTGAAAGTATCTATAGAAGAGAGACAAGTCTCCGACCCTTCTACAATGTTCCAATGAAGTGAACGAGTCTGTGAGCGAAGAATCACCAACAAGACGAATTGCCTTTCTCTGAATGGAATCGAGAAGCCTCAATGAATGTTTTGGTGCCAAACTCCACACATGAGAACTGTATTCCATGACAGGTCGTATCTGACCCTTGTAGATCAGTAGAAGCTGACGAGAAGTGAAGTATTTCTTCGCACGAAATAGAAATCCAAGTTTCTGAGAAGCACTTTTAGCGATCGATCTCACATGGTTTTCCCATGAGAGATTATCACTAATCGTAGTTCCTAACATCGAGATATTTGATTTTGTAGGAATAGTTACTCCTGACATCTGAATATTTGATGATGATAGATCAGCTTTTCTTGAGAATAGACATGCCTGGGTTTTCGTAGCATTAAAATCCACCAAGTTCATCTTACCCCATTCTATTATTTTTGCCAAGTCGTCGTTAATTTTATTGACGTGAATGTTTCTTTGAATTTTGTATCTCGAGCTGATATGGGGACTCTGGAAGAGAAACTAGTATGAAGAGTACTGTCGTCCGCAAAACTGTGTATTGAACAAGATGTTTTCTCGAGCAAATCATTGATATGAAGAATAAACAGTCAGGTTCGTTTTCAAAAACAATAGACTGATCAGTTCATTTTCTCGATATCTGATCAGTTTTAGCTATTCAATCTATATATTAGACTTATGAAAGTATTTCATGACTTCCAGACATTTAGGGTTCGTCGCTCACCTTGAAAGGTGAACACTCCCCCAATCTTCAATATATATATCTTTGTCATTCTGCTGAGGATGCTGAAAATATGAGGAATCGCGGCGATTTCTGAACAGAAAATTCTCAAAAAATTTGAGACCAACTAGAGAGTTGCCCAGTTTGAGGAGCATTTATTTTTTTGTAATAGTGAATTGGAAAGAAACTGATGCCGCCTATGACAAGAATGTGAGAGAGTTGAAAGGGATAGTTCCTCCCCCCTCGGATCACGAAGATTACAAAATTATTTTGCTAGTTTTCAAATATGATTGTAATCTCACATAATCTCCTGTGCCTATATATGAGTAGATGGAAAATGATTGGTTCAGCAACTATTGCACAAATCCACTGTTTTTTTTTTCAAAATCCTGCACTACAAAACACCTGGAAGTAACTTTTTCTTCCCTGCATTATCTGACGTAACCGTCAGGTAACTCGTATCTTCCTCGATAAGATTTTTGTGCCCAATGAGGGGAGTTTTAAATGTCACAAAAGGATAAAGCCCCAGTCTGATGCACCTCGAACGTCCATTGAGATGTTATATCACATGCTACTGCAATTCATGAATTGTTATATCAAAATTTAGATTCATCGAGCAGTCTCGAAAATATTAGACAAACCGCTTCATTTGCTATTCAGGAAAACAACACGAGTAGTCCAGATAATCTCGTGGATTGTTATAGAACATGATTATCATCATATCTGTATCTGATTTTGGTTGAAACCTGAGAAGTTATGAACATTGAATAGCAAAATTCTCTCAAATGAGAACGGCACAAATCGCTGTTATTTGCTATATATAAAAACTGCACAACAGTCCACAAAAAGATATGCTCTTCTTGATCTGATACATCTGGGTACTTTCCTTGGAATTTTTATTGCATATGATTCAGTTTCCACCTCGCTTATATCTGAATCGAAGTCAGGTTGGAAAATATCATGAATATTGTATACCAATGTCTGTTTGAACGAGCAGTTTCGAAAGAACGGCACAAATCACATTCATTCGCTATATGGAAAAATCTGCACGAATAGTCTAGACTATCTAGAAAAGATATGCTCACCTTGATCTAATGCATCTGAGGACCTTCCATGGATGTTTTTCATTGGTGAATTTCCATCTCGTTTATATCTGCATCGAATTTCGATTGGAATATGTAATAAACATTGTACACCAATATTCTCTTAAACGAGCAAAGTTTCGAAAGAACGGCACAAACCTCTTTCATTTTTTATGTAGAAAAACTGTATGAACAGTCCTCTACCTTTCGATGTCCTTTTAGCATAGCACAGAATATGCCACTGCAAAACTGTGTACTATATGAATCCAATGAAAATGTATCCAATATCAACCTCTCAATCTTCCAATATCCATGTCTCGATAGAATGAATAGGATGTTCACATAACTAATCACTGTTCACCGTTGGCAAAAAAATTACATCTCTGAATGAAATATGAAAACTACTCGCGTATAATGGCCTTTATTCTCTCGGTGATTCAGGCCACTCGCCTGCGGCTCGTGACAGTAAACTTCACTTCGTGAATAATGACCATCATTATACGCTCGTTTAATAATATACTATTCTAATTTTGGCACATAATTAGGGTTGTCGCCCGTACTTTATAATAAAGTATTGTACGTTATTCCGCGTAATTGTACTCTATACTTTATGAGAAAAATAAAGTACACGAAAATAATTTATTTCGCACTTTGATTCATTTAATAAAGCTTGTAAATGTTTACAAGGCAACGGCATAACAGTTTCAGATATTTATTATATGGGATTATGGTTGATTTTAGAGATGGATTAATACAAAGAAAAGAAGATCTCTTTTTTGGCTATGATACGCAAAAAAATTAAGCTGTTATCAACAAGATCACCAGATCTGACACGAATTATTTCCAAATATAACCCCATATTATCTCAACAACCTACCATTCTTTAACATATCCGCTAAAGAATTTTAATTTTCCCAATCATGTAGTCATTGTACTTTCAACTTATAAAGAATCTGGTCTTGAAATAGTTAGTAATAATAAGCCACAGGGATAACATCTCGCTAAGAAATCAAAGAATGACATGAATTGCTTTTACGCTCGTTACGAAGTAGTTGATGTTGATTTGATGTATGTAATAAGTGCATGGTGCCAGGGCCAACGTGAGAGAAGCCAGACGTCGATGATTTGAGTAAAACCGTTTAAAATACGAAGACTTATATGGTTATGGGTCAATGCCGGATACATTGCTTTGAATAAGAACACTGGAAATGTATCATTTTGTATTCGTGACAGAGATCGAATCAATGAGGTTTGCGAAACTTATGATCAGAACAAGTGAATGCAAGGCAAGAATATTGAATAATTTCAATTTTAAACTTCTGTCTCCGCATTGGTCTTGTCTCATTGTACAGTAATATTTCAGAAATTCACATCATGAATGCGTTAGTTTGACGAAAAAAGTAGCGACTGTCAAATACAGAAAGGATCTCTTATCAGGATATGATATGAAAATAAATGGGAGGCTGATTTCCCATGTTTATACAAACAGATACGTAGAGACATTATTTTGAAACGACTCGAAATAAGTACTTGACTCTACGGAATTTTTCAAGGTTGGTTGAAATTCATCACAAGGCCAAGTTTTCTCTAGGAAATATTAAGTATTACATATTACAGCTCATCCAATCCAACTTGTCTCGGAAATTCGTTCCACATCCTCACTGCGCAATACGTCGACATTTCCGTGCCAAGATGGAATGGACAAGCCTAAACTTCTGAAATACAAGCAAAAGTAGCAGTAGTAGTGTAGAGCAGGGTTTCCCAATATATGGGTCGTTAGAGTGGACCCTAAGTACCGAAATAAACAATCGTCTGAGATGAAAAGTAACTCGAGTTAAAGTTGATCTCAAAACTGTAATGGCAAAGCATACTTCATTCATATTGGTAACGGTTAAATTTCTTACGGATGGGTTCCGAGTTTGGTAAATTGTTTTAGATGGGTTGTAGTCTAGCCAACTTTGAGAAACACTGAGAGCAACCTCAGATTAAAGTCCGCTCCATAAATTCAAGTGTCCTTTCCAGCAGGACTTATTTGCAAAAACCCATTGGGTTCTATTGACAGAAAACGGTATAGGAGCTAACCTCAATAGTTCGAACTAGATGATTGTGACATAAGAAACATTGCTCTCTCGTTCTCAATGAATTGTTGTTCTGAAATTGTTGAGGACATTTGCAGGGACAGGAACTTATGTGGCGTGAAAAGTGGAAACTTGCTTTGATATGAGTACTACCTACTATTCTCAAAAATTGAAAATTTCAAAAAATGTAGTTTTTTGAATAACGAAACATTTTGATGGGTCTCTGACACGGAAGAAGTCACAAACTAGGCGGAATTCCTTGAATATTGCATAATTTGGTTTTCAGTGGGGAAGAATTGATGAACCTTTGACTGACCATTCAGACTGTCCCATTCACTCAAATTTCTATTGATTGGTAGACATCAGAATATTCTTTCAAAAATATGTTTTCTACACAATCATGTATGCAGTAGTCATCAGAATTCGAAACAAAAATATTGTCTAATCGTATCAAATACTTCGAAAAATCATCGGGAGGGACTGTTAAGCCATCAAATCTATTTTTACTGCCTTTGTAAGCTTTGAACTCACAAAATGAAGTCTCTTTCGGATGATGAACAATATTCCAAGCAAATATGACAAGAATGTTTGAATAGATATCTACGTAAAAAATATCCACCAACATAGACCAATGCATTTCCCTCTTATGTTATCAAATTCCTATAATCGGTTGATTCTATTTTTATAATTGGAAAAATATTTTCAATATTTTTCAATGACTCCGATTTTATATCAAGCGAAATTTCGCTACTGTCTTCCATACAATTACTGCCTTCTGTCTCGTAAAAATATCCTATATCAAAAAGTTTTTTAAATGCTCTGGTAAACTGAATGGCAGTTGTATTTCTAGCGTTTCCACACGCGCTTCTGATTTGGCCAAAGTAATTCTCGAGACAATCCTGATTAAGATTTCGTGTCAATAAAAATTTATAATTTTTAATTTTCAAAATTTTCCATAAATTCAAAACGGAGGTGGCTCGAGTTTGATTTCCATCTAGAACATCCAGAACTTCTTGCAGTTTCTGTCTGTTCAGTTTCTCGACTTTCCAGCATTGTGAAATAGATTTGAAATGTACCTTTGTTCCGTTTTGCATTCCGAACAAATTATATGTGATCACTGAGCGACTCGTCACTTCCCAGTGAAAGATATGTGATTGCGTATTTTCGGTCGAAGATCCAAAGTAGAACCATCATTCTGATGGTACGAGGGTGCGCCCCTCTTGGTTAATCACTAAAAGATTGTTATCTGCTATCCATTCAGTTATGATGCGTCCTCTTGGATCACTATATTTCATACCCCATTGGGAAATTTTTCATTGCAGTCGCCTGTAATAATGGCTTCCGTTCCATTTGTTCATATCAAATTCTATTTGCTGAACAGTTTCCTTTAAATCTTCAATATTGTCATTTTCGGAGCAGCTGAACACTGTAAATGCTGCAGTATTTACATATGTAAATTAAGAAATCGGTCTCATAGACCTAGACCAATTACGGATGGCGCTAACATTTGGTTCGTTATGAGCATATCTGCGTTTAGTCTTTTGGCAGTCACGATTGCCAAGTCATGAGCTTTACGACTCTTGATGAGGTTAATCTGAAGAATTATCATTTTCATTATGATGAGTGACTATTTTTCATACCTCCGCTTTCTTATTGTTGGTTCTGGAAATGCATTCAGGGGTGCCTGATTGGTGTCCTTCTCCACATGTTGCCAACATCTAAACCAGCGATTTCACCTCTTTCTTTCGACAAATATACAGTTGGTCCAGCTTATTTTGGTAGTTTTCATATCCATCCATTTTTCGTCATCATCCTCGTGCATGATTAGAATAGCTTTCTGTCTGCAGCCGTAGGGCGGCCTGAGTGCTCTTACCTCAAATCTCTCGGAGCTCTTTTATTGATTATGTCAGAAATGACATTAGATTTGGATGGTCTTTTTATATAAAAATAATTTCCCCACCTCCGATACTTTTTCTTCCGGTTCTCGCCTCAGAGTTTCGGCTTAATTCCAGTCCCTTTCAACCGTCAGAGTAACTTTATTGTTCCTGACAGATTGTGCGTTCAATCCTTCCCCCTGCTTTTCTCCCAATACTGTAACCTTCTTATCGAAATTAAAGGTGACTATGGCATAGATGACCAAATCACTTCAAAAACATCTTCTGTTTTCGGAATTGCAAGTTTGATTGTCTTGTGTCCCAACGCGTATTCCTTTATCTTCAGTTGGTGGCTATCTATTCGGCGACTATCGGATAGTGTTCAGTACCTTTTCTTTCTGACGTCTTTTCATTCGCTCCCCTGAAGATGTCTGGGAGAGAAAAAGTTCTTGCCCCAAGGGGGGTTTCTGGGTAGGTCACTTTTCCTGATGGTGGGGTTTTCACCTTCATTCACTTTGGTCTCTTCTGCACCTGACTCCTTGTTAGAATTGGAGAACGCGGTAGCCTCTGCTGCCCACATCACCCATGTGTTTATTAAGTGGGGACCGAAGATGACAGGAAGAATCTGGCTCGAGACTAGTTGAAGAAAAGTCAGATTCAGCTCGGGGCCCCGGGAGTGCTAACCCCATGCACACAAGAAGTGTACCCCCTGAGGGAATCTATCTATCTATTCATCTATCCATCCATCTAACTTTTGTTTTTCTAATTGCACCTCCATGTTCGTTTTGGTTCAATTCACAGCATGTTTCATTTCCAATTCAACGATATATCATAATATGAATTCATTAGTGGCTAGTATTAATTGGACCCTCACATATCTACCACACCTCGTATCGTATATATCTGTCACGTTTGACAATAGTTCAGAGTTATTCAATATACACCTGTCAATTATGAATTTGAGGGGTTTTGTGTAGTATCTCTCTCTCCTATTAATGGCCGTTGCTTCCTAGAGTAGGCGCATTTGGGCAGCGCAATACTGGGTTTTGTGTAGTCATCTCATAGTACCCAACTCAGTAATAATTGTTGGATATCAAAATGCCTTTTACCTTCTCTCTTAACGAATACGTTGATATGCTTGTAATTTTTGATGAATGCCGAAAAAGTAAACGTGCTGCGGCTGCGAAGAGGCTGTATGAGCAGCGCTTTCCTGATCATCGACAACCAGGTCGCAATTCGTTTTCGTAAATAGAAAATACAATGCGAACGGGACCATTTCATCAAGTACATCGTACTCATTTACGAACTGAGGAAAATTGTATAAATGTGTTGGCCTTCGCAGAAGCACAGCTCGTTCATGCAGCATAGTAAAATAAACTCCCTGGCAAACAACCCTCAGAAACCACCCTCAAATCTTGTTTTTCAAATTGCCCCTTAGTTTATTTTGGTTCAACTCACAGACCGTTTCATTTCTCATTCAATAATGTGCAATGTATGCAGAATTATGGCGAATAAAAATATAAATGAAATATTTATTCATAGGCTCATCTGTATCTTGGAAAATGAATTAATTAATTCTGGGTTGAATCTTTAATATTCATTGGCCATCGAACAGGTCCACTATTTTCAATCCAACGGTCTTGAAAGTTATTATTATGGAATGTAGTAACATAATGGTTATGTGCAGGAGCACCTTCTTATTGTAACCACATTGTTTTTTGTTCTTCCATTGGAATATCTTCTAGTAATGCAGGAATAAGATTTTCTTAGAAATGAAGATATTGGTGGCCCGTCAAAGTATATTGGAAAAAACAATACATTCACACCCGACATTGTTCGGAAATTGGTTCCTCGTTTCCAGTGAGGATCGTCCTGTGACCAGAAGTGTTATGTCGGTTAGCAGTGCCATTACTACGAAAGCGTCACTACACAAGATATGATCGAGGAAGTTGGGATTGTCATGGACTTAAACTTGAATGTAATGTGAGCAATGAATGTCATTCGTCTTTCGAAATTTGTAGGTCTGATTCCTTGGTGTAAATGTATTTTGGAGGGATGATACCCGTACTATTTGAGACTCCTTTGCACAGACGGCTCACTGATCCCAATCTCCAGCGCCAATGGACGAACCGAAATATGAGGATGTGCTCCGGTGTAGGCCAACACATTCATACAATTTCCTCAGTTCGCACAGGATTCTTGATGTATTTTCCCTAGAAATGATCCAACCGTTCGCATTGTGTTTTTATTTATACAGCCTCTTCGCAACACGTTTATCCTTTCGGCAGTCACCAGAAGTTACAAGCATATCATCGTATTCGTTGGGAGTGAAAGTAAGGCATTTTGATATTCAATAATTATTATTTAAAAAAAAACGAAGAAGTTAATTCAAGTGCCCTCCAGTTCAAAAAAGAGAACATATGCTTCTCCACTCACTAGTAATTTAGATGAAATTGGTAATACGAGGGAGTCGTTGTATTCATACCATGTTTTGCATGAGAATATCGGCAATAAGCTGTGTAGTGTCCGTCATTTGTAGTACCACTGTGATTTGTGATGGCATACAGACTATATCGACAGGGGGCGACATTCGCTGTTGAATAATTACTCATATCTAGACCCTCCAACGGAAATTCTACGGTTTCAGTTTTTCTCTGAAACTTTCCGTTGACGAAAATCCTTTGAGATGGATCACTAGTATTTTGGGTAACTTTTCGAACGATTAAATTTTTGTGCACTTCCGCCGCTCTTTACATTTAGAACAAGTTGATTTCTGAACTCCGTCGAATGATTCTTCTCTCGTAAATGAATTTAAACAATTATTTAGTCTAAGTTGCGAGTTATTTGTGGGATAGGCGAAGAATGGTCCCAAAATGGATCAAAGATCACGGAACAGTAAACGCAATTTGACATTTCCAAAATGATTCAAATTGGCCGACAAAGATGACCAATATTTCGGAATTGTCCATTCTCAAATACCTGGACCAAGACTATCGTTGTCAGTTGAGTTCTCGTCGATGACGAGGAGCGAATATTTCAGTATTTCTTTCTGAAAAGGCTATATACACCAGTCCCTTTGACAAATTCTCGGAACATAATTCCTTTATAATTCCCGCAAAACATTTGATGAGTGCGCCCTTCGTACTGAAATTGCTTGTATTCAAATTTCTCACGGCGGCATATTTTCTCATGTACTCCAAAAGCCATTTAGTGTTAGACAAACACTGGATGAACCTGTTCATAAAACATGTATTCCCAATGTTATTCAACCCATTGATATCTAGTGCCAGTACTATCTTTTGTAGTAGTTTGACTATGGTGTATATCTTTGTTGGAATCAGATTGATGAAGTTCCTGGGCATTAGTTGAATCTAAGAGGAAGCTGCAATTTCAAATGGCAGGTTTGGTATATAATACCACGTCACAGACTTACCAAATGGCCATGGGATCAGCGTCATGCCATTCGGTCTTTTGCCATCTCTTCTTGAAATGCCAACTGGCTCTAAAACAGCTGGAATTCCTGCAGTGGCAAGGGAGCCACTTTAATTAGATCATTTACTGCCTGATGAGGAGAGGAGCGACTAGCACTGAATTTACAGCTCAAACCATGAACTCCTATGCTATCGACTTCAGAGCCACAAGTACGAAGGTGTTCCTCCCAGATATACGAACATAATCGGAGTCAAACGGCAATCCAGAATGTTTCTTTATCAGAAAAAGTACCAAGAGAAGGAATGGGTAGTGCATTCAACAATACTCCTGCTTTTCAGATGAAACAGCTTCGAAAAGTGCCTTTCCTGATGGAGTGTACCAAGCATGTTGATAAACTTTTTGATCAGATTTCAATTGGCAATTTGATTCCATATTGCTCCCCCTTTCTCCAAATAATGATCAGCTGGACACATCAGAGGCAGTATACATCGATGATAGAAAGACGGGTAATGCAAGAGAGCAAGTCGAATGGATACCAAGTCCTACGTGAGATATTGGAAAAGAAGCCTTAATCCAAGAACTCAGATTCATTGGGTTATTCAATAATACACTAAAAGATTCACGCATTGCTTCATCGAAAGTATTCAACAAAAGCTGATTGCGCCAGGAAGGGCTGCATCTCAACAAATACATAAGTTTTGGAATCGCCAAACAATGTTTCAGAAAAAAGAATGGGAGGGAAGTTCAATCGAACGACAGGCCATCAAGTCGAACCGTTTCAATTTCTCAGCCGAAGCACAAAATAATTAAACTACTGTATAGTATAGTATAGTATAGTATGGTATAGTATAGTACTTATGGTAGTTTAATTATTCTGTGGCAAAAGTAAGGAAGAGTTCTTCATATGTCAAAGGTGCTCCAAGAAGAAATCAATGTGATCTCATGAGGGTTTTAATTCCTGGAGCTAGTGTATTGAATTTTTGAAAGATTTCTGGATTGAAATTATCAAGGAAATTGGAATTGGGAAATATGAAATGACAACAATTACTTGACAAGTGTATATTGAAAAACTCTGAACTATTGTTAAATGTGACAGACATATATGATACGAGTTGTGGTAGATATGTGAAGGTCCAAATAATACCACCCACTAACGAATTAAATTTTCTATTTCTACAACTACATATTATGATATATCTTTGAATTGGGAGTGTAAGTGGAACCAATATCTCGGGGGTTGTTTGCCGGGCAGTGGATTTTGTTATGCTGCATGAACGAGTACATTTTCTTGTACGATACGTATTTATATATATATATATATATATATATATCGAGAAGGGTAGTCTCGTGACTGGACTAGTTGATAAAACTGAGAATCTCGGAATACACTCAAAGTGGGAGAGTATGCCTTACACCAGGCCACTTTTCTTTTTGACTGCATCCCCAAGGATTCTCAGTTTTATATATATATATATATATATATATATATATATATATTATATACAATTCAGTGACCCAGTTTCACACATCGAGTGAATGAACCTTTAGCTGATTATCAGAATCAATAGGCAACCAACACCTGTTAATCAGAACGAAGGCGTCGGTTTTGGACCTTCACTACTTCATACCACGCGTACATCCTTTCAAATTAGCGAAAATTGATATCTTCCACCTTCAGTGTTTCTAACCAAATCTAAACCACATATCCCATGAATGAAAACATAAATGTTATGATCGATTTTTTTTTAATTTGAGTGGACGAGAAGATTAGCATTTTTCAGCCCACAAATCATACATATGTTCGCTTCGAATGACACATCAAAGAAGCTAGACACTCGCCAATTCGTTATGCAAATATGATTTTTTTCACGCCTCGGTTCATCTTAGTGATAACGGTAATATTCTTAGGGGATTACGCTTGTTGCATAACTATACGTTTGAAACTTTGGTAGACCCCAAAACTGAGAAAGTGTGCCTTTCCATAGAAGTGATAAAAGTGAATGAATACCCAAAATCTCGACTTCGGATATCATAGTCATAGTCAGTAAATGTTTATGATCTCACGTCGATTTGTTAGTTTTCGGGCTTGAGGGCCGTGTGCTGGAATTTTGACTTCCGGAGCTTTCGGCTACATCTGCGGCAGCCATCTTCAGCGGCGTGGTCTTAGTTGAGTGAGTTTACTATGGCAGAAGTAGTAAACTCACATAGAGGAGTTCAACTAAGACCACGCCGCTGAAGATGGCTGCCGCAGATGTAGCCGAAAGCTCCGGAAGTCAAAATTCCAGCACACGGCCCTCAATCCCGAAAAACAGAAGATGTATTAACACCGGCCGTGAAAGCCTACATTCTTTCATTAGGAGTTTTGTCTTATAGTGAGAGCTGGTATTATTAAATGCAGTAGTTGCGATTATTGAAGAACCGGCGATAAATAAAGGAACCTCGGTTACTTTAGCAATAAAGTTCGGCAATATTTAAAAATTTTCCCTATCATTTCGAAACAGTGACGAGGCTTTTGGAAATGATAATTATGTTTCGAAACGGGAAAAATAGAAGGGATCATTTGAAAATTCCGAGAGTGGTGACGTCCGGGGGCGGTAGAGTTCCAGCAACTTTTTTATTAAGGACCCTGCCACCTTCATATTTTAGCAGAGCGTTAATGAATGGAATTGAAGAGAAATGACAGAGTCGAATTCAAAAATCCGGGCGTCGGGGGCGGTGCAGCTCCAGCAATTTTTTTATTGAGGACCCTGCCACCTTCATATTTTAGCAGAACGTTACTGACTAGAATTGAAGAGAAATGACGGAGTCGAATTCAAAAATCCGGGCGTCGGAGGCGGTGCAGCTCCAGCAATTTTTTTATTAAGAACCCTACCACCTTCATATTTTAGCAGAACGTTACTGACTACACTTGAAGAGAAATGACATAGTCGAATCAAAAAATCCGAGCGTCGGAGGCGGTGCAGCTCCAGCAATTTTTTTATTGAGGACCCTGCCACCTTCATATTTTAGCACAGCGCTGCTGAATGGAATTGCAGAGAAATGACAGAGTCGAATTCAAAAATCCGGGCGTCGGAGGCGGTGCAGCTCCAGCAACTTTTTTATTAAGGACCCTGCCACCTTCATATTTTAGCACAGCGCTACTGAATGGAATTGCAGAGAAATGACAGAGTCGAATTCAAAAATCCGGGCGTCGGAGGCGGTACAGCTCCAGCAATATTTTTATTAAGGACCTTGCCACCTTCATATTTTAGCAGAACGTTACTGACTACAATTGAAGAGAAATGACATAATCGAATTCAAAAATCCGGGCGTCGGAGGCGGTGCAGCTCCAGCAGGGCGGACCAAAAGATTCGAATCATGGCAATAGCGGTGGCAGGGTCCTCAATTGAAAAATTGCTGGAGCTGCACCGCCCCCGACGCACGGATTTTTGAATTCGACTCCGTCATTTCTCTTCAATTCCATTCAGTAACGCTCTGCTAAAATATGAAGGTGGCAGGGTCCTTAATAAAAAAGTTACTGGAGCTGCACCACCTCCGACGCCCGGATTTTCGAATTCGACTATGTCATTTCTCTTCAATTGTAGTCAGTAACGTTCTGCTAAAATATGAAGGTGGCAGGGTTCTTAATAAAAAAATTGCTGGAGCCGCACCGCCTCCGACGCCCGAATTTTCGAATTCGACTCCGTCATTTCTCTTCAATTCTAGTCAGTAACGTTCTGCTAAAATATGAAGGTGGCAGGGTCCTCAATAAAAAAATTGCTGGAGCTGCACCGCCCCCGACGCCCGGATTTTTTAATTCGACTCTGTCATTTTTCTCCAATTCCATTCAGTAACGCTCTGCTAAAATATGAAGGTGGCAGGGTCCTTAATAAAAATATTGCTGGAGCTGCACCGCCTCCGACGCCCGGATTTTTGAATTCGACTCTGTCATTTCTCTGCAATTCCATTCAGCAGCGCTGTGCTAAAATATGAAGGTGGCAGGGTCCTCAATAAAAAAATTGCTGGAACTGCACCGCCTCCGACGCTCGGATTTTTGAATTCGACTATGTCATTTCTCTTCAATTGTAGTCAGTAACTTTATGCTAAAATATGAAGGTGGCAGGGTTCTTAATAAAAAAATTGCTGGAGCTGCACCGCCTCCGACGCCCAGATTTTCGAATTCGACTCCGTCATTTCTCTTCAATTCTAGTCAGTAACGCTCTGCTAAAATATGAAGGTGGCAGGGTCCTCAATAAAAAAATTGCTGGAGCTGCACCGCCCCCGACGCCCGGATTTTTGAATTCGACTATGTCATTTCTCTTCAATTGTAGTCAGTAACGTTCTGCTAAAATATGAAGGTGGCAGGGTTCTTAATAAAAAAAATTCTGGAGCTGCACCATCTCCGACGCCCGGATTTTTGAATTCGACTCCGTCATTTCTCTTTAATTCTAGTCAGTAACGTTCTGCTAAAATATGAAGGTGGCATGGTTCTTAATAAAAAATTTGCTGGAGCTGCACCGCCTCCGACGCCCGGATTTTTGAATTCGACTCCGTCATTTCTCTTCAATTCTAGTCAGTAACGTCCTGCTAAAATATGAAGGTGGCAGGGTCCTTAATAAAAAAGTTGCTGGAGCTGCACCGCCTCCGACGCCCGGATTTTTGAATTCGACTCTGTCATTTCTCTGCAATTCCATTCAGTAGCGCTGTGCTAAAATATGAAGGTGGCAGGATCCTCAATAAAAAAATTGCTGGAGCTGCACCGCCTCCGACGCCCGGATTTTTGAATTCGACTATGTCATTTCTCTTCAATTGTAGTCAGTAACGTTCTGCTAAAATATGAAGGTGGTAGGGTTCTTAATAAAAAAATTGCTGGAGCTGCACCGCCTCCGACGCCCGGATTTTTGAATTCGACTCCGTCATTTCTCTTCAATTCTAGTCAGTAACGTTCTGCTAAAATATGAAGGTGGCAGGGTCCTCAATAAAAAAATTGCTGGAGCTGCACCGCCCCCGACGCCCGGATTTTTGAATTCGACTCTGTCATTTCTCTTCAATTCCATTCATTAACGCTCTGCTAAAATATGAAGGTGGCAGGGTCCTTAATAAAAAAGTTGCTGGAACTCTACCGCCCCCGGACGTCACCACTCTCGGAATTTTCAAATGATCCCTTCTATTTTTTCCGTTTCGAAACATAATTATCATTTCCAAAAGCCTCGTCACTGTTTCGAAATGATAGAGAAAATTTTTAAATATTGCCGAACTTTATTGCTAAAGTAACCGAGGTAATAAAGGAATGCATTTTTTTAAAGTGCCCCACATTAGTGGAGTTACCAAAATTAATTAGTTTAGTATTGTTACCTTGCCAAAGTCACGTACCAAAATTCAGTTTGTATGTTTGTAAGATGCAATTCCTAGTTTGAGTTCAATTTTTTTATAATAAGATTCCTACATTATATTCTTGTGTTATTCAGGATAAAAATATAATTTCTCAAAAAAAAACAAGGTTTTTAGACTGTTGTACCCAATAAGTCCTCAGTTTTGGAAAAAAGGTAAGGAAAAATGGTTCGTTTCTACCTAAAAAGGGCATAAAACAAATGTATGTCAATATTGCTAAAACGATTCGTTAAGATTGACTTAGGCTTCAATTTATATGGGGTGTTATAATGTTATATAATGTTATACTATCTAACATTGACACTGGAACAAAATAAAAAAAAATAATTTGGATAAAGTAAAAATCAGAACATTACGTACATCATGGCTTATTACTATATAATATGCCTGTCTCAGGAAATTATTAGAGAATTAAAAAAATCAGATCAAATAAAGAAGAAATTATGAAGATATGTCAATGTTTGCCCCTTTTACCTTAGCTCAAATGAGTGAAAATGTAATCAGCTTTCATTTGATTCCATATTCAGTGAAAGCATGCGGAGGTACAATAGTGGTTGAGTTGAAGAAATGCACTGCTGACATTCAGCCATTTTTATGAATAAATTTGATTTATCATTATTAATTCCTGAAAGCATGCGCCCTCAATATCGTCAATTCATCTGCTTTGTGCACTAACAGTAGATAGTTATCTCGATGCAATTCACACCATGCAAGCAGGGTATACTACCTAGGGGCTTCTTTTTTTCGCTCAAACTTTTATTCGTTCGTTTGATAGTTTATGGCCCCTATTCAACTGATCAAATGGTAGGAAAGTTGGTTTAAAACCTCTTTTCAGTCTTCCTGCAGATGTTATTGAATTCATGCGGTAGATATCGAGAATAGAATCAAATCTTTCGCTGTGACAAACTATATTCTACTTTTAAGAAAACGGTCAGTTCAACAGAACAGCATATCAGTAGAGAACCGAAGCTAAGTCTTCAAAGCATTTTTATTTTCCGCCGTTGTACTGTCTTGAAACCGTATGCTTTGCACTGAGCAAATGTTAAAATGAGTTGCACAGATACCAATCCGATGGTGATCAATGTGAGGGTCTGTCGGCTCTACGGGCTAGGAATTACATGTTAAAAACTCAGTCTTTCGCAAAATTTCAATGCTTTCTTGGCAGAAGTATGAGTTTTCAGTGTAATTCTCTTGATGGGGTCACTTCAAGACGATTCAATTCGTAACTCCATGAGCTTCTTCGTCTAGTTTCTCAACGCCCTGTGAATTTTCCTGATCTGTTACTGATGGTATATTGATCGAATAATGTCAGATCGATTATAAGTTGAATGAATTTTTCGGATGTCTTTTCAATATTAATGCGAGCAGAGGGGATTCTTTGACCAGAAGTGAACTGAAATGCTGGTGAATTATGTGTCTTTTCTCTTCTAATGATGCAAATTTCGCAAAACAATTCTACGGGTATGTGGAACTTTTTTCAGTGAATTTTTGAGCGAAAAAGTACTTTGCTGCACAATTTCATTACACCCAGAATTATTTAAAAAATATATAATATATGTATATACTCATCCATTCAAGTACACATAACACATCACTGGATATGAAACACCAAGACTTATGATAAAACCGATATTCAACGTGTGGGACAATATTTTTCTCATTTTTTTCTTCATTTCAGGAATTTGAATATTATATTTTGCTGCGCACCATTGTAACAAACAGATGTTGTATGCTACTTATATCTGAGAATGACTGTGTACTGCGTTTCAAAAAACCCACCAGCTTGTTATATATATATATATATATACAGTGTGTCCCTAGACCAGTGGGACAGTTGAATATCTCTTGAACCAATAGGAATTTTCAAAATATTATAAGTTCACATTATATCGCATTATGAGAGCTAACTTCAGGAATTACTATTTTTTATACGAGGGGCGCAAGAAAGGCTTGAAAAATCGAACATCAATTTTTTCAAATGGAACACCCCATATATTTCAATATATATGAACTCTCATTCCTTTAGGCAAATTATTGGTTTTTTATTTTTGAAAATCCGACAAGGCGTTGCCAAGTTATACCAGTGGTTCATGAAATGCAGACATTTTTCAGACAAACCCATTACTCATCCTACGAAGAATTTCTGGAATCATTCAAGACTGTTGATAGTCGGTAGCATATTCTTTCATATGGAATACTCATCTTTTTCGAAACTTATACAGGGTGGTGAGAAATATTATATAATTTTCACGAAATTCAAACTTTCTTCACATACATTTTTCAAATATTTCACCCTACAATATGAATGATTTTATATCCCATTGGTGATTTGATTGCTTATGGCCAATGGTTGTGAAAGAGACATATGAATTTCATCATCAGCTAAATGCAAATAAAAAAATGCAGTAAACTATTTATTCATTCAACTGTCCTAAACAAAGTCTCAACAAGAAAAAAACTGTGTTGACAGATAAATAGGGACGATAATATCAATAATGTTCGAATTATCTTCCGTTTGCTGCAAGGCACATTTCGAAATTTTTCATTACATGATTTTTTGTGACTTTCTCCAACATTTGCGGTGTTATACTTTGACAAACACTTACAATTCGATTTTGCAAATCCTCCAGATTCAATGGTTGAGTAGTATACACCTCTGATTTTAGATACCCCCACAAAAAAAGTTCAAGGGGGTCAAGTCTGGCGAACGAGCCGGCCATTTTATTGGTCCGTTTGTTACGAGCCATCGTTGAGGAAAAAGAACGTTCAATCGGTCTGTCACGATCCCACCATTATGAGGCAGCGCTCCATCCTGCTGGAAGAACATTTCTCTGAGTTATCCAATGGGAACCTCATCAAGATGATTACTCATTTCGAAGAAAACAAAGGTATCTTCCACTATTCAGAGTATCTTGATAAAAATATGGTCCAATAAAATTATTCTTGAAAATTCCACACCAAACATTATTCACTCCCCAAACCTCCTGAAAATTGGTTTCTCGAACCCAGTGCGGATTTTCTGCAGCCCAGTAATGGACATTATGACGATTAACTTTCCCATTATTGTGGAAGCGGCATTCATCAGACCACATAATTTTTGACAAAAAATCACCATCATCATAGATTCTTACCATCATCTCAATGATGAAATCTATCCGCCTATCATAGTCAGTTAAAGAAGGTAGTTTCTTGTAGGGACTCTTATGTAGTTACTCACACTAGAATACCTAGTTTGATGATTTTTTGCATTTTCTGATGATGAAATTCACATGTCTCTTTCACAACCATTGACCATAAGCAATCGAATCACCAATGGGCTATAAAATAATTCATATTGTAGGGTGCACTATTTGAAAAATTGATGTGAAGAATTTCGTGAAAATCATATAATATTTCTGACCACCCTGTATAACTTTCGAAGAAGATGAGTATTCCATATTATAGAATATGCTACCGACTACCAACAGTCTTGAATGATTTCAGAAATTCTTCGTATGATGAATAATGGGTTTGTCTAAAAAAATGTCTGCATTTCATGAACCACTGGTATAACTTGGCAACGCCTTGTCGGATTTTCAAAAATAAAAAACCAATAATTTGCCTAAAGGAATGAGAGTTCAGATATATTGAAATATATGGGGTGTTCCATTTGAAAAAATTGATGTTCGATTTTGTGAGCCTCTCTTGCGCCCCTCGTATAAAAAATAGGAACTCCTGAAGTTAGCTCTCATAATGCGATATAATGTGAACTCATAATATTTTGAAAATTCCTATTGGTTCAAGAGATATTCAACTGTCCCACTGGTCTAGGGACACACTGTATATATATATATATATATATATATATATATATATATATATATATATATATATATATATATATATATATGTATATATATATATATAAGAAGTATATAAAGGTAGAGATTTGAATCAACTGAAAAGATTATGATATGAGAGATTGTGTCGGGTTTTGCAGTCTGAGGAATAAGTGTACTCTTTATTTCAGTTCGAGCTTTCGAGTCTATTTGGCTCTTCTTCAGGAACGCTATACAATCAAAAATCAATTCTCAAATATCTAAAATACAGTATAAGGAAATTAACTTACGAAATGTGAGATTAAAATAAGATGCTGCAAATTCTATGTTTATCTATCACACTTGTATATCTTGTAATGTATAAAACTAGTAAAATATATATATGAAATTGGGTAAAAGGGGTTTACAGTTCTCAATCGTTAAAATATACTGATAAAGTGACATTGGCATTGAATGATATGGATCGGGACACTGACATGAAACTACTGGTTTTTGAATAATCTATATGAAAACGAAGTTGAAAATAGTATATGAACCTTGCTGAATTTTATGAAAATGAAATTTGATGTTTGTCAAATAAAATTTGTACGAAAATTAGTGAATTATTTGAAATATGTTGTTATTGTCTAGATGGAGTAAGTAAATATATATTACGTTGAGACTTTCTATGTCTCTTCTTGAATTTATACAATCATCAGTCTCGATGTTAAAGCTCTATTCAACAATGTATCTATACAACAAACAAAAAACAGCATAACTAAACATTGGCATAATATTTCAAAATTTTGTAAATTTGACCTCACAACATTCTTCAAATTGATACAGTTTCTTTTTGATACAACAGTATTTTCTTATTCAGGGACTTATTACAAACAAATTCTTGGCATACCAATGGGTAGCCCAGTATCACCTATCCTTGCACAATTTGTGATGGATGATCTAGTTACGACTTCTTTGAGAAAATTGAGTTTTCAGGTCCCATTTCTCAAAAAATATGTTGATGACATCATTCTTAGTGTTCCTTACAATGGTATAGATGAAGTATTGCAAGTTTTAAATAGTTACGACCCTCTTTTACAATTCACAGTTGAAAACGAAGACAGTGATTATAGTGTGCCTTTTTTAGACACTAAACTTATCAGAAGAACTGACAATACAATAATCACAACTTGGTATCTTCAGGTAGATTTCTACATTTCGAATTATGTCATACAAAACAACAAAAATCAATTTGATCCTAACGATGAAAAATCGAGTATTCAAAACAACCCATCCTGATATGAGAATGCAAAATTTAAAAAAAAATTAAGTCATCTTTTCATGAATTGTGGATACACCCTCGTTTAGTAAACAGTTTAATTTTCAACAGATCGTCTATCATAACTACCATACAAAGAAATCAACCTGAAGCACCCAATACAAATCAGATAACTTATTTTTCTATTCCACATATCAATCATTTATCCTTTCAACTCAAAAAGATCCTCAAACAAATTCCAAATGTTCAAATTTCATTCAGAAATACATTAAACATAAAAAATATTTTCAGCAAACTCAAAGACAATGATCCAATTTCACATAAATCCAATGTAATCTACTCTATTCCATGTAGTAATTGTAATAAGAAGTACATTGGGCAAACCGGCAGACTACTCAAAGACAGAATAACTTCTCATAAGAGTGATATAAGATTAAATAAAAATACTTGCATGTTAACGAAACATAGTCACGATCAAGATCATAAATTTGATTTCAATAATGTTACAATTTTAGATTCCTCAAGTAATTCACAAAAAAGACTTTTTTTAGAAATGACTAATATTTTCAAACATTCTGATTGTATAAATTCAAGAAGAGACATAGAAAGTCTCAACGTAATATATACTTACTTACTCCATCTAGACAATAACAACAGATTTCAAATAATTCACTAATTTCCGTACAAATTTAATTTGATAAACATCAAATTTCATTTTCATTAAATTTTCATAAAATTCAGCAAGGTTCATATACTATTTTCAACTTCGTTTCCATATAGATTATTCAAAAACCAGTAGTTTTATGTCAGTGTCCCGATCCATATCAATCAATGCCAATGTCACTTTATCAGTATATTTTAACGATTGAGAACTCTAAACCCCTTTTACCCAATTTTATATATATATTTCACTAGTTTTATACAATATTACAAGATATACAAGTGTGATGGATAAACATAGAATTTGCAGCTTCTTATTTTAATCTCACATTTCGTAAGTTAATTCCCTTATACTGTATTTTAGATATTTAAGAATTGATTTTTGATTGTATAGCATTCCTGAAGAAGAGCCAAATAGACTCGAAAGCTCGAACTGAAATAAAGAGTACACTAATTCCTCAGACTGCGAAACCCGACACAATCTCTCATATTATATATATATATATATATATATATATATATATATATATATATATATATATATATATATATATATATAATATGAGAGATTGTGTCGGGTTTCGCATAAACTATGCGGTTCCTCAACTTGTTTGGATAGTAGTAAGTTAATTATTATGGAACATAATAACAGCTTCAGACCAGGTTTTTTCTACTGGAACAGAAACGCGTAGTAAAATTAGCATTTTTCACTAATAGAATAATATTACTTCCAAATTGGAACTCCCTAATTAGATTCTCAAGGAAATTTACCTTGAAAAAAGGGATTTCAGAAACAGTTTGACGTTCGCTTGAATATGGTTGACAATGTTCCTTGCTGAGTGCTATTGCCTACACAATTGAATCCATTGAAACCTGCTGCTGCAAAGAAAAAAAATAGGAGGAATTCAGAAAAAAAGTTTTTTCATTAAAATGATATTGTGACAAAAATTGAAATATCGAATATGAAATAGTCAAATCAAAAATTTTAATGGAGATTTCGAACAATCGAACTTTTAATTTTTATACTATGACCAAAAAAACATTTCATTCTTTTTGTTTGGAAGCGATTGACTTATTCGATTTTCTTGCAAGATTTTTTTGCAACAGTTTTCTATAGAGTCAATTATATAGACAATGGAAGTCCGAACCAATACCAATGATCAGTAGTTTGGCAATAGTGTCACAGTGCCACCAAATGTTATTTGGAAAAAATGGTTCCCTCGCCACCATTTTGAAAATAAATGGGTTTAATTGGAAATTTTCGACTCGGGTTGACTTCCAGTTAAACCGGAAGTGATGTGAAATAGTTATATTGTTGATAATATCGGCCTCAATAAACTATTTTTTTATTCCAAAGGAGGAATTTCTAACCACACAAACTACTGAATTGTGTCGTGTAAATGATTTCGTTATCACTTGGTATAATAAGGAATTTTGCTTGTCTCTAATTTCCTTCCAGTCCAATTCAGGCCAATATGAGTTGGTTCTTGTTGAAACAATTTTTTCAGGAGAGAAATAGAGGCAGTTGATTGAATCGCCAATTTTTCTTGATAGCAGAATCGAAAATTGTGACCCAAAGAAATTCTCATCTAATAGATGATATCAAATTTTCTGCAATTTTTATATTCTTCTGTTTTTGTCATCCTGATCAAAAGTCACCAATGGCGCATCCTGCGATTCGGAATGTGAAGGGCGTTGGCGAGAGAGAAATTAAATGAAAAATTGAATTGAATGAAATCGAATGAGAAATTGTCCATCTCGCGAAAATCATTTCGAGTTTATTCGCTTCAGTTTCTGGTATGTTGTAGTTCACGCTACGTACTCGTAGTTAAACTTCCTGGAATCGATGTTGAGGGATGTACTGGGGATTTGAATAAGTGTTTTAGAATGAATTCCATAGATATATCTAGACAAAATATTGATTCATGTACAAAATTCGAGAAATGGAAAGCACGTTCGATAGCGCTTATTATCCTCGTTTGAACCTGTTATCCAAAGTTACTGTTTATCGAAATACGATTTGATAAGTTATATGTTTATTTCGACTTTGTTGTAGGTATTCGAATAATTTTTTCACAGAGCATCAAAAATTCATTAAATTGTTCTTTCACAAGTTTCAGCATCCATCTCGAAAAGATAATCATCATTCTTCTAACTTCCCTCTTTCCATTGGGTGTTAATGGATTCCATTCGTGTCACTTGAATATCCACAATTGTTTGATAATATACAGGATAGCACAGAAGTTTCATTCATTTGTCATGGGTAACCCATTGTCTCCATTTATAACGAAACTGTTCATGGATAGGTTTGAGACGGATGCTAGAAAAGAACCCGGTTAATTCCCCAGAGTTGCCATTTTTGGGTGTATTGGTCATAAGGAACAAACAGAATAAAATAAAGTTCACTATTTTATAGGAAAGACACGAACACGAAATTTAGGAATGCGCTTCGTGAATCTTCAACTTTTCGAAATGATGATAGTAAAAAGTGTATAGTAATCCCATATGAACCACGGTACCCTAGAGGACTTCGATAAAGTGAATATGAAAGTTGCATATAGTACTTCTTATAAATTACAACAGCACCTTTGTAATCCAAAAGATTAATAAGAAAACACAGAAAAGTCGGGAATTTCCGAAATTGAGTCATGATTGCAATAGTAAGTATTGGCTAGTGCTGACGAGCTACAATCCGCTTCAAAGATTATTATGCACACATGAGATACGGAGGAGTAGAAAAGTTCAGTGTCGCTCATCATGCACTGGATATTGATCACAGAATCAGTGGAAGCAATCTTAGACTGATTAAGGTTAGAAATAGCGGAATGTAAAAATAGTGTGAATGGTGCCACAGGTCCTATCCATTTCAGTACGCTTTCCAGTTTTTTGTTGAGAAATTAAATAACATAATCAGTAGTTAACAGATAAAGTCCATATCGGACCAAGAAAAACCTTTGCAGGTACTTATTGCACTACCTTAGATTGTAAAATATATGAATAACTCTTGAGATTCAGTATCAATTCTCTTCTCCTGAAGATGCTAACTTTATCAGCGGAACTCGCGTCGAATGCCAATAATATCAGTTTGGTGTTAGGAAAATTGATCTCTACAAAAAGTTTCAATAAATCCTTCACTTCATTAACGATTATAATCTCAATCACTTCAAACTTTTCAGCTGTACATGATTCAATTTTCTCCTTGTCCACTAACATCAACAATTTTGTAGTCTTCTCGTCCTCAATTTTTTTCATTTTGATGGTTCAATACTCTTCCACTTTGTTTCTCACCAAGTTTTCTGCACTTCACAAGCGCATTTATTTTTTGTTTGCCTATAAAGATGAAAAATTTAAGTTCCATTCTTGTGCTATTTGGGCGATTTCACAGTAGTTAGGTTTACCACATGAACACACAAAAAATACATTTTCGCTTTCGGATTTCCGACGGAGATTGTTAACAGTTCACAATTTTCATATCCTTTGGAATTTGGTACATAAAGTTTTTTGTTCATTTCAGAGTACAGGAAATGGAGACTCTTGAACTGAGTCATTCTCTGATTTCGAAGAGTTTGATGCAAGCGGTTGGAAATTAGATCAAGTTTTTTTTGTTAATGCCCTTTGGGGCAAGTTAGGCCAAGTGAACCGGAGTTTTATTATTATTATCATCACTTATTAGGCGGAAGAGCCGATTGAACTACATCATATCTACACATTGTATATACACATATTCACAAACATAGACCCCTGCCCACTTCGTTGGGCGTCAATTATTTTTGTGATGCAAGTATATTGTGTAGTTTCGAGTACTAATATTCATCAGGTTATTTCCGTTAAAGAATGTTGATGCAGAATTTGAAGTAGATTAGACCAAGGCATCACGTTGTCCTATACAAATTCTGACCTTGTTTTTCTTCCTCCTACGGGTGTAATTTAATTCATTTAATACAAAAAACACACTCTCCAAATTTCATATCACTAAGATCAGCGGTTTAGGCTGTGCGATGATTCACCCACAAACTAACTTTCTACCCCTTTTCAACCCCGTTAGGCGATGAATTTTAATAAAATACGAAACACGTTTTCCATCAATGTTCAAGCAAAATCTGAAGTAGATTGGACCAAGGCATCACGTTGCCCCATATATATTCTGACCCCAGAATTTCGGCATTTCAGGAAACCCTTCCTTATCGGATGCCTGCCGCATACAAAGAACACACCCTCCACGTTTGAGGTCTTTACGATCAGCGGTTCAGGCTGTGTTTCGATTCGCCCCCAAAATAACTTTTCTCCTCTTTTTAACCCAATTAGGCAATCAATTTCAATGAAAAACGAAACATGTCTTCCATCAATTCTGTTAGAATGTTTTTGCAAAATTTCAAGTTCATTGGACCAATGCATCACGTTGTCCCTCACAAAATTTGCCCTTGTTTTCCACCCCTTGAGGGGTTGGGATTTCGAAAAAACCTTTCCTGTCGGATGTCTACGTTATACAAAGAAAACACTCTTCATGTCTCTACTATCAGCGGTTTATAGTCTAGGAGCTGGCTACATGGCGAGCAACATGCCTCGGTTCAAGCAATATTTTACCTGGAAAAGGTTCGATTGTTGCCAGCAAAGCGAAAGCCCGACCGTCAGAAGGCGCACTGGAAGCTATATGCGTGGGCGCGCGATCAAACGTGTAAATTTCCCGACAAAAAAAACTGTCGATTGGCAAGGCTGAAAATTTGCATAGGTATCGAGGAGAATAAGAAATAGCAGGGAAAAAATTGTCAGAAGAGCAAGTGGAAGCTAAAGGGTTGTCAGAAGCTGCTAAAGTTGCGAAAAATCTCGGGAAATTTACATATCAAGGAAAACTTCTGACAATTTGCATTTGTATTGTTTACTTATAGAATAAAGTGCGTGCAAAGTGTCAGAAGTCAAAGTGGAAGAGATCACGAGAAATTCGGGGGTAAAGTCCAAGATCGTCTTTTGGCTCGCGGCGCAGCGCCCGGCGGACCGATCGCTTTTCTCTTCATTTTCACGTCGTACATGTTTTAGTGCACTTCTGACAATTAATTTTAATATTCATAGAGGATTGAAGGAACTATCATCAAAATGTCAGAAGTCAATTGAGAAGATATACATGTTTATAAGAAATTAAAGAAATTTAATTTATTTATAAGCAATTAAATTTTGAAATTATCAATCGGTTTCGTATTCAGTATCTTGCACATTCTCTTCAAATTCAGGATCTTCATCGCTATAGCTCGACAAACACTTACGATGGGACGAGCACATCAACATGGTTAGTAAAACTCTAAGATATATGATATATAAATTCAGAAATATCAAAGAATTCTTGGATACAACTCACCTGAAAACTGTCTACTTTGCTCTCGTTGAATCTCGAATTCAATATTCAATCCTCAGCTGGGGAGGTATTCTACCAATTCACCTTAAAAAATTAGAAATCATCCAAAAAAAAATTCTAAAAATAATATTCAATAAAAAAAATACTTACCCCACAGCGAGCCTATTTCAGGATGCGAATATTCTGAGCATTAGGAAACTGTACGTATATAGTATGATTGTCCACCTTCATGAAAATAAGAAAACATTAACAAAAATAGAGCACCGCTACTCAACACGGGCAAAATGCAATGAGTATGTTAGAATACTCAAAACTAAAAAATCAGTAGGTCAAAGATGTTTCACGCACTTAACAGGCAAAGTATTCAATTTTTTACCTGAGATGTACAAATTATACATATATAACATTAACTCCCTTCCACTCCTGAAGAAAAGATTTAAAAAATTCTTATTAAACACTGACCACGATACTATAAACACATTACTAGAAAGCTGAGGGACCAACGAGGACAAGCTTGTTCAATTTGATTGTTTCTTAACTAACACCAAAATATTATATTACTTATACAATACTAATTTTTGACTAACATTTTTCACAATCATATCATTACTGTACAAATGAATGATAAATGATAAATGCTGGTTCACCCTGACAACCAATTGGTTACTATAGGGGACTTTCGTATGTTTATAAACCGATTCAATGTAATTATTGCTACTATTATTGATTTTAATAAACATTATTATTATTATTATTATTATCATATTCGGACTCCTCGTTATCTACTGAAAATAATAAATAGTTAAGTAAATGAAATAAATCATGTATGCAGGTAAGAGTTGCGAATTGAAAATTACCTTCCGAATCGTCATTATCCAAAATGATATCTTTCACCGATGGGGGCAACTGTGGGCCTTCAAACCACAGGAAGTCATTTTTATTATCAATTAAAGTCCACCCTGAAGTTTCTGGCTCGAATTGGATTGGATCCGATAGTGTAGCGTTATTCCACAAGTGTGCAATATAGTGTGCTATTCTTATCTGTTGTTGAAGCTTCCGAGATTTTCGCAACTTTAGCAGCTTCTGACAACCCTTTAGCTTCCACTTGCTCTTCTGACAATTTTTTCCCTGCTATTTCTTATTCTCCTCGATACCTATGCAAATTTTCAGCCTTGCCAATCGACAGTTTTTTTTGTCGGGAAATTTACACGTTTGATCGCGCGCCCACGCATATAGCTTCCAGTGCGCCTTCTGACGGTCGGGCTTTCGCTTTGCTGGCAACAATCGAACCTTTTCCAGGTAAAATATTGCTTGAACCGAGGCATGTTGCTCGCCATGTAGCCAGCTCTCCGTCTATTAGGCTGTGCGTTGATCCGTCAGTCAGTTATTCACGACAAAGCATTCTAGCGTCTAGAATCTAGATTAACAAAAAACCTTTGTAGTTATTCATTCATGAAAAATAGCTATACCACGCACTTTTTTGTAGAACTAATAGAGACCAACATTTTTGGCGAACATCATTTCCGTCTGTACCGAACGTTTAGGAAGCGCACACCGTCAAAGCATCACATCTCGCCTGCTCTTCTTCGTCTTCATTTACATATACATATACTATCATTCCCCCCCAAACTTTTTTTCAATAATGATAAAATAGTTCTCTGTTACTAAAAGAATGCTCATGATCAAATTAGTATTATCGTCATCATCATAAATATTATATTGGGGATTCCAAACACTTCGTGCGAAACTTAATTTTGACAAAACATACGCGTTGAACACTGTTACGGGAGAAGTGTTCACATGTTCTCATTGTACCCAAGACGCTTAGAGCAGGAATTTGATGTGTATTCGATGTGATGGTTGAACATTAGTTTTTTATCGAAAACTACTACCAAGTCCCCAATTATATCCAATTTCTATATTTGCCTATATGTGTGTATAACATTATATGTTGAATATGTGTGTACATGTTCTTATGGATATATTTTATTTTTTATATATTTTAATCCTCATATACATTTTTATTCCTAGTTTAAGATGTTTTATGTTCAATGAAAATTTTGTTAGTGCACCCACGTATTCCATCTCACTAAGGCTGGATTCAGACAGATCCGAAATTCGATCTTACGACGATCAGAAAGCTTTTTGATCGGTCTAAATTCAAATTCAGACCAATTTACACCAATCAGAAAGCTATCTGATCGTCGTACGATCGGATTTCAGATCTGTCTGAATCCAACCTAAGAAGTGAAAACTTCAGTGAGACATTTCATGTGCTTCTTTCGCTAATTGTTGGTAATCATTTGTAAATTATATATTATAAAATTTCCTTTTCGCAAATAAACACTATTTTATTCAATACGTGTAAATTTTGATAAGACCATTCAAATCGGTTCTCTTGTTTATGGAATGGTCATTATTGATATGTATCATTTCTGAAAATACACGTTTAGAAAGATTGATTTCACTATCCAAAATTTCAGCTTGTCCGTAATTCATACGATGAACTCAGCCATTAACATGTTCTGATAAAGCACAAGAATTGAAATCCCTTTTATGAGAAATTATGCGACTGTTGAGTGTTCTAGATGTTTGGCCACTGTATGATTTTATCGAAATTGGAGTCTTAATTCTACTATGTAATTTGGAAATTGTTACGATATTTTTCCCTGTTATTTTGATATTTTCATTTTGAAAAATATTTATCAATTTTGGGGTTAAATTTTTGTGTATATTATGTAGTGATTTGTAAATTGTTATGCTATATTCGACTTGTTCATTATTTTCAAAGGGTATGATTGGAATTGATATTGTACTCTCACTAAATAGTATTTGGTTTACAAGATGCCTTGAATAAGAATTTTGAATCAGAATGTAATTTGGATAAGCTACGGTTCCTCAAACGTTGATGAGTGATTTTTTCAACTCTGCTCTTGAGAGATTTGATCATAGATAAATTTTTACGGTATTGCTAGAATCAGATAATCAACATATCGTTTGAGGAACGGAATATGAAAAGTTAATTTTGAAATACTATAATGTACATATATATCATAATTGGAAAAAAAATATCTTAATAATCTAAAAAAATCATTTTAAAGAACTTGATCGGTTTTATGATATTATATGCTCTGTATATATTTCGTTCGTGGAGAAGATGCGTTCATATATTTTGTCTCATGTTCCAACTTCCCTCGGTGCTATAATCATTCAGCCCCGTTACCGAAATTGTCAGTTGATCATAATGACATCAAAAATCTATATAATAGCTGAAGGAAAAATGTGGATGAATTTTTTGTAATTCCTCAACGAAATGTTCCTACAATCATATATTAAATTAACACCAATAAATTGTAGCTACTAGTATACTTATAAAATTGCATATAAAAAATAGAGTATGTACTGGTAAGTTATTCGTACCAACGCAACGCTGGAAACGAGCTCCGATCTTCCCTGCAATTATTTTCCTTCTTGAAAAAGTATATCCTAGCTTCGTGTTTTGACCTCAAAATCGTAATCAATTGACCAAAATTTACTAGATTGTACCATTTTTTCTATTTTTCAAGTCTGCATAATAACGCTATTACGATGCTCTCATGTGCTAAAGAGTTATTACTTTCATGTTTTCATTTCTACCGATAACGTATTCGAAATGATGAAATGTATGTTGCATTGTGAATCAATTGCTGCTTTCTTTTATATTAGCCATTTTGCAATTTCAAACAAACTTTCTCTCATTACCAAACATAATTTCTAAGGGTAGTTTTTGCACGGCTTTTGTATTTGCCGTAGCGTAGCAGTCAAAATTCTGTTTCATAATTGCATTGCTTTGTCTGCCCGTTCAAATATTGTAGCAAAAAGTATCAGGTTGGAGCGATGGATGCTATCGATGGTGATTTGAATTTCTATCAATCGATTGCGGCACAATTACGAATTTAGCTAGCGTCGTACTGAATTCACTCACATACTCATGTTTCAATGTTGGAGTCTTTACATTCCTCATATTTCTATGATAGATATATTTTTTCACTTAGAGATTCAGGATTAAAAAAATGACTAGTGTTAGGGCTTGATGTAGGAAAGACATCATACGTACACATGTGATGGAATTTACTCTGCAATGAAGTCAACTTCCCACCTTATATCATTTTAATCATTCCTAAATAATATGAGGATATTGAGAAATCAAGGGCAGTCTCCAGTATAAAACATTTTTGTAACATATAATTTACGGATTACGGTAACCTGTCCTAGAATAATAGCGAATTTGAAGTGGTAATTATATTCAGAAGAAAACCTACACAGAAATATATTTCGTTAGGAGAAGACACGTGTTCTCGCAATTTGATGGTGAATTGTGAAATTCCCTCAACTGAATAATATTTATGCGTGACTAAAAAGGGTTATGAAGTAGGCATTATCGAGTATAGATAAAATTCAACCATACGACGAATAATATCAAATTGAAGGACCCCAACTTTTTCATATGAAAAGATGCTTGGGACAAAATGAGGGATGTGTGTATGTGCACAATTGTATGTGCTTCGATAGCGCTCGAACGAAAAGAGATAACTATTTGAATCTTGGGTCAATGCTCACGGAATAGATGGATATAAGGTCATCAATTCGTTCAATTTTCTTTTATGATATTTCGAAATTTAATCAAAGCCAAATATTTTAAACTGGTATCACGTAAATTCGAAAGAAAACCCAGCAGATAGATTAGATAGGATTATTTTATGGTTAATAACAAAGAGTCATGCTCGGAGTCATGTCTCACACAATCAAATTGATATTCAGAATTCCTAGAAATGAAACAAAATAAAGTCACGCCCATCATTTATTCAATTTCCATTTCACATATATTTCAATTATTTGCGAATTATTCGTAGCGTATTCTTTATTTTTAGGTTCTTTCAAAAATGCAGAACCAAATTGTCAGATAAAATCTCTCAACAACTGAGACATGAAAGTGATATAAATATCTCACCACTCATTGGACAGATCCAAACACAACAATGTTTGTTACAAATGTTAATATTATCTCAAGTCACTCAAGTTAAAGCATTAGATCTGAAGGGCTCATTGCTATCTCTCGATCCATTTTCGTCAAGATGGCGTTATCAGGGTAGGAGGTATACAAGCATTGTTTAAAGTTAGGATAGAATGCGAATGCCTGTTTTAGAAGGATTTGAAGCGTTTTTGTTACGCCATCAACAGTATAATGTCGATATTTCCATACACTCGACAATGCACGACAAAGTTTATTTCTCAGACGGGTAGAATAGGTGCAGATTTGTGTGTCAGTTTGACTGAAATATTGAAAGAAAGCTAATGAAGCTTCAAAATAGAGATGACAGTAGAAGTGTACATGAAATGGAAGTTTGGATATTGGAGTAATCTTAAAAATTTGAATGATATACGATAATTACAAAATATTCCACTACTTCTTCTGAATGGATTGCAATCTTTCGGCATTATGTATAAGTAATTAATCTCATCTCATAAGTTTGTCCCCTTTTTTTGGCACCACCGTATTGGCGCCATCTATATACTAATGTTATTCAATAATAAGCCTTCAAGGCTGACTGACTATACTTCGCTTTTCCGGCAAATCGCAATGTAATGTTATTTGTTTGAATGCATCGGAACATAAGAATAAGTTCAAAGTGACGTGCCATAGACATGAATTGAAAATCAATATCCTCGCATGTTCACGTGTTAAAGACAATGCCCGTAATGTGTTAAATAAAAACATTATCATGTAGTCCTACAGGCGACGACACTAAACCTATAATGATTGGGCTCTCAGAGGTCATACATATAATTCGTCATTGCAGTCAAAGAACACAAAGTGATCCTGATGACATCTCTAAAAAAATTTGTGTTCTATGACAGGAATGATGAATTATATGTATGACCTATGGTAGCCGAATCATTAAAGGTTTAGTGTCGTGGCTAAGATGTCGTGGCCTATAAGACTAATGAGTCTTTTAGTTGCGTTCAATCCATTTGCCTCTTCAAGAATCTGTTTTGACTATTAGACCTAGTAGTAGTATGTCAAAGTATGTTCTCCCTCATTTCCAGGTGAGGCAGAACATACCTAGCGTATTTCGGGAGTTTGAGGGAACATACTACGCCTATGTCGTCGTAGCGGGGTACGGGGGGCGGGGGCCCCTGTAACCCCGTTGGTACTCCGCCCATGTCCGCTAACGGTCGTCGCCGACATGTCGAGACCTGCAAAAGTTCGAACGGCGAGTTCCCAGGCTCACGTGCAAGGCGGCTCTTTTGTCGGCATGTTCGTCAAAGATATCATCGAATGATTAATGGGTTTTCGGGTGAATCCCCACAACCGAGCTGTTTACGAAAACAAACGTGATGACTCATGCGTTTTTCCGAGAATTGCAGAAGGTCATGCCTGAGACTTGCAAAACAAAGCATACGTGATGACGTAAGCGCTTTTCCGAGAAATGCAGACGGTTATACGCAGCTCGCTTCGGAAACGTTCGGGCGGTATCGTAGAACCGCACCCATTTCGAGCGGGAATATTTGAACTGGAAGCGTCTTTCGCTTCAGGCGGCGTTCATGACACATGTGGGTGGTACGTTGAGGCAATGCTGTCATATTCTTCTAGAGGTCAACGAGATGGACGCGGCGCGGGAGGGGATTGCGTCAACTTGGCTATGATCGACAAGCGACGCGCATCATTTTGCTTCGAGAATTCGACGAGTGAACATCTCAGTCAATACGCTCTCTCTCTCAATCAACAAAGTGTTGTGTCCAGTGTCTTCATACGAAAAAATGTAAGTACCTTTTTCCTTCATACTCGGGAGTGTTTTTTCGCGCAAAACGGCTCTCATACAGGTTGAGTGCGATCTTCGACATATACAGATCGAAAACTTTTTCCGTTGGCTCAGTGTGTGTGATTTTTTCGAACGGCATATACAGCGTGTGTCGAAACTTTTTTTCGTTGGTTCAGTGTGTGATTTTTTCGAACGGCATATACAGCGTATGTCGAAACTTTTTTTCGTTGGCTCAGTGTGATATTTTTCGAACGTATCGGCATATACAGCGTATGTCTGAACTTTTTTTTCTGTCAAAGTGTCCCGATTGCTCATGCCATCCAAATATTTTTCATGTGGGGTGGGTTAGCTCATACAGTGTGTGAGTTTTTTCGAACGGCTCATACAGGGTGAGCCAAAAAAATTTTCTCGCATTTTTCGGCTGGGTGGCAATTTTTTTTTTCCTTTGGGCACTTGATATTTTTTTCTGAAACGATGATCACTCATTTTAGATGGAAATTGCAGATATAAACGCAGTCGCCAGCTCATCTGGATATAAGCAGACTATTCCGCTGAGCAGTTTGCAGAAAAACCTGCCCTATCCTATTCAGAAGCTGCGTCTTGTGAAGACAAAGTTTGGGGAGGCCGTCGTTGCAGATCTCCCAGATAACGAAGTATTCCTGCCTAGACGAGTGTTGGCAGTCCTGCGGGATAAATTGGAGCAGTTCACTCCAGGAAAATACTCGATAGTCATCAAGGAGGGGGGAGCCACCACCGCCGCAAAGACGATCCCCTTCGAATTTGTCGAAAACTGATTGAGCAGGTGAGGAAAATTCTCTGTTTGCACCATATTTCCATATAAAACCGAATAATGGCAGAAATATCCGCCGTCAGTGATGAAATGATTGCTAAATTTGGGGAAATTCGGAAAACTTTGGGGACAAAATTCAGCGCGGCGGAACGCGAACTTTGGCTAAAGCATAGCAAACGATCTGTTTGTATATTGAAAAAAGCTATTCGGGTGTCGGATTCCTCTTCAATCGGCATTTTGAGAAAACTTCAAACAAATTTAGGCCATGTCAAAGCATTTCAAAATTTCCTAAAAAATCCAGTCGAGGGGCGGGGGTTGGCAGCTGGGGGAGGGGCGCGAAAGTTGAAAAGCCGTGTCATCTGGGAGGACTTGATTTCCACCTTTCAGGGGCGCGTACGTACAGGGGTAATCATAAACTTGAAGCACAAAGATGTACTTCAATTTTTCAGCGACGCTTTCAGCCTATTCAAGCGTCGCATATTGAACGCACTGAAGAAGGTTGGAGCGTCGCTGAAAGTGAATGCAGCTTTCTGCGGAGAGTTCTTCAAAATTTCCGCCGATCAACATGAAAGTGTGGAAATGAAATATTTCAACACTAAAAACGAAGTAATTGACCAGGGGACGGACTTGAAAGCGTGGTTCAAAGAAAATATCGAGGGTAAAATCTTGACCAAATTGGACGAATTCAGCGGGAGGGAAAGCGGGTGGTCTTTGAGGAAAATCGTGAGTTTGGAAATGAATATCAATAAAGCGGGATTCGGGAATGGGCTCGGTTCATCTTTCATCGAACTTCCGGAACCTATCAAGAAAAAACATGCATGCATCAACGTCAAAAACGATGACGATGCATGTTTCGCTTGGGCGATCGTTTCGGCTCTATATCCAGTACAAAATGGTAAAAATACTGATCGTACATCATCGTATCCGAATTGGCGAGAAAAACTGAATACAGAGGGTTTGAAATTTCCCATGACTATCAAGCAAATCGATAAATTCGAAAAATTGAACTCAATTTCGGTCAATGTGTTCATTTTGGAATTGATCAAACCATCATCAGACGCTCGACCCTATTTCGATGTTGCTCCTATTCGACAGACGAAAAAGAAATTAGACAGACATGTAAATTTACTTTTGATCGAACAAACCTACACACCAAAAATCAATGACTACGACAGTAGAGACTCAATGGCGATTCAAAAACACAGGGGTAGTTTGAGCCACTCGATGGCCTGAGCTGTCCATGAGGCCTTAGCAGTCGATGGGGGTGTAGTTCTTCGTCAAACCGGTGGGGAGAGGGATGATGGCAAGCAGAAATGAGTGTTGTGAAAAAATGACGTGCCTTTTTGGCACAGTCTGGAGGTGTGGGGGGTGACCTACGTGTGTCGTACCTCGAGAAGGCCCTCTGTCATTGGTTGTTATGTGAAAAAACAAGTATGGCGTCTCCGCTGGAGCTCTGCCATTGGTTGTTATGTGAAAAAACAAGGCGTCTCCGCTGGAGCTCTGCCATTGGCTGTTATGTGAAAAAACAAGTATGGCGTCTCCGCTGGAGCTCTGTGATTGGTTGTTATGTGAAAAAACAAATATGGCGTCTCTGCAAACACTCCACCATTGGCTGTGGTTCTGGTTGGCTGAAAAGAACAAATAGGGCGTTGCTAGTGAAGCTGTATGATTGGTCGTTAAAGAAAAAACAGGCGTCTCTGCCACCATTGGCTGAAAAAAGCAGGGCGTTGGAGCTCTGTCATTGGTCATTGCTGTGACGCTCCACCATTGGCTGAAAAAAGCAGGGCTAGTGGGGCTGATTGGTCATTAAAGAAAAAACAGGCGGCTCTGCTGAACTACCATTGGCTGAAAAAAGCAGGGCGTTGGAGCTCTGTCATTGGTCATTGCTGTGACGCTCCACCATTGGCTGAAAAAAGCAGGGCTAGTGGGGCTGATTGGTCATTAAAGAAAAAACAGGCGGCTCTGCTAACCATTGGCTGGTTCACTCGGACGTCCTTTGATGAAAAAAATGCCGCCAGAGTCGAACCAATATATTTCAACCATAAAATGAAACACATGACATAAACTAATAAAAATTCAACAATTCATTCGAATGAATGCGAGATAAATAATTTCTCCAAACGGTGATGAATGTTTATTGAGATAATCATATCAATTGAATGCAGGCACTGAAACAGGAAGTGCAGAATAGATAAGAAAATTAATTTCTGCAACAAACAGGAAATTCAATTTCGTTATCAGCATGCTCCAGACGTGTTGACAGGAAGTAATAATAGATAAGAAAATTAATGAACAATGGGTTTTTCCAGTCGTTGAGATGAATGTTTCAATTATCTAGAATGTGGGTGTAACATACATCATTCATTCTTAGTGAACAGAGCGCGCGGTTGCCGGTTTTAAAATAAAGCAGAGGTAGATGTTGCCGATTGTAAAATTAACCAATACAGTTGGGGAGAAAAAGGTGTTGGTGGAAATTTTGGGCTGAAGTGTCAAAAAGGCACAAGGGGCATATCGATTATTTTCATGTTTCATCGAAAAATACTCACTTCAGCTATGCTAAAATTCATCGTGGAGCCAAACAAATTATACTCAAGTCGAGGAGAGTCCAAATATGGCAACTTCAGGTTCCAACTTCTGATCGTCGGATTTCGATGAAACCGGTATCAGTGGATTCGTCTTAAAGTCAAGAAACATATCTCCGTTATTCGGGGTCGTACAGACGGCTGCGTGTACACATTTTAAACAACTTCTTTTATACTTTGAGAATATCATATTACATTACTTGCCAAAAATCCAGAAAATAGTGGTGAACATACGCATTTTTCGAAAAAAACAAATTTTTTCAATGTATCAAGTCATCCCTATTCTTATTCAAATGTGAAACAATTTGACTCTTCAGTTCAGTTGAGCACAAGACTTGATACAGAGATCATGTGTGAAACTGCTCGTACTAGTGATGAACTTGTTAAATATTTTCAAAATAATCTGTCGGAACTTGAGAAAAATTCGGAAGAATCCACAAATGAACTTGTAAAAATAATTAACAAAAATTTGAGAAAAGTTAATAAAACAATTCGAAAAGGAACAGTCAATCATGGTATTCAAGTGAAACTTCAATGTAATGCAGGCCACCTGAAAACTTTTCGAAATCAATTGAAAAGATCTGGCAATTCACACACTGTGGGTGGAGCATTAAAGGAGAAGACATCTCACCGAGTCAAATGGGAGGAAATAACATCAATATTCAATGGACGTATTCGTACAGCTGTGATTATAAATTTTGAACACAAAGACATCATTCCATTCTTCGAGGACGCTTTCCCCCTTTTCAAGAACAGAATTAGCAGACTCTTGAGACAAATGCCTGCAATGAAAGTCAACACTACCTTCTGCGGAGAATTCATCAAGAATAATGTTACTGCTCAAATCAAGGAATTCAAATATTTCCATTCGAAGAATGTTATCATTGATTTGGGAACTGATCTGAAGGAATGGTTTCTCGAACATGTTGTTAATGTTATTTCGAACAAACTCTCAGAATTTCAAGAAAGAGATAGTGGTTGGGCCTTAGACAAGATTATAAGTTTAGAAGTAAAAATCAATAAATTTGAAATGGGAAATGGTATGTGAAAATAAAACGAAAACAGTAAATTGATGTTTTATTGTATAATAAGTTCATTTTTCTGTGCAAGTGTAAGTGCAGTATTATCATTGTGTAGAGTTTGATCAACAATTTTTACAATATATTCATTCGGTATTTGATCCTCTTCTTTTCGCACTCGAATCTTGTTACCAAAGGTATTGAATAAATGTTCTTTTTGCAAATGATGTTTAACAGCGTTACTGAAAGCAATAGGGTGCGAGACGTTTGCCCATTTCTTCAATGGAACCATACCTCTTCTTCTAAGACGTTTCTCAGCATCATGCCAACCATCTTCCTGACGTCTCATCAGATACCATTCTTTCTCATGCTCTACCTCATATAAACCGAGACTTCTGCGTTTTCTGGCATTAATTGGGAGGGGAGTCAATCTTGGTGCAATTGTTTCTCTCAAAATTGAAATATTCTGTTCTATTTGGGTGTTGAGTTTTTGTCGACTAGCTTCTGCCCTTTGACGTTCTAATTCCACAGCTTTCCTATCTAACTCTGCCTTCTGTGCCTCGATAGATATTATTTCCTTCAAATCATTGACAGAGTCGAGGAGTTGCGAATTTTGCGTACTCAAAAATTCAGCTCGATGCTGTTCGAAGTATTTCTCATACTCACAATACTTTATGAGGATGAACTTCATTAGGGAAAATAGTTGTCGTAATTCGATGGCTTTCGAAGATCGCATCTGCATAAGTAGTCCTTCGAAATCTATGGCATCCAAAATATAATAACTTTTTCGAGAGTCCAAGTCATCGTTAACTGTCTTGTATTCGATATGAGAATTTTTCTTCAATAATCGAGTCACACCCCACTTTTTCTGAGAATATGTCCCAGAATAGCCAAGCCAATCCAACACATCTTCCGTTAATTTCACGTGTTTGGTCACATTGATATTCCAGAAGAAAGCATTTCGGTTATCATGTTCAATATCAATGTTGAATTGTCTACAAATATCCTTCAATTCAACTTTCACTAATCCTTGGGACCACTGTGACACATCACAATCACGAATTACTTTCATGAGAGACATTGTTGAGTGCTCGACTGCAAATCAATAACTGAACATTTCCATCGCACGTATGTAGTATTAATTGATTTTGAAATTGGGAGGTCACCACAGAACGCTAATTTCAGATTCGTCGACAATCGTATCCTTTCCAAGATGATCCGACACAGAATGCTAATTTCAGATTCGTCGACAATCGTATCCTTTCCAAGATGATCTGACACAGAACGCTAATTTCAGATTCGTCGACAATCGTATCCTTTCCAAGATGATCTGACACAGAACGCTAATTTCAGATTCGTCGACAATCGTATCCTTTCCAAGATGATCTGACACAGATTGCTAATTTCAGATTCGTCAACTATCATATCCTTTCCAAGATGATCTGACACAGAACGCTAATTTCAGATTCGTCGACTATCATATCCTTTCCAAGATGATCTGACACAGAACGCTAATTTCAGATTCGTCAACTATCATATCCTTTCCAAGATGATCTGACACAGAACGCTAATTTCAGATTCGTCGACAATCGTATCCTTTCCAAGATGATCTGACACAGAACGCTAATTTCAGATTCGTCGACAATCGTATCCTTTCCAAGATGATCTGACACCATATTCCTTTCGAGGGGATGAAATATTCAGAAAGATCATGAAATGTATATTGTTAAACAGTGATGGATTTATGACACAAAAATTCTCAAAAAAGATGCAATGGAAGCCCTACATATTGGACAACTTTCACATGTTATCGAACAATCAACACAGCATGCTAAATGTTTACATGGCATGAACACTACATTCATTTCATTTTCCAAACAAATTTTACAAGTATTCTTGTGATCTATGTTTGTGGAATTTTTGAGTTCGAAATTCGGATTTTTAAGTTTCCAAAATTCGCATTTATCATGGTAGATTTGATGTTGAGTCCAAATTTCATCTTCAGGCATCCACTCTCTCACCTCAAGACCACAGTAGAAGCACTTTACTCGATCACTCCTGCCGGTATAGAAGAATCCTGCCTCGGCGAGGTCATGTGGTTTTTGTCGAATACATACAGGCCAATCGTCGAACGTCTTCAATCGAGCCTCAAAATTAACTTTATCTTTATAAACAGGACGTCTTTTTCGTCTCACATAATCTCCTTCATCATCGAAGAATTGACAATCAGGTTGCCATCTGAAATGATCCATCAGAGGGTCATCTCCAGCAGTCCATCTAAATCCTTCAATTTGACACTTTGGACACACAACTACATCATCTCTGCCAGTATAAATGAATCCGGCATCAGCAAGTTTATCTTTTGGAAATTCAGACTTCCAATTACGAAAAGTTTCAAGTCTATCGACATAGGTGTTGAAATTCACTTGCATTCTTGCTTCCACCTCCATACTGTTTGCAGTCACAACTGAAATGAAACGCAAGATGTCCTCTAATATATTTATTCAAATTTTTTTCTATCAAAATCAATTGAAACTTTATCTCTGATAAAATACATACATTCACGCATACAATAGCTTTCACAACTAGTACATAAATCACATAAGGCATATATAATACTTTCTGAATCTGAAGTACATTGTTTGGATATTTTGGCAGCTGTTTGCAAAAAATTATGGTAATATTCGTAAAATTTCATTTTTGACAACATGCTGAATTTTTTGGTAATCAGAGAGTCTAATTGCAAAATTTCATATACGTCGCTCTCCAACAAATGGAACATTTCAATGTCTTTGGATATAACACATAACTTTATATCTTCACTGCACTTCAAAGTAATATGGATGGAGTCACCGCAATCTAGGGTCATGGTCGCAGCAGGAGTATCCGATAATCTGCTCAGCAAACTGATGAATACACCCCATTCGTAGGTATTGAAGGACATTTGGCAATCAGCGTTCAGCGAATACACCATCTTGACAGCTGGTTCGAAACCTCGTGCAGGACTAAGGCCACAATGTAAGTTGAATAAATTCGCACCAAAGTTGAACACTGAGTTGAGTATATAGAAACGTTCACATTTGATGGCTTCTTGGTAAATTTGGCAGACACGTTCCAATTCGCCATCATAGTCAAAGTGGTCGGAGGAACCGTAATCAGAAGTTGGTGACTCACTACGCTCTTCAGGCATGATTGCTAGAAACTGATCATAATTCATCAAATCAAAATGAATTTATACCATCGAGTGCACATCCGGCTATTGATTGGTTCGAAAGGCCCCCATGTAACTGAATATTTGTGCTTGTTTTCCATTTACAAACGATTTGACGCATCAATCCAACTGTTATGTGATTTGTCCAAACCCAGCCATTTCACATAGACCTTATTGCCCTTCTTTCTAAGCACTTTTTCCACCAGATAAACATCGGGATTTTTTGATTTTTGTAATTCTTCTTCGTAGAAAGCACCAGTGATTGGACGTCCCTGCAAATCTTCCAACAAGTAGGTAATGGGGTTGGTAATTTTGACTTTAGCCACACGAAATATCTCACACGTCCAATTGGGCACATAACCTTTTTCGAAAATATGTTTGGCCTTGGAAATGCGAACCATATCACCGACTTGGAATTTTCTTCGTCCAGTAGCAATTTTGATGAAATTATAGGCAGTGTTGAGAACGTGTTTTTCATTGGCTTTCGTAACATCCGAGGGTCGCATGTTGATGGTGCGATGTTTGCGATTGTTGTAATTCCGAACGAGTTGCGGTAGAATATCCAACCATTTGTAGGAGCCATTCAAACTGAAGTGTTTGAAGAGTTTCTCTTTCAAAGTTCGAATCACACGTTCGGCAATAGCAGCTTTTTTCACAGTATACGTACTATAATGATTGATTTGGTGTTTCTTCATTAAATTTTGGAACGTTGCATTGTAGAACTCTTTGCCCAAATCTGACTGTAGATTTTTGGGACATCGTCCTCCACTCTTTTTCAAAATTTCGCGCATCGCATCGGTGACGTCTGCAGCATTTTTACTTTTGATCGGCTCAGCCCATAGGTATTTGGAAAAGGTATCGATGACAACCAAAATGTACTTGTAGTTTCGGTTGATTTTGGCATAATTTTGAAGATCAGCAAGGTCCATTTGCCACAAATCATCCAAACCCTTGATTATGGTGCGACGGCGTGGAAAGTTTTTGCGAACTGGACGATGTAACTCATTTACCAGCTGAATTTTCTCCTTTGAATGTCCTGCCATTCCGATGGCACATACTATACTGTAAGTTTTGGCTTCGGCGTGTCTTTTTGCGATTCGATCAAGGTATCGATGGCAGCTTTTACCTCAAGTATAGCTGAATTTATTTTGGTGATATCAGCGTTGGCTGCCGCGAGTTTCGAATGTGTATCATTTTTCATTGAGATGATATCCTTTTCATGTTTAGCCAATACTTGCTCAGTCAGAGTATAACCTTCATTGTATTGTTTTGCAATAGTTTTTACATAAGTACTCAAGGTGGTTTGTTCATCTATTAATTGATCGATGTCATTGGTATGTGCAACCGAATCGTTCTGTAGATTATCCATTTGAGAGGTAGTTTTCATCTTGAAATCAGCAAGTTGTTCATCGGTATTTGCAATTCGTTTATCGATAAGTAACATGGCTTCTCGAATATTCTTACTTCTCAAATTCATAGCATTTACTATATCTTGTTTTCGCTGTGCACAAAGTGAGGCAAGTTTCTCCCTTTCCAAAGCTTCTCGTGTAATTTGTTCGAGCAAGTTATCCAAGGTGCTATCCACATATTTCTTATTGGCCACATCTTCACCATCTGTTGGCATCTTGACATTACTTATTTTCAAAAAATCTGCATCAATATTTCCATCGTGAGTATAGTTTAAGACTATACCTGAGTACTCACAATTACCTTGCGACCCGTCGTCTGATGCCGATTTGGCAGAGTAACCGAACTTGTTGATACTCATAATGAGACTGATGCAGTACAGGTGGAAACACTCATATTTATTGGATGACTCCAGCCTCCTTCAACTCATCGATTATTGCCACGATCTCATTGTCGACAGATGTATTTCCAGCAGCCTTTGCAGCCATGAGTAATCGAAGTCTGTCGACCAGCTCATTGACATCATCCCAATATACATATTCAACTGGTTTTTCGTTGAATGTCAAACTATCGATTGGGATGCCACTCCCAGTAGTGTGGTGTCGGAAGAGAGGTCTGATGATATGCTTGTATTTATTTTTGATAGTACCCTTCATACGTCCAAGACTATTCAGATGAGGTGTTGTCAACTCCAAAATCCTTTTATAATTTTCCAAATCTTCCTTCTCATATTTTTTGGGGTAATCATAAAATAGCAATTGATACAGACCTGGTGTTTCTTTGAAATTATATCCTTCTGTTATGATTTTTCCTTCGCGAAAATCAATTTCCTTTCCCCCTAGGAACCATTTTGAAGAAACAAAGTCGTATATAGGACCGTAAACCATATCAATTTGCTCACTTTTACCCAAATATTCCATGATATATTCCCGTGACATTGTTGGATATTGTTCTAGATAATCATTCAATACATCCTCCGGAATCTTTTGATTTGATTCCAAACTATCGAATACCTCATCTTCATCTTCTTCTTCTTCAGCATCCGCAGCAGCAACCTCTTCCAGCTGTAGAAATTTGGTGGGTTCTAAATGCTGCTGCGTTTCTTCCACTTTTTCAGGTTCTGTTTTTATCAATTGTTTGACATATTTCGATTTGAACGGTCTCAGTGGGGGTGGTTTCAATTTTCGTTTGGGTGCTGAGTGAGCAACAATTTGTTTCAGCGGTTCAGTTATGGGTTGGAATAATTTTTGAATAGCTTCATCTTCTTCAGACTTGCCCAATTTCAGTGCCAAGTATTTCCTTCGCACTCCTTTTGCTAACTGATTTATTTTTGATTTACGTTCAGCATCAATAATTTGATCATCTATACTTGTCGATGGCATGATGCCTACTGAGGAATTACTCCAGCATCACACTCTTATAAATTTGTCAAATCCCATGCGATATCTGCCATTGTTCCTATCGAAATCTTTGACAATGACCAAAGTGCCAAATTTTTCGTTCCAACATTTCGAGCACATTGTCTTGAATTCGTCGTAGGTGAAATCGGGTGAGACATGTTCATCAAAGACGTGTTTCAAATTCATATCATCCTGCTTGAATAATACAATGATATTACAATTGTCTCGTATCAATTGTTTGGGAATTTTCGAGTAAGTTTGGCAAAGGTAGGCGGCATCGATTGACTTGTGCCGACACATTGCATAATATTCCCTAATTTTATTTTGTTTATCGCAAGCCACATCGTCGAAAATGAATATGGAATGTTCTCGAGCTTCAGCCGGGTCGATTATTTCATCGTTATCTTTGAAGGGGAAGTAGCCCATACCTTTCACCTTTGCCAACACATCTTGAAGTAGCTGATATTTGGGTTGGTACAATGATTTCGAGTAGACGTAGACATTTTTGAATTTAGCGCCATTCGGATTGAATAACAAACTCAGCATGGCATTGGTCTTGCCACATCCACTTGGGCCGCAAAATATTGCTCGAAAAGAATCGGGTAATAGTTCGCCATGTTTGCTATTTTTCGACACTTTCACAAAATCCAAGTTTTCAATAGGTAGTGCACATTTTTGCTGGGTAACCTTCATGACGGCTCACATTAAACTGTGGAAAAAGCATCTAACGCTCCGTTTAATGCGACTAACGGTTCGTTGAATGCAACTAACGCTTCGTTAAACGCTTCGTTAAATGCGACTAACGCACCGTTAAATGCGACTAACGCACCGTTGAATGAAACTAACGCTTCGTTGAACGCACCGTTAAATGCGACTAACGCTTCGTTAAACGCTTCGTTGAACGCGACTAATGCTTTCAGATTCAACCGTCCTCTGGGACTGAATCTCTTTATACACAGTTTCTCTGAGCACATTTGTCAGTATAATGCTAACCTTCGAACGGCAAGGTGGTGGTATTGTGAACACTCTAATCAATAAACTTCCATTCGAATTACACTTGCCTGGATATCAATACTGCGGACCTGGAACACAACTGCAGAAGAGGTTAGCTCTTGGTCAAAAGGGCATAAATGGTCTAGATTCTGCCTGCCTCCGCCACGACATAGCCTACTCTCAAAACAAGTCCTTGGAAGATCGTCATAAGGCTGATTTGGAGTTGGAGAACAGTGCTTGGGAGCGATTCAAATCGAAAGACGCTACTGTGGGAGAGAAAGCAGCCTCTTGGTTCGTAACTACTGCCATGAAGACCAAACGCAAACTCGGTATGGGTGTGAAGAAGCCATCATTCAAAAAAAATATTGTGCAGAAAATTTCCTCATCATTGCGAAAACAATTGCAACCTCATCAACTGTCTGATATGAGTGAGAATAATTTGAGAAAAGCTTCAATTTTGGCTATGCGTACAGCACGAAATCACATCAACAGTATTGGTGGTCGTCAGAAGGTTCGAGTACCTCGAATAATACCAATCGAAGGAAAAAGTGGTGGTATTCTACCTTTGATACCAATATTTGCTGCACTTAGCGCCCTAGGTGGTTTGGCTGGTGGTGCTGCAGGAGTTGCCAAGACTGTGATTGATGCTAAGAATGCAAAGAAGAAACTTGAAGAAGATCATCGGCACAACAAGGCAATGGAAGAGATTGGAAAACAGGGCTCAGGATTATTTTTGAGGAAAAGTCGTCGTGGCTATGGAATTTTCCTGCGAAAACAAAAAAACTCCCGTTGAAGCTACCCAATAGAGCGCTCTACGATGTGGAGTTGATGCGATATGTGAAACGTTTGAAAATTCCCCATTTCAAGGGAGTCTTTATGCGTGATCAACTCGCAAATTTCACTCGACCTGCTTACAAAGAATGTGCCATCATAAATTTGGATTTGCAAAAGAACAAAGGAACACATTGGGTAGCTTACCGCAAACAAGGCAATAAGGTGGAATATTTCGACAGTTTTGGCAATTTGAAACCACCTGTGGAATTGGTGCAATACCTGGGAAAAAATGTCAAAATTTCATACAACAATGATCGTTATCAAAATTTCAATGAGTCAAATTGTGGACACTTGTGCTTGGAATTCCTCTATAAAACTAGTGTGTAGTACTGGTTGAGGTTCAGTCATGTCTCTGATTGTCACGCTGACAAGTCATACTTCCACAGCTAGCAGTGACTTTACCAACCCGATTTCCTTGGACCCTGACTCCGAATACGGATTGGCTTTGATTGGTTTTCACTCGTACAACAGCATTCCCAACGTTGAGGAGGGTAATAGAAAGTTTTACTATTTCAAGAACGCTGATACGACCAAGAGAGAAATTATCAATATTCCCATTGGTTCCTACGAAATCACTAACATTGCCAAATTCCTAACAAAATTCATAGAAAAACCCCAGGATATCAAGAGGAAGAAAAACGACGAACAGGAAGAAGATATAACTGATAAAGTATTTTCTCTGAAAGCCAATCTCAATACTCTAGAGTGTGAAATATATAGCAAAGTACACGCTATTGATTTTCGACCTGCGGACTGCATTGGAAAATTACTGGGATTTTCAGAGAGATTGCTGGAACCTGGCCAAGTTCATAAGTCTGATTTACCAGTGAAAATTGTTAAAGTTCGAACAATTCACCTGGATTGCAATATAACTTCAGGTGCATACTTCAACGGACGGCCTTCACATACCATCTACGAGTTTGCACCTAGGGACGACCCCGGTTTTGCCATCGACGAAGTTCCACTAAATTTGATCTATCTACCTGTGTCGAGCAAAGGTGAAATAAACAATATTACAGTACACATTCTCGATCAAGATTTCGCACCGGTGGATTTCAGAGGTGAACTTAATGTCATAAGATTGGTTCTGAAAAAATTGTAATGGGCCTGGTTTTCGATGATATATTCAATGCTCACACCTCTGCACCACCAGTAGTGGAGAAGCTGCCGAGCAGATCAGTCACTTCCAAACTTTCCGCTACAAATCAGCGATTTCTGCAATCATTGGGTTACAATGTTGTCTCGACACGTGTTCGACATCTACCGCCGACCTCAATTCGACGAATCCATCCAACGTTTGGAAACTAGAACTCATTACCCATATGTGAAATCCTTCGAGAATAATGATATTGTTGAAATTTCCATTCAACAAAGTGAAACATGGTTACTCATGTACGATGCTGTGATAAGTATCAGAGGAACAATGAAAAAAACTGCTGGAGATGGAACTGTTAATTTTGTTAATAATGCACCAGCTTTCTTTTTCGACTCTATCTCATACGAGCTCAATGGCAAAGAATTGGATACAGTTCGTAATCCTGGAATTGTGAGTACACTCAGAGGATACTTGTGTTATAGTGCAGACGATACCAGCCACATGTGTACATCTGGATGGAATTATCCCAATGGATCTCTACGAAATGATGCTGATGGATTTTTCACCTTTCACATTCCCCTCAGACACCTTTTGGGCATTTTCAATGACTATACTTTTGCTACATGCGGTAAACAGTCTCTACGTTTGGTTCGTGCACGCAACGACAACAACAGCATATTCATCAAAGATGCTGCCAATGCACCTGGAAAGACTACAGCCAAATTGCAAATCGAAGGTATCGAATTGAAAGTGAAGCACATTTTCCCAAATGATGAAATTCGTTTGAACCTATTGCAATCTATCAAAGCTGATACACCTATAGTGATACCCTTTCGAAAATGGGAACTTCACGAACTACCAGCATTGACTGAGGGATCAACGAAAGAAATTTGGGCTGTCAAAACTGCTTCTGCCATGGAGAGCCCTCGATATATCATCACAGTATTCCAAACAGGCCGTGTGGACAACTTGCATAAAGATCCCACATACTTTGATAATATTGATATAATGGACATCAGATTGACATTGAACAGCGATATCTACCCGCACGAGCGAATGAGATTGGATTTTGAAAAAAGCGATTTCGTTGAGGCACATCGCACCTACACAGACTTCTACTCCAGCTACATGAACACTCCGAGAAAACAACCATTACTCGATTACATAACATTCAAAAATCGAGCCATTTTCGTGATAGACGTTTCGAAAAGGGCTGAATTTGTGAAATCGAGTACGGTGGATGTGAAGCTCGATATTGAAGCTAAAAATGGGTTCCCAGCTAACACGCGTGCCTACTGTATCATAATTCACGATTGTGTTATAGAAAATTTACCTTTGAGTGAGATTGTTCGTCATTTATCTTGAAGAGATCTGAGAGGTTACGATCAGTTGTATGAGAGACGCCGAAGATGAAGCTTGTAGCAGTAGACATTCAAGGTTTTGATTTGAGTGGTGTGTTTTACCCCAAAGAAATTTCCATAACCGATGGCGCACAGACGAATCATTTTTTGCTGAAGCCTCCGAAGCCATATAGTTCACTTTCTGCTGCAGAGAAACGTCAAGTGAGATATGTTGAGCAGAATGTGCACGGCTTGCGATATTCCGATGGTTTCGTCGAATACTCTGATTTGAATATTATTTGGCAAAAGTTGGAAGATGCTGATGTGATATACGTGAAGGGCCATCAAAAATTCGACATTCTTCAAAATTACTTTGCTCAATACACATCACAACCACCACACATTGTTAATTTGGAAAAATTTCATACTGAGAACGCTACAGCCAATCAGCCTCCAGTTTTTTCCTTTGAGAAACCTCTGTGTATGAATCATAGAGGTCAAAAAGTGCGCTGTAGTCTGATACACTGTTTCAAAATATGGAGCTGGATGGTGCAGCAAATGGTATGGTAGTCGATCCTGAAATTTCATCTTCAGTGGAACAATTCAAGAAGCTCAGATGTCCATCACCGTTGGTAGCAGCATGGAACAATGTATTTTTCAATTTAAATAGATTTAAATTCAATGTAAAACCTACACGTAGAATAACACCTGTACCTATTTCTGAAAAATAAAATGTTTTCATGTCTTTGAGTTTTATAAATGTATGTGTGAGTCGATTGGGGAGATCAGTTGATTGTTTGCAATGGCCGTGTTAAGATCAAGTTATATAATCTTGTCTGCCATTTTTTCCAATATTCTGTACATCAATCCGCCGGATAAAGTGACCAAAGTGTTTGTTACCTTTGAAAATGCCAGCGGATATAGAAACGAAACGTGGCCTTCAAATTGGATGCCAATGATTCCGACTGCTCTGAATGAAGGTCATCTGCATGTTTTGAGTGCCGAAATACCTGCCCATTCCAATTCTTACAAGCTGAGACTTGTTTTTGAAGACCGCAGTTTTGGAGACTTACCTGATTGGAAGAAAATCGAACCTGCCAAGCTGTGTCTCGAATCTGATATAAAAACAATTGCAGGACTACTATACTTTATTACAAGTGTATCGTTGATGCAAATTTTCAAATTTATACTCAAATATCTATTGAAGTTAAGACATGAAGAAAGTGACATTCAACGAGGATATTAATCAAGTGCACCACTTGTATGTGTGGCAATTTGCCTACAGACAATCACGAAGCAAATTTTGGGAGTATTTTCCGATCGATCGATTTCGTTTCCAGAGACGTATTGCCGAAACATCCCGATCGATTGAACCAATTTTGGATGAAATGCATCGAAAAACCATATTTGATACAAGATTTGCATGAGACATTTTGGATTCGCTTTCCCAATATGATTACACTGTGTTCTGAATAAAATATTTGTTTATGTACTTGTTTCATTTACATAGCCGAAATAGCTCAGTGGCAAGAGCGTTAGACTGAAAATCTAAAGACCCTCGGTTCGACTCCAGGTTTCGGCAATTTTTGACACTTCAGCCCAAAATTTACACCAACACCTTTTTCTCCCCAACTGTATTGGTTAATTTTACAAACGGCAACATCTACCTTTGCTTTATTTTAAAACCGGCAACCGCGCGCCCTGTTCACTAAGAATGAATGATGTATGTTACACCCACATTCTAGATAATTGAAACATTCATCTCAACGACTGGAAAAACCCATTGTTCATTATGATTATTTTCTTATCACAGTTGCATGTAAAATCCAATTTTCTTATCTATTATTACTTCCTGTCAACACGTCTGGAGCATGCTGATAACGAAATTGAATTTCCTGTTTGTTGCAGAAATTAATTTTCTTATCTATTCTGCACTTCCTGTTTCAGTGCCTGCATTCAATTGATATGATTATCTCAATAAACATTCATCACCGTTCGGAAAAATTATTTATCTCGCAATATTCCATTCGAATGAATTGTTGAATTTTTATTAGTTTATGTCATGTGTTTCATTTTATGGTTGAAATATATTGGTTCGACTCTGACGGCAATTTTTTCATCAAACGACGTCCGAGTGAACCAGCCAATAGCAGAGCCGCCGCAATGACCAATGACAGCCACTAGCCAATGGTAGCAGAGACGCCTGTTTTTTCTTTAATGACCAATCGGCCCCACTAACCCTGCTTTTTTCAGCCAATGGTGGAGCGTCACAGCAATGGCCAATGGCAGAGCTCCAACGCCCTGCTTTTTTCAGCCAATGGTAGCAGAGACGCCTGTTTTTTCTTTAATGACCAGCCCCACTAGCCCTGCTTTTTTCAACCAATGGTGGAGCGTCACAGCAATGACCAATGACAGAGCTCCAACGCCCTGCTTTTTTCAGCCAATGGTGGCAGAGACGCCTGTTTTTTCTTTAACGACCAATCATACAGCTTCACTAGCAACGCCCTATTTGTTCTTTTCAGCCAACCAGAACCACAGCCAATGGTGGAGTGTTTGCAGAGACGCCATATTTGTTTTTTCACATAACAACCAATCACAGAGCTCCAGCGGAGACGCCATACTTGTTTTTTCACATAACAACCAATCCCAGAGCTCCAGCGGAGACGCCTTGTTTTTTCACATAACAACCAATGGCAGAGCTCCAAAAAGAAGAAAAAAGCGGAGACGCCATACTTGTTTTTTCACATAACAACCAATGACAGAGGGCCTTCTCGAGGTACGACACACGTAGGTCTCACCACCCAACCACAAAACACACCTCCCAGACTGTACCAAAAAGGCACGCATTTTTTCACAACACTCATTTCTGCTTGCCATCATCCCTCTCCCCACCGGTTTGACGAAGAACTGCACCCCCATCGACTGCTAAGGCCTCATGGACAGCTCAGGCCATCGAGTGGCTCAAACTACCCCTGTGTTTTTGAATGCCCATTGAGTCTCTACTTACGACCCACTACCAACAATATACGAGGAAGACGAAGACGACACGGACGATGACGTCACAAACATCCGCGGACATTACTGCTGGATCAAAGACTTGTCACGACTTGTCGGTTCACAACTCAGCAAGCATACGAGTAAAAAATTCATTTGCGACCGATGTTTGAACTATTTTTCGACGCAGGAGAAACTCGACAGTCATACGGTTGACTGCGAGGCACAAAATTCATGCAAAATTAAATTTCCAAAATACACTCATATCGAATTCCGAAATTTCGTTTTCAAGGAGAAAGCTCCTTTCGTGATATACGCTGACTTTGAAAGTATTCTGGAGCCGTTTGATGACAGTTTGACCAAATCCAAAATGTGTAATACCCAAAAATACCAAAAACATTCGGCTTTCAGTGCAGGCTTCTACTTCAAATGCACATACGACGATTCTTTGTCGTTTTACGATAGCCATCGGGGGGCAGACTCGATGGAATGGTTCGCCGATCGAATGAAGGACATTGCCAAAGAGGTTGAGGCCAAAATCCATCATATCGTACCGATGGATGTATATCCGTCGGGCCGAGACTCTGCCAAAATCTGCCACATTTGCGAACTCCCCTTCAAGGCGGAGGACGCAAAGGTGGTCGACCACGACCATTTCACCGGATTATTCCGGGGCTGGGCGCATGCGCAATGCAACCTCCAGTACAAGAAACAGTTCGTAGTGCCCATTGTGTTCCACAACTTGGGCGGCTACGACAGCCATTTCATCATCAGAGACTTGGCTAAACGTGGACGCATAGTCCTGTTGCCGATCAATAAGGAAAAGTACATTTCCTTTACACAGTACGACGAGGAGACGACCATCAAATTCCGCTTCATCGACTCTTTCCGATTTTTGAGTATGAGTTTGGATGGGTTGGTGCGCACGATGAAAACTGAAGACTTGCACGCAACGCGCAAAGAATTCAGTCACGTGAGCGCCGAACAATACGAACTGCTCACGCGCAAAGGGGTATTCCCATACGACTTTGTCGACACGCTGGACAAACTGGAGTGTACACAGTTGCCAGCTCTCGAGGAATTTCACAATAAACTGAACGATTGCGACATCACCCAAAGCGAGTACGAGCATGCGCAACGGGTGTGGCAATCGTTCGGGGTGAAAACCCTCGGCGAATATTCGGATCTGTACATGAAAACCGACATATTGTTGCTGACCGATATCTTTGAGAATTTCCGCAAGATCGGCCACAGCACCTACGGGCTCGATCCCGCTTGGTACTTCACCATGCCCGGCTATACGTGGTCGTGTATGTTGAAGTATACAAAGTGTAAGTTGGAACTTCTCAGAGACGTCGACATGGTGCTGTTCATAGAGCGGGGCATTCGAGGCGGTATCAGCCAGTGCTGTAACCGCTACTCGAAAGCCAACAACAAGTACATGGCCGAGTTCGATCCCTCGAAACCGTCCAAGTACTTGATGTATTTCGACGTCAACAACCTCTATGGATGGGCCATGATGGAACATTTGCCGGTGGGCCAATTCAAATGGGTCGAAAACTTCGACGATCTGGATATTCGCAACGTTTCGGACTCGTCCGACGTAGGGTATATCCTCGAGGTCGACTTGGAATACCCCGAGCATCTTCACGACCAACATCGAGATTTTCCGATGTGCGCCGAACACCGAGTACCGCCAAACTCAAAACACCCAAAATTGATGACCACCCTGTACCGAAAGGAAAGATACGTCGTACACTATCGGCTACTGAAACAGGCACTAGCGCACGGACTTGTACTCACAAAAGTACACAAAGTACTTCAGTTCAAGCAGCAGGCTTGGCTCAAGCCCTACATTGAACTGAATACGAGGTTGCGGGCGCAGGCGACTACGACCTTTGGCAAAAATCACTACAAGCTTGCCAACAACAGTGTTTTCGGCAAAACAATGGAAAACATCCGGAAACATCGAGTGGTGAAACTGGTCAACCGGTGGCACGGCAGGTTTGGTGCCAAAAATCTCATTAGCAGTCCCAAATTCCATAGTCGAACCATCTTCGACAACGACCTCATGGCTATCGAACTCCTCAAGTGCGATTTGGAGTTCAACAAACCCCTGTATATCGGCATGTCCATCCTCGACATATCCAAGGTCTGCGTATACGATTTCCATTATGATTTCATGATGAAAAAGTATACGCGAGACCAGTGCAAGCTCATGTATACCGATACGGACTCGTTGGTGTACGAACTCACCTGTGATGACGCCTACCGAGATCTCATTGCGTCTCACCTGGATAAATTCGATACGAGCGATTACCCAAGCGATAACCCATTCAAAATTCCGCAAGCAAACAAAAAAGTACCCGGTTTGATGAAAGATGAAGCCAACGGGTGCATCATGACAGATTTCGTGGGGTTGCGGGCAAAAATGTACACTTTCAAAATTCAGGGGCAAAAATGCGTCAAAAAGTCCAAGGGGGTCAAATACAATGTGGTCGCGAACGATATCACCTTTGAGGATTACCTGAATTGCTTGCAGGAAAATCGCGAAAAACTCGCAACTCAAAGGTGCATTCGTTCGTATGCGCACAACGTTTTTAGTGTTGAACAGACGAAAATCGCGCTAAGTCCTCACGATGACAAGAGGAAACTGATCCCGAATAGCTTCGATACATATCCGTGGGGCCATTATTCGGTTTTGGAGGACGTCGTCGACGACGTTTCCGAAAACGCCGGCGGTTCAGTGAACCCCGACGCTTTCGAAAACGTCGACGTCATGGAAGATGTTGACGACGATGACTTGGTGTAAAGTTGAGTTTTTTTCCCCATCTGTCTCAACAATTGTACATATCAATATATATATAGAGAATTATATGTTATAGGAAATATATATACTTGTATCTGAAATCTACTGACTTTGATTTTGTGTGTGTGAGAGAGAGAGAGAGAGAGAGGCCCTTCAGGCACACATCAAAAATAGCAAGTTTTTTTTTGCAAGCAAAAAACATGCCATTTTTGAGGCGAAAAAACAGCACAAAAACGGTGCGTTTTTGACGCGTCAAAAGTGACCAAAAAACGTCGTTTTTTGCGTGTTTTTTCGATGCTCATTTTCGTTTTTTTTTTTTTTTTTTTTTTTTTGTGCGTCGAAGTGACAAAAAACCTTCGTTTTTCACGCGTTTTCACGCATCGAAAATGAGCGTCGAAAAAACACGTGAAAAATGACGTTTTTCTGTCACTTCGACGCATCGAAAATGAGTGTCGAAAAACACGTCAAAAATGGTGCGTTTTGATGCAATTTTTTCGTCGAAAAAACTGCATCAAAAATGGCGCGTTTTTCCGACGAAAAAAATGGCATCAAAAACCTCAAAAATAAGACACACAGTGTACGTACAAACAAGTTTATTCATCTTTCAATAGATCATTCAAAATATTGGTTCTATAGTAGAAAAGATAATCGTTCATGGCGTTGCTCAGCAAACTGTCGGGGCAGATGTCGCTGAACGTCGTCAGAAGTTGCATGCCTCCCAAGGTGGCGTCCGGGTTGGAGCGAAAGTAGCGTCTAACGCCATCTAGCAGATTGTGGTAGTAGGCACAAAAGTTGATGGAATCCAACATGGCGACTCGGTTCTTCACTATTGTGCTGTTCGCCGAGAAGATTTTCCAAACTTCATTTTCCTGCAGCTCCAAGCACTCGCCATGCTTCTCCACGAGCAGCATTCTTGTATCTTCCCAGATGGTCTGCGTCACTTTGCAGTAGTCGCCCACTGGGAAAGTTATCGGATCATAATCGTCGGTGATCGGTTCGCGGAAAAAGTCATCCATTTTCTGTTGAAACAGGTCACAGAGCACAGACCATTCGTAGGCACTGAAGGAAATCTTCGAAAACTTCGCCCACCTGTACGGATGAGCGAGTATGATGGACGGGCTGAAGGTTCTTGCCGGAGAAAGTCCCACACGTATTTCGAAACTCTCCACAATGAAGGAGAACTGCAGCAACATATGTTCCTCGATTCTGGCAGCCATCTCGTACTTCTCCAATATACGTGTCAAATGTCGATCAAAGTTGCCGTCTGTCGAATACCAATTGGATTCGTCACTACTGCCGCTGCCGCCGCCACTGAATCGACCCGAACTCGAAAGCATACTTGTGATGCTGCAACCGCTTGAATAGCCACTATCTTGACTCATGACTGAAGTTGAACTGAGAGGGACGCGGCCCAGCGCAGCACTAAGCCACAGAACACCCTAACTACACAGAAGCGTCAGTGAAAGGCGGCACTTTGATCTTCAAGGGGCGATTTTTCGTGTCCTTCCCCCTCTCCTTAGTATTACATCTGTCACTTTTGTAAGCGGCAAATTTGAATTGAATGAAATTGATGTAGTTCTGGGCGCACCTTCGCACCTACTTCAGCATATTTTTCAGTCAATCGATTCGATTGGTAAATATAATCAGGGATTTCTTCTCAGCTGACATATAACTTTTGAATCTAGAGACTTTAGGTAAGCTCGGTGGCGGATTTATATTTTTACGAGTGTGGGCCACTTCATTTCCGCCGCCCCATGTACCTTTATAAAATAATAATTTTCCAAGTGTAGTAAAAATGCCGCCTCGCTAGGACGCTACCTCCTCTAGGCCGCGGCCTATATATGGCTTATTTATCGACAAATCCAGGACTGTGTAAGCTGTTTATATAATGAACAGCAAAATGCGCGTCGAGTGCATAAATTATCAGTTTGGTGTTAGGGTAATTGATCTCTTAAAACAGTTCGGACAAATATCAATACGATTTTACTGTAGGAATAAAATTTTCATTGACAAAGCATACTGTCAAAGTTATGATGTCAAACAATAAAACTAAATATGTATATCATTATACTAGAGTATTAAACCCACGAACTTCTAAACCTATAGCATTCTCTTGAAAAAAAAACGCAGTATATATAATTGTAGAAAAATGTTGAGTATCAGCCACACTATAAAAAAATGAAATGTATATTTTACTAAGGACAATGTCATATCAAAACTGAATAACATAATCGTTTTTTTTTTTCTTTTTGTGTAGGTCGTTCAGAATAAAGAATTATTAGGTATCAATTTTTTGATTTGTTCATTCATGAACACTAGGATCACCAATCTTCCAATTGGATAGGAATAATTTGGAGGGGAATAAAATGGCACATTTTGACATTTGTTTTTAATTTTTCTCCAAGCATAAACAAGAGACAAAAATTAAATGGTATCAACAAATACTTAACAAGGAAGCGATAACAAAATATGTTATTCGAAAGGAAGCAAGAATACAAATATATAATACAATCATACATTAGAAAACTGAATGTTCAGAGAACCCACAAATGGAAAAAAAACTGTAACAAAGAACAATGAAATCTTGGTATAAAAATCACAAATGAGAAAGAATGGCTATTTTTCTCTTCTTCTTTCCCTTTTCATTTCTAAATTCTCTATTAGCAAATTTCAAACAATAAAATATTCGTAGCCTAAGAAAGAGAGTAACAACATATTTTTTTGGGAACTCAGGACATGGATGGTTTAGCGGCACAGATATCAGTTTTTCAAAAAGATCATGAGACACTCTGTTTCCCAAACACACGTTCCTGAAGCTGGAACTGAACAATACTTCTAGATTGTAAATGAATTCAATGAACATATCATTCGGCGTTTTAAGACCTCCATAAATACTTATTTTGTTATCATATGCTTTGAAATGAGTAAATAATTTTGCAGAATCCAATTCTTCAGTCTTTGGAAATTTCCACAAACATATGTGTTAGAAACCAAGTAGCCGAAATGAAAAGAGCACTCCGTATTTGAATATAGACATGTATGTAATTTTGTTTTTTGACAACACGAAAGAATATTACGTCATTCTTATTCGAAATAGAAATAAAAAAGCAAAAAGAAGTGATTTGTCTTAATCAAACAAGATACAGTCCACAAACACAACTTTAGAAGACAAAATAAAACAGATTGGTCCTGTCGAAGACGGATTAACTCCTACCTACCGAGAATTCGAATTTGAAGCAGACGATTCTATCGACGGCAGTGAAGATTGCATGTAAAAGTGAGTCCTTTCCTTTCCCATCCTCAAGCGAGTTAGAAATATTTTAGATCTGTACTTTGAGCGTGAAGACATTGCATATTCGTAGATTTCCAACCTTCAATTCATTTGAAACTTGACATTTTCTATTCATACGGCCTTCATTCAGAATATAATCATAGAGACACAATGTCAGCCGAACGTGATAACTTGGAGAAATTGACCAGGAAACGTGGATCAATAAAATCTAAACTCACAATTTTCAAGAAATTTATCGGTGAATTAGATATAAGGTATCCCACCAAAAATATTACAGACGCCGATATTATTTTTGATTTAGAGTATCGTTTAGAAAGTGCACGTAGTTATATTGAACTTTTTGACAACATTCAGAATGATATCGAGCAAATAGATGACACGGATAAGCAGATGTTAGAAAGAGAAGACTTTGAGAAGGTATTCTTTGCATGTGTCGCAAAGGCCAAATCATTTTTGGCAGCTAGCGCGCCAGTTACTGAAGTTTCTCCCGTAAAAGATATGAGATGTCAAGATAACGTTTCAGTTTCTTCCTACCCTATTCGTGACATAGAAGTGAAAAATATAAAACTGCCTGTAATAGATTTACCAAAATTTGATGGAGATGCTAATCAATGGTTAGGTTTTAGAGACACGTTCCATTCACTAATTCACACTAGGGTAGATATTAGCGATATACAGAAGTTCCACTACTTGAAGTCAGCAGTAGGTTCAAAACTCAGGGAAACTTTCGAAAATTTAGAATTTTCTAGTGCTAATTATCAAGATGCTTGGAAATCGTTATGCGAACGTTTCAACGATGAAAACCTTTTGATAGATACGCATATAAAAGCAATTTATAATTTAGAGAAGGTCACTCACGAATCGTCAACTGCTCTCCGAAAAATCATAGACATTGTAACAAACCGTTCAAAGGCTTTGAAAAATTTAGGTGAACCGGTTGAACAATGGGGAAGTTTGCTGAAATTTTTCATCATAGTTAAACTTGACGACCACACAATAGACAAGTGGGATGAAGCTAAAGTTTCATACAAACGCCCCACTCTACAAAACTTATTAGATTTCTTGAAAATGCGAGCAAATAATTTACAATCCAAAGAAAACAATAGGGAATCCAATAGAGTTTCAAATAAACATAAATCAAGAATAGAAATGAAGCCAACTAAGTGCAATTCTCTTGTTACTTCTAGTGGCAGTACAACTACCCATTGTAGAATTTGTAAAGGCGAACACTATATTTCGGGATGTCCAGAATTTTTGAAAATGAGTGTGAGTAATCGATTAGAACAAGCCAAACGGAAAGGCTTGTGTATCAATTGTCTTAAATCTGGACATTTAATTAAAGAATGCCTTTCAGGTTCATGTCGAGTGTGTAAACATCGCCATCACACACTGTTACATATTGATAAGAGTAATTCCAAACCAGAACAGGAAATTCGGGTGGAAAATAATACAACCGAAACTCAAAACGTAGTATTGACTTCACAAAAAATCTCAAACTATGATCAGATTTTGCTCTCTACTTTTATGGTGCGGGTGATAGGTAAACAAAACCAAACATATTTAGTTCGGGGGCTTCTAGATGTGGGATCACAAAGTAGCTTTATAACAACAAATTTATCTGAATTATTGGATCTTGAACAAATTCCACTTCGTTTAGCTGTTAGCGGGCTGAACGGAACGCATTCCGAGGTAAGATACAAATGTTCAGTCAACATCCATTCACTAACGAGTGATTTTTCATTGAAATTAAACTGTTTGGTGGTTCCCAAAATCACAGGCACGTTACCCAATTTTGAAATTTGTCGAAAAGCTTCAGACATACCACATAACATCAAACTAGCAGATCCAAATTTTCACATTCCCGACACTGTGGATATTTTGATTGGATCAGACTGTTTTTACGATATTCTATGTACTGGTCAAATAAAACTTTCTAAATATGGACCCACACTACAGAAAACCAGGTTAGGATGGGTGATTGGCGGCCCCATACAGGGTAATATCTCTCAATCGATTCAATGTAATATTTCAAAATTTGATTCATTAGAACAACAAGTAGCACGCTTTTGGGAAATCGAAGAATTTCCCGATAGCAAACCTTGGTCAAATGAAGAAAAATTTGTAGAAGCTCATTTTGTCGAAAATACAAAGCGCGATGAACACGGTCGATTTATTGTCACATTTCCCTTGAAACATAGTTTGGATATTTTAGGAGACACGACTGAAGTAGCAAAAAAAAGATTTCTCAATTTAGAAAGAAAATTTGCAAAAAATCCAGATTATGCACGCAGGTATCACGATGTTATCAACGATTATAGGAATTTGGGACATATGGTGAAGGTAGATAATCCAAACTTGGCCAAGCACTCATATTATATGCCGCATCACGGCGTTTTGAAAGAAGAGAGCATTTCAACAAAGCTTAGAGTAGTTTTTGATGCGTCTTGTCCTTCTAGCAGTGGTTATTCTTTCAACGATCTTCAGAGTGTGGGGCCTACGATTCAGTCCGATTTACTTTCAATTCTGTTATTATATCGTGAACACAATTATGTTTTAGCGGGAGACATTGAAAAAATGTACAGGATGTGCCTCGTCACTCCTGAACAGAGATCGCTACAGCGAATATTTTGGAGAGACAATCCTAATGATCCCTTAGACATCTACGAATTAAGCACTGTTACTTTTGGTACCTCAGCTGCAGCCTTCTTAGCCATTCGTTGTTTGTATCAACTTGGATTAGATTGTGATGATCCTCTCATATCGGATGTCATAAAGAAACAGTTTTATGTAGATGATATGCTCAGTGGCGCTTCTACCATTGAGGAAACCACTCGCATTGCAATTGATGTATCAAAAGTTTTACATAAAGGAGGGTTTCGTTTATGCAAATTCATTTCCAATAGTCCTGAGGTACTTGAGAATATAAAATCACATAACAAAACAAATTTAATAGACTTGGGCTTTAACGAAAATACGCGAACATTAGGAATGATTTGGAATGCAAGTGCAGATTGTTTTCTTTACAAAATCAATTCAGATTTCAATAAACGCATAACCAAACGAATTGTTCTGTCAGAAAGCTCTCAAATATTTGACCCGATGGGACTTTTGAGTCCTACCATCATCATAGCTAAAATCATTCTGAGAGACATCTGGTTGGAAAAAATCGATTGGGATGATTCACTCCCTTTGAATTTGTATACACGATGGTTAGGTTTTCGAGATGAGTTAATATATTTAAATGACCTGAAGATCCCTAGACAGGTAGTTTGTCGCGATTCAATTTTTAACGAAATACACGCCTTTTCGGATGCCTCAACACAGGCATATGGAGCATGCATTTATTTGAAATCGAAAAATAAAAATAACGAAAGTTTCATCCATTTAATTTGCGCCAAATCCAAAGTCAGTCCTATAAAAGTTCAAACAATTCCAAGATTAGAGTTGATGGCTGCTTTATTGATGTGTAGACTAACAAATAAAGTATGTTCGGCATTTAAAATGCAAATCGACAATATATATTATTGGACCGATTCAACTATAGTCCTGGGATGGATTAACACCATTCCGAATTCACTGCAAGTTTTTGTTGCCAATCGAGTTTCTTCAATTCAACAATTGTCACACATCGAAAAATGGCGACATGTCCCAACGAAGGACAATCCAGCCGATTTTGTTTCACGGGGTGTCAAAGCTAGTCTGTTGAAGTCAACGGATCTTTATTGGAATGGTCCATCTTGGCTTCAGTTCGAAGAGTATAAATGGCCATCAATAATAGAATATAAGGAACCACTACCTGAACTAAAGAAGGTTACTTATGTTAACAAAGCAACCATTGAAAAAATCAATTTCTTTGAAAGGTTTTCAAATTTATCTAAACTTGAAAGAGTAATAGCGTATTGTCTTCGATTTAAAGAAAACTGTTTCAGCAAAGAGGCAAATCGAAGCTCAGGTCCTCTAACTCGTAAAGAAATCGACAATGCTTGCATGGCATTAGTTCGGTTGTCTCAAAAAGAGTCGTTTGAGAACGAAATTAATTCACTCGACAATGATAAGAAACTCAACAAAGATTCAAAAATCATGAAATTGAATCCATTCTTAGATAATAATAAAATTCTTAGAGTTGGTGGCAGATTATCCTACTCTTCATTCTCGTATGATAAAAGATTTCCTATTCTTTTGTGTCATAAAAGTCGATTCACTAGATTATTATTTCTGAGAGAACACATTAAATTGCTACACGCGGGACCAACGCTCCTTTTGGCACACACTAGGAACAAGTTTTGGACTCTGTTAGGCAGAAATTTAGCAAGAAAAACGGTTCACGAATGTATCACTTGTTTCAAAGCACGACCTAGTAGTATAACTCCTATTATGGGAAATCTTCCTGCCGCTAGGGTAAATCCTGCACCTCCTTTTTACATAACCGGTGTTGATTATGCTGGACCTTTCAAAGTCAAAGATAGGCAGGGAAGAGGCTGTAAAATTACCAAGGCATATATTTGTCTTTTTGTTTGCTTCGTGACTCGTGCCATACACATTGAATTAGTGTCTGACCTAACCAGCGAGAACTTTATTGCATCTTGTAGGCGCTTCGTTTCTCGTAGAGGGAAACCCTCTCAAATCTTTTCCGATAATGGTAAAAATTTTGTAGGAGCCAAAACAGAGCTCGAATATCTTGGTAGATTTTTACGTGATAACTCTCGAAATTTAACAGAAACTCTAGAAAACGATGGCGTTTCCTGGTCATTTATACCTCCTTATTCTCCTCATTTTGGTGGCCTATGGGAGGCTGGTGTTAAATCTGTCAAGTCTCATTTATTACGAGTAGCTGGAAACGCCTTATTGACATTTGAACAATTATATACTCTTCTTGTACAGATCGAGAGTATTCTCAACTCGCGTCCCATGCACCCCCTATCATCTGATCCCTCTGATTTGCAACCTCTCACACCCTCTCACTTCCTGATTGGACGTACCGCAAGCTCGCTCCCTGATCCCGATCTTCTACAAGTACCCGAGAACCGATTGAAGTTGTATCAGAGAATTCAACAACTGCAGCATCACTTTTGGTCGAGATGGTCACTCGAATATATATCCGAACTACAGCAACGAAACAAATGGTCCTCTAGCCAAGGTACTCTGCAAGACAATGATTTAGTCCTGATAAAAGAAGACAATCTTCCTTCATTCAAATGGTCATTAGGGCGCGTCACTCAGTTACACCCTGGGAAGGACGGTGTTGCAAGAGTCGCAACTATAAAAACTAGTAAAGGTTATATCAAGCGTTCAATGGCCAAGTTATGCCGTTTGCCATTGGCTGCTGAAAATTAGAAAATCCAGGATGTTGAAAGTGTCCGACTCCTTTCAAGGCCGGGGCCATGTTAGAAACCAAGTAGCCGAAATGAAAAGACCACTCCGTATTTGAATATAGACATTCATTATTTCTTTGTTTTATGATTGCGTATCTATGTATGTAATTTTGTTTTTTGACAACACGAAAGAATATTACGTCATTCTTATTCGAAATAGAAATAAAAAAGCAAAAAGAAGTGATTTGTCTTAATCAAACAAGATACAGTCCACAAACACAACTTTAGAAGACAAAATAAAACAATATGTGAAGGCATTCTGAATTGGTAGCTCCTCATTACGATAGCTATATTCCCCAACAGTAAGTGCACTGTAGATTGGTTGCTCTGGCAGGACAGCTTGGGCGTTGTTATCAAATTCAGATTGCTTCAACTCAGTCAAGAGAATATCCAAATCATCCATACAGTTTGTGTTACCATTGTTGGAATAACTCTGACAGAACAGTTTTTTGAAAGCCCTTTCAAATTGTATGGGAGTAGGGTTCACAGAGTTACCTCCTTGTTGGCGTACACTTCCAAAGAAGTTCTCGATACAATCCTGGTTAACTCTCCTTGTTTTCAAATATTTGAATCCAGACAGTTCCAATGTATCCCACAGTTTCAGTATTCCATTCATAGTGATCTGCCAACAATTTATGAAGTTCATGGTGGAGGTTATATCATCCCCTTTTTGATTCAAAATAACCAGTTTTTTCAGAAATATCTTCATTTCTCCAAGAAACTTTTTTTGATAGTCTGCTCCTTCAAATACATTTTTCCAAGCATTTGGTGAATTTTTTAATGATGAATTCAGTATATCAAAGAGATTATTGAATTTTTCAATAACTTGAATGGTATGCATTGCGTCACCAGAAAGTGCACCTAAACTCACATGAGTATTCATACCACTAGCAACTGTGTTGCTCAATACTTGTGCAGCAAATTTCACTTTCATTCTCTCAAAATTATTTGGAGAAATATGTGAATCGGTAAGTTTAGGTGCACATCTACAGGTTTGTTGCTTATCTTTTTCATAAAACGATTTAATATATGACCAGGAGGTTTTATTTCCATCAAAATAAAACTATATTTCATGAGATTATTTCTCGTAGCCTTCAATATATGTGGAGTATCGAATATATAAATGATTTCCTTATTCGCTACAGTGAAAACAGGCTCATCTGGAGTTATGCCAAATTCTCTGGACAGTTTTGTGAAATTTGATCCCATATCTGTAATTAAAGCATCGACTCTCAATCCTATATCCAGAAGTTTTTTTATACATTGTTCATTGTTATTCATTTTCCCCAAGATCAGTGAAACCAATGATCTCATCTCTTCCTGTTTGGTAGAATAGATCACATTTGAGAGACATCTCATCAATACACAGAAAACAATGTTTTTCTTGTTCTAACATTGAACCGACCTTTATTTGTAGGGTCTTGAAGAGAGACTCATTTCCCAAACCTGGCTTGCAGATTATTTTTTCTGTTATCCTTTGCAGTGATCTTTTAGTTGGCAAATATAATAATTTCCTGAGAAAGTTATATGCACGGGGACCAAGAAAATAAAGTGTTAAAGCAAACTGTTTGTATTCTGCAGTATATCTACGTCCTTTTGCTTTCCTAGTGTGCAGTCTTGCTTGAATCTTCACAATGTTTGACAGATGGGGAGAGAGAAATTTATCACACATCTGATCAAAATCTTCAAGAGTCGACTCTTTCAAATCTGTGATAGACTTCCTTTCACATGCAAGTTTTCTTCTAACATTTTTCAACTTCTCCCTCAACTTATCTTTTCTTGGACTGTGACAACTCAAATGTGCAGGAGTCTGTGTTGAAGCAGATGGAGATATCAAACAACTATCTTCTTGTTCCTTGTTGTCTACGATAATGGTAAGAGTGTCTGAAACTGAAAACAAAAACATATCAAAGGCCTTGGAAATATCAACAAGTATGTTGAAATGAATAATGCAGCATATTTTAGGCAATGTTCTATACTATTGTATAATTTAGAGAAAATATTGACGAACTTTTTTGTAGAAAAGCTTGAAATGAGTAATTTTTGAAAGGAAAACTTCTCAATTGAGAAATATGTTTTTTCAATAATAATATGTATTCACGTAGAATAAAAGAATACAGAACAATGTAATGAGAAGAAAAGGTTGAATAAATAATTGGTCTCGATAAGTGTTTTTCATACTTGTTTCGGGAAATACAATGCAATAAAACTTAGAAATAATGAACATGCTGGCCGACAACTGCGGAAATATGAAAAAATCCAATGAATATTAAACTGATCTAAATCTAAAGACAAATAATTACAAACACATTCGTACATGCACCCATACGCTTATACTCGTGTAACTATAATTAATACAAGATTGATGTATGTCAATGATATAAGATTGTATGATATTTGAATGACACAATGTTATAAAAGTTAAGCGGTATATTAGAATTTGCAATCTCTTGATAGATATAGACACTTAGAAACAAAATGCTCACCTGATGATGTTATTGTGGATGCTTGTTCTCTGGATGTGTTAGGATCATTTACAATGATCTTCGGCTTTAGGGATGACGACAGAGAAAGGGCTGTTGATTGGGATGCAGGAACTATTTTAATGTCTGAAAAATTAGAGAAATTGAACCCACAATCACATTTGTTAATTATTGCTGAGTCTCTTACCTGATAAAATGTTGATTTTTTTTTCGGAATCATATTTTCCCCAACTTCAAGATTCCTTTTCAAGGAATGGGGAAAAATAGTGGGGACAGCATGCTGATTCAACTGCTTTCTAAAACCACTTTTGTTCCTGAACATAGAATCCTCGAAGTGGAGTTCACATAAGCGATAACTTTTATGTAATGCTTCAGGGGTTAAATTACTCAAGTCATCTCTTTTGCTCGCTGCTATCCATTTTTGAGCTCTGAAAAGAAAAGGTTCACAAAATCTACCACAGCGAAAGTTCAAGAAAAATACCTTTCGAGATCCTTTGGGAACCTGAAAAACGATGAATTCTTCGCTATTGTCCTAGAGGAACATCCTCTGAAAGCACACCCAGTTCCTCCTTTGGTGAACATCTCTGACAGCCACTATGGGTCTATGTAACAATCGCACTGGTAACTTAATTTTACCTAATCAATATATACCACAAGAATAAAAGGAACTTCAAAAAACCAAAGCTCACGAACGGTTAACAATTCTGAAGACAATTTACACGACACACTGTAAATTGCAAAAACAAAACACGAATACACGAATAGAACCAGCGGGAAGTTTGAAGTTCAAATTTGACATTGACAAATGTAACACTGAGCATAGCACAAGCGCTCTCAGATAAAGTTTGGGCGGGAAGGCGCTGTTACGCTTCTGTGTAGTTAGGGTGTTCTGTGACTAAGCATCGTCTTCCCCCACCACATTGGAGCAGTCTATCCAACTGTTGTGTCGGTTGTCAAAACCGAGCCACTTGACGTATATCTTCTTTCCTTTTCTGCGCAATACCTTTTCGATGAGATAGACGTCTGGGTTGCGCGTCTTTTGCAGTTCTTCCTCGTAGAACGCACCTTTTATGGGGTTGCCCTGTCGGTCTTCCAGCATATACGTTATGGGGTTGGTAACCCTGACGGCGCTCACAACGAACAGCTCTGTGGTCCAGTTGGGCACATAACCTTTCTCGAAAACGTGTTTCGCCTTGGAAATGCGTACGACGTCACCTTTCTTGAACTTGGGCGCTCGTCGCACAACTTTTCGATTCGAATATGCGTACTTGACGACGATTTTTTCGTTGGATTTGTTCACTTCGGAGGGCTTGCAGCCGATCGTTCTATGTTTGGTGGCGTTGTATTCGTCGGTGATTTTCGGCAGAACGTCCAACCACTTGTACGAACCCTTCAAGCTGAAATACTTGAACAATTTGGCTTTGAGCGTCCGTATTACCCGTTCTGCAATGGCGGCTTTCATGATGGTATACGTGTTGTAGTGGTTGATGTTCCTCTCACGCATCAGACTTTGAAATTTGGCATTGAAAAACTCTGTGCCCTGATCGGTGTGTAGATTTTTGGGACACCGCTGCGACTTGTCGAGGATATCCTTGAATGCCTCGGTGATTTCGGCCCCCGTCTTCGTTTTCAGCGGCCGCGTCCATAGAAATTTCGAGAAGCAATCGATGACCACCATTATCATGGTGTGGTTTTTATTGAGAGTGCTGTACAACCGCAAATCGGCCAAGTCCATTTGCCAAGTATCGTCCAAGCCCCTGACGATGGTTCGACGTCGCGGAAACCTTCGACGAGCCTGCCGATGCAGTTCGTCCACCACGTGTTTTTTCGTAGCCATATCAATGCTGCTGCTTCGATTCCAGATCGATAATGACCTTACCGTCCAGGTGTTTGCCCAATTTATCTTGTATTTCGAACATCATTTTGGATATGTCCGTCATTCGACCTTCCAGCAGAGTAAGTTGGTCCGAATCCAAATTCAGCCGCTTATTCAACGTATTTTCTTGTTGTTCGATGCGGCGTTTCAAACTTGTTATTTCCTTGCGCAAATCTTTCTTTGCACGTGCGCTTATCTCGTCTGCATACTTGCGCGATGAGTCATGCAGCGTTGCCACATGCCCAGTCATCGCTTCGTTCAGCTGAGACGCAATAGAGTCGACGTATCGCTTGGTGACGGCATCGCTGTCGACCTTCGGTTCTTTCAAGTTACAAATTTTCACATTCTCAATGTCCAAGTCACCGTCGGGAGTGCGCAGGAACGTTGGCGGAATATGTAGAATGGATGACAGGGTGACCGCCGACGACGACGTGGCGCCTCCGGAACGATGACCGAATTTGTCGACGCTCATGATGTGAATGAGGGACGAACGTTTCGTAAACGTATTATATCGGCCTCCTTCAGTTCATTGATGATGGCGACGATTTCGTTGTCGTGAGACGTATTTCCCGCCTGTTTGGAGGCCATCAGGAGCCGCAGGCGATCCACCAGCTCGTTCGGGTCGTCCCAATAGATGTACTCCATCGGTTTGTCGTTGTACGTCAATGTACTGCGGCCGCCGCCGCTGCCTCCATGATGTGCAAACATGGGTTTTATGATGTTTCTGTACTTGCGCTTGGAGGAGCCCTTCAGACGTCCCCTAGCGTCTCGGTGAACATTGGTCAATTCCAGTATTCGGCGATACGCATCGAAGTCATCTTGTTGAATGTCATCGTCGTCGGGGTCGTCGTAGAAGATGAGATCGTACAAGGAGGACGTTCCCTCGAAAGTGTGCACATTATTGATTTTTATCGAGCCGTCCGCTTCAAAGTTGATGGGTGCGGTGCCCAACAACCACGACGAAGAACTCGCATCGTATACGGGACCGTATACTTTGTCGATTTTTTTGTCGTTTTTCAGGTGCTCGTACAGGTAGGGCCGGGCCACGGATAATAGAGTATACGGTCGTTCAATGCTACGTCATTGACTTGTACATGTCACTGGGTAACCAATCAGAAAACATGATTTGAGCAGGGCTGAAGTTTAAAAATGACACCGGCTGACAATCATGTTTTCTGATTGGTTACCCAGTGACATGTACAAGTCAATGACGTGGCATTGAACGACCGTATACTCTATTATCCGTGGGGCCGGGCTATGCTCGGATATCGATTCAGGTAGTCGTCCATTACGTCATTGGTAAAATTCGAAGATAGCCACAGTGCGGCATCGTCGAATTCCTCTTCTTCACTGTCGTCGTCGGTTTCTTCTTTCTCGGATTGGGCAATCTGTTGCAGCGGTTGCGAAATGGGTTTGAACAGCTTTCCGATAGATTCGTCTTGTTCGGATTTCCCCAGTTTTAGGGTCAAGTACTTTTTTCGAATAGAGCGTGCGAGTTAGGCGATTTTTCTTTTGCGTGTAGCGATGGCAACTCGATCGGACGACATCTTGAAGCGGAATGACATGTGATGACGTTCGTTTCATACTTTTATATATGTGTCAAAACCTTTGCGGTAACGTCCCTCATTCAGGTTGAAATCTTTGGCAATCACGAGAGTGCCAAAGGGAACGTCCCAACGTGCCGAACACATTCGTTTGAATTGTTCGAAGGTCATGTCAGGTGGGACGTGTTCGTCGAACACATGTTTCATATTGATTTCGTCCTGCTTGGAGAGTACGATCAAATTGCAGTTATCTCGGATGAGTTCTTTGGGTATTTTCGAGTACGTCTGACATAGGTAGGCGGCATCGATGTCCTTGTGCCGGCCCATAGAGTAGTATTCTCGAATTTTCTGCTGGCCGTCGCAGGCGACGTCGTCGAAAATGAACACAGAGTTCGGTTTCGCCTCGTGTGGACTTGTAATTTCTTCGTTGTCCTTGAATGGGAAATACCCGACCCCCTTCACGCCGCCCAACACCTCACGCAACAGCTCGTACTTGGGCTGGTACAGCGACTTTGAGTATACGTAGACGTTTTCAAATTTAGCGCCATTCGGATGGAACAACAGAGACAGCATGATGTTCGTCTTCCTGCATCCGCTCGGTCCACAAATGATGGTTCGAAAACTGTTTGGCAACAAGTTGCTGTGTTTTCTTCGCTTCGATGACTCATCGCTGATGACGTCATCGAAGTTGTTGATTGGAAGCGTGTGTTCTTGTCGAAAGGTCTGCATGTTGTGTTTGTTGGATACAGAGTGTTCGCCTATAAATAGTATACTGGGTGTCGCATATATATAGGGGCGTACGTGAACGACCAATCAGTTTCAATGTTGGTGTACGAGGGTGAAGGTCTAGTCAACAACTTGATCACCAAGCTGCCGTTCGAACTTCATCTACCGGGGGGATACCAATACTGTGGACGTAAGTTGTAACAGTCACACTCACACGAATGGGGAAATCTAACCTCAAATACTTTCTCAGCGGGAACCAAACTTCAAAAACGCCTTGCGCGCGGCGATCCCGGAATCAATAAGCTCGACGCCGCGTGTCGCATCCACGACATAGCCTACTCCAAGTCTTCGCTGCTTGAAGATAGACATAAAGCCGATAAGGTGCTCGAGGACGAGGCTTGGAATCGGTTTCGAGCAAAAGACGCTTCTTTGGGTGAACGAGCCAACGCACTAGTTGTCACCGGAGCCATGAAGGCCAAAAGAAAGCTTGGCATGGGCGTATCACCCACCACTCTGTCATTCAAACGTCACATCATTCAAAAGGTGAAGAAGGGTATGAAACCATCGGCGACGACGCTCAAGGAGGCCGCCATCAACGCCTTGAAGGCGGCTCGAGTGGCCGTGAAGAAGGTTGGGGGCAGGAAACGCATTCGAATTCCCAGAATCATACCCATAGAAAATGCAAAATCAGGTGGAGTCCTACCTCTCATACCGCTGTTTGCCGGTTTGAGCGCTCTGGGCGCTCTGAGTGGGGGCGCAGCAGGAATCGCCAAGACGGTCCTGGATGCCAAAAACGCCCAAAAGAAACTCGACGAGGAGAAGCGCCACAACAAGGCGATGGAAGCCATCAACGGCAAAGGATTGTACCTGAGGAAGAACGCCAAAGGTGGATACGGTCTCTTTCTGAAGAAACAAAAAAACTCCCAATAAAGCTACCCGATAGGGCGCTGTTCGATCACGAACTTCGTCATTACGCCAAGCAGTTGAAAATCGCGCATTTTCGCGGCGTCTTCATGCGGGACACGCTTCCCGCTAAAGCGCGTCGTCGGGAGTGCGCCATCGTCAACTTGGACGTTTCCCACAATCCTGGAACGCATTGGGTAGCTTATAGGAAGATAAACGATCGCGTCGAGTACTTTGACTCATTCGGCAATCTGAAACCGATGAGAGAACTTGTGCGATACCTCAAAGACTGCACCATCGTCTACAACAACGAACAATACCAGACGTACAATCAATACAATTGCGGCCATCTTTGTTTGCAATTTCTATGGACCACCGCGTAATGGACTTGTCCGAGGAGGAAATGTGGTTCGTCATCGTCGTCCTGATGAGGAACATTACCATCGAAACGTGGCTGTGGTTCCCCGAAGATGTACGCCAAAAGCTGAAACGTTTCCTGCCTTGCAACCGGAACTACAATCGTCACGTGTGGCCTGACGTTTGCGGCCCTCGCATGGAGACACGCTGTGTATTTTGTCTCAGATTGTATTACGAATAAACGTTGATTGACTTCGTGGCTATTTATATCTCTGCACCTATCCATCCATCATCAGTCGTCATGTCGCAGCTGTTGAGAGTGAACAGTCACAATCACGTGTTTTCCTTTAGGCCGCAAGCGCCTATCGTGCTCAACCCGAACAAAGAGTACGAGTTGGCGTTGAGGTCGTTTCACTCGTACAACTCTATTCCGAACATCGAGAGAGGGTCAAAGTTCTTCTACTACGACCGTGAGGGCACACTCGAAACCATCGAGTTTCCTCGAGGATGTTACGAAATTGCCGATATCGAGGCGTTCATACGGAAAAAGATGAACATTTCGCACCTGAGCGGTGCAGAGCAAGATGCCACCTTTTCGCTCAAACCCAACAATAACACGTTGAAATGTGAAATGTACAGCAAGTACTTTGACATTTCGTTCGAAGAGCAGGGCAATATTGGACACATTTTGGGCTTTTCGGCGAAATTCCTACCTGTCAACCAACTGCATTCGTCGGATCTACCTGTCAACATTATAAAAGTATCGACAATACGTTTCGAGTGCAGTATTACTTGGGGAGCCTTCGACGGTGACACGCCTGCGCACACCATCTACGAATTCGCCATTCAAGTGGACCCCGGATACGCAATCAACGAAACACCTTCGAATCTGTTGTACCTACCGGTGATTCCGCAGCGAGAAATCACCAACGTTACCGTATTAGCCCTCGATCAGGACGGTCGACCCGTAGACTTTCAAGGTGAAAAAAGCACCATCGTCTTGGAGGTGCGAGTTGCCCGGGACAGATGGGACTGATCTTCGAATCCAATAAAGGAAAACGCGCTGCACGAGGTCAGTTAGTTGTGAAGCAGCCTTCAGAGCGTCACCACCACCATCAATTGACTTGTGCAAACAGAGCGTTCCTCAAACAAGTTCTTACCGCATACACATTGGGTGACGGTGCCTTCAAGAGCTATGCCGCAAACAAGCAAAAGAAGACGTAATGACTTTGAGTCGTCGACGTCGACGGGGCCCTCTGAGCCACCGACCACGATATTCGACGTGTTTCGAAAGCCGAAATTCGACGAAACTATTCGCAAGGCCGAATACCGCTCGTACACACCTTTCATCAAGTCGTACAACTGCAACGATATCGTAGAGTTCAACATCAATCAAGTCGACTCGTATTTCGCCATGAACGAGTCTCAGATGTCGATCAATGGAAAGCTGGAAATTACCGGGACGGGCAACGTATCGCTCGCCCCCAATTTCGCCGCCTTCCTCTTCGACTCTTGCACCTACAGCGAGAGCGCTCGAGAAATCGAAACGGTTCGTGATCCTGGGATCGTAAGCGCCATCCGAGCCATGGTTTGCTATGAGCGCCAAGACTCCTCACACATGGCAATAGCCGGATGGAATTATCCCGATTCTCCGCCTGTTCTCAACGATCAAGACAAGTCGTTCAGCGTACTTGTTCCGCTGAAGCACATATTCAACATTTTCAACGATTACCCGCTCATAACGTGCGGCAGACAGACACTTCGCTTCGTTCGAGCTCGCAACGATACCGATTGCGTAATCATACGAGAATTGGGGGCGGCGGCTGCTGCAGGACCCACCACCGTCAAAGTTGTCATCGAGAATATCGAGCTGAAAATCAAACACATCTATCCGAACGATGACATTCGGGAGCAGTTGATGAGGGCCATTCAGGCGGATGAACCTATTGTTATACCGTTTCGAAAATGGGAGTTGAACGAACTGCCTGCCATCACGAAGGACGCTAAACGAGAAATTTGGGCTGTCAAGACGAGTACGGCTGTAGAAAGACCACGTTTCGTCGTAGTATGTTTCCAGACGGACAAACGCGACGTCGCAGCTGCCGACCCGACGTCCTTCGATCACGTTCACATTCAGAACATTCGTCTGTCTCTGAACGGGGAGTATTGGCCCAATGAACGTATGCAGTTGGATTTCCAGCGAAATCACTATACGGACGCCCATTTCAATTACACCGAGTTCCTGCCGAGCTACACCAATATGGCGGCAAAGAAGTCGGCTCTCCTGAATTACGTCGCTTTCAAGGAGCGCGCCCTCTTCGTCATAGACTGCTCGAAACAAGAAGAACGGATGAAATCCTCGACGGTTGACGTCCGTCTCGACATCGAGGCCAGCGTGGGTTTTCCCGATAAAACCCGCGTATATTGCATCATCATACACGATTGTCTGATGGAGTACTTCCCCCTCACCGAAGTCATGAGAAATCTCTCATAGGCGGCGCTGCGGTGGTGGGAGAAGTGGGAGAAGTGACGCTCTCTAGCGCGCTTCGTCATTCAGTTGCCAGCTATCACGAGTACAAGACGCACACACACATCATGAGAATCGCTTTCGTCGACATACAAGGTTTCATCGTCAATGGGGCGTTCCACCCCAAAGAACTTACCATCCACATCGGACATCAGAGGCAGAATTTCCTCTTCAAGCCGCCAATGCCCTTTGTCGTGCTGACGGACAAAGATAAGAAGACCGCCCGCTATTTGGAAAAGTTCATACACAGCATCCCGTATTCTTCGGGGGACATTGAATACCACGACGTCGATGCCATTTTGCAAAAATACCTACTGCACTCGGCCGAAATCATATATGTGAGAGGCAGCCAGAAAGCCGAGTTCCTCTCGAAGAAGGTACGAGAAATCGGAGTGGTCTTCCCCAATGTCCAGGACGTCTCTCAGTTCGACGGTACGACGCAGGGAATGGAGGAGAATTTCCAGCCAACGCCCACGCCATGCCCGAACCACATAGCCGCCGCCTACAATTCCAAGTTTATGTGTACACAGTTCAATGTGGACTCTATGCTTAGATGGTTCTCCAATAATGTTTTACCTCGTTGAGAGAAATGTATGTTTTTTTTTTCGATCAATAAATCGAATTTTCGAAAGGGTTGTTTTTTTTTTCTCTTTCAGATTGTGGGGTGGGAAAAAAAATTGAAAAAACAAGAGTGTGGGGCACAGATCACTGTGCGATGGGTGGTTCTGAGTGTCGTGGATAGATGGCGTCCTCCGAGGCGGCGTCATCTGTCACTCACACTTATGAGTCGGCCTCACAGTGGCGTGGATAGATGGCGTCCTCGAAGGCGGCGTCATCTGTCACTCACACTTACGCATGGGTTCACAGTGTCGTGGATAGATGGCGTCCTCGAAGGCGGCGTCATCTGTCACTCACACTTACGCATTGGTTCACAGTGGCGTGGATAGATGGCGCCCTCGGAGGAGCTCACACTTATGAGTCGGCCTCACAGTGGCGTGGATAGATGGCGTCCTCGAAGGCGGCGTCATCTGTCACTCACACTTATGAGTTGGCTCACAGTGGCGTGGATAGATGGCGTCCTCGGAGGAGCTCACCCTTATGAGTTGCCTCACAGTGGCGTGGATAGATGGCGTCCACGGAGAGTCTCAGCCATCTGTCCAAAATGAAAGACCTCTTTTTTCGTTCTCACACATCTTTATTCAAGCATTCACTTTCAAATTACATGATGAATCGAGTAGGTTATTGCGTATGCTCATAACAAGAAATTTCAATATGGCTACACTCATTACGGTCATGATGACACATGCAATGACGAACAAGTCGTGCGTTTCTTGTTCAGCAACCGATTCGAGTGACAGCGATCCATTCTTCTTCAAGGTGGAGGAATCCAGCATGATGGTTCGTTCTTCTGTCTTGAGCTTCAGCTTGAAGTTGAGGTACGTCAAATTGTCGTCGTCGCCCATGGTCAGTAGTTGATGGGAGCAGAACACCTCTAGCCCTCCATTTACATGAGTTCGCTCCATTTTCTGCCATTGCGCGCCGTCGTCGTCGCGATACATTTTCCAAAACAAACTTCAGCTTCATGTACATCATTCGGAGCATTGACGTACAATCTGCCTGCCATACTGACAAATACGAGCAGGACGTATAAGTTGGCCGCCGCCGCCATCTTTAGAGTGGTTCTGGCTGAATTCTTCTGACAGGTCCTATGGGCGATTGCGGTACTGCAGTTGTGGTGTACCTTTCGAAAACCTTGTCCCAATATGCAGCAGATATGGCCAACTTCTCCAGTTGTTTCGTGCAATTTAGCTTGTCTTCGTAAAACTCCAAGTCTTTGGCTACAGCTCGTACTCGCGCACCAAATTCCTCCAATGGGGAAGATGACCCAAAGCTTTTAGTAGGTGGCAGCACGACTGCATGTGCCTAACGATTGATTTTGCAGGTTATGTTTTATTTTTATTTTGATGAATATTTTCAAAAGATACTTAAGAATCATAAGGATGTTTTCTCCAACCGATAGATATGGATGTTTGTCTGTACCAGAAGTGAAAAGTTTGTTGAGGGAACGTGGTGGATCCCTCAAAGGAAAAAAAAGATCTGAGTGAAAGGTAAAAAATTCAAACTGACTACAGAGGTGTTTCGTTAAAAATCATCATAATAACCATCTACTTGCCCTGCTACGTTATTTTGTAAGTGACTGGAGCATAATCTAGAATGTTCAGAAGCCTGAAAGCTTTTTCTTTTCAGGGCTACTTCCCACTGCTTTTTCAGTTTTGTTTCTTTTGGAAATAAATGCGTACCTACATTTTTACATCCGAATACACTACATAAGACCATTTTATGTTGATTTCAAATCTTTATATTCTTAATTATTGCAAAGAAGGGACGTTTAATGTTTTGAATTGTTGTCATTTGACTTGAGAGGCTGTCAAAGGTACATGCAGTGGTGGCGCTCCTAGTGGTAGAGTTTTGCAGCCGTCATCCCCATTTACGTCTATATTCTTCAGAGGACATTTTCACACTGACAATCGTCGATCATAACCATTTTCCTTATGGCTACGCCCCCTCCACTCTTCACCTCTGTATGTGCGGTTAAGACAGCATTGCCTGTGTCATAAAACACCTCCTGCAGTTCAAATATTCCCGCTCGAAATGGGTGCGGTTCTACGATACCGCCCGAACGTTTCCGAAGCGAGCTGCGTATAACCGTCTGCATTTCTCGGAAAAGCGCTTACGTCATCACGTATGCTTTGTTTTGCAAGTCTCAGGCATGACCTTCTGCAATTCTCGGAAAAACGCATGAGTCATCACGTTTGTTTTCGTAAACAGCTCGGCGGTTGGGGATTCACCCGAAAACCCATTAATCATTCGATAATATCTTTGACGAACATGCCGACAAAAGAGCCGCCTTGCACGTGAGCCTGGGAACTCGCCGTTCGAACTTTTGCAGGTCTCGACATGTCGGCGACGACCGTTAGCGGACATGGGCGGAGTACCAACGGGGTTACAGGGGCCCCCGCCCCCCGTACCCCGCTACGACGACATAGGCGTAGTATGTTCCCTCAAACTCCCGAAATACGCTAGGTATGTTCTGCCTCACCTGGAAATGAGGGAGAACATACTTTGACATACTACTCCTAGTTTAATCATTCAGATCTTGAAGTAAGTATTTTGTCGAACAATAATGTTAGGTACCTAATAAAATGTAGGTATTGAGATCATTTTGATGTTCTACGAATTATATTATGATAAATGATGGGACCAGACCTTTTCGAATCTATAATTTCTCTGGGTAGATAGGACCTGAAGATTAATTATGTTCTGATTATCTGATTATTATTTGAGTTCTGACTGAGTCCGTCGTAAAAGATATTCATGAAAAATGTCAGTTATGTTGATTCTGAACAGTGTTCTACTGAAATATCAATGTTTATGGGAAGGTGATATCAATTCACTGGTTCGCCAGAAAATGCATGGGTGGTATTAAAACTTGGTTCAAAGGCTTACAGGCAGGTACCTGGCTTATGACTGGGGTTTGAAAGTTATATGTCAAGCATTTTCAAACATACTTCACACCTCATTTCACTTTCGTCGATCGTTTTAACAAGCCAATCATTTTATTTTTCTCGAAGACAAATGTTTTGAAACTGGTGACGCAGGGCATGGGAGAGGGAGACCCAAAGAACCAGAACTTTGGTTGTTGCGAACTAGGAGGCACATTTGGATTTCGGATTCATGTTCAGTAGCTTAATCTAGGTAGATATTTGAAAATTTTTGATAATCGAATATTGTATTGTAATCTGATATGATGGTTCGAAAAAAACTGTGTAACTCACCTGTCCTAAAGCCAAGATGCATGTTTGGAAATGCGTCTCCTGACCCCGTCATAACAAACTTCAGAAAACCCCTCTACAAAAAGTTTCAAGTTTCACACCAAAGGTTCCAATTTCATCGTTTAACTACCCTAACACCAAACTGATATTACACACACTCGATGCGCGTCTTGATAACAAGGTTAGCATCTTCAGGACAACTGAATCCAAAGATTAGTGTTAGTAACAATCTGACATAGTGCAGGCAAGCACCACCTGCAGATATTTTTCTCGCTCCGTCCAAGACTTTATTTATAATTCAAATTAATTTTTCAATATCAAACTAAAAAGCAGGCTAAAATAGGCTCTTTGTCTTTTTGCTATGTCAATAACCATACGTATTGTATGGATTATACTTATACTATACTTTTGTGTTTTTTAAATTATGTTTTTCAATTTATAAATTATCATATAATACAAGTGGTTTCCCACACAACACATGGACATCCAGTGGATATCTAATGGATATCCATTAAGGATATTTTGGACATTCGATGGACGTACAGTTTTTATCCAAAGGATATTCAATGGACGTCCAATGGACATTCTTAGGCCACCAACCTGTACGTCCATAAAATATCCTTCATGGACATCCATGAGATATCCATTATGGACATCCATAAGATTTCCTTCATGGATACCCATAAGATATTCATCATGGATATCTACAAGATATACTTCATGGACATCCATGAGATATCCATCAAGAACGTCCATAAGATATCGTTCATAATTCTACATAATTATATTTGTGCAATTCGTTACAGAGAAACCAACCTAGCTTGAGATGTGAAAAAGTGCTGCACACTTCTTGGACAACGGATTATGGTCAGTAATATATCCTGTGATGAGGCACTCAACGTGACCGTATGTGCAATTTAAAATGTTCTGCTAGATTGGTTTCGCTGTATTCAAAAAATTTAAGGTAAACTGGATCGTAGACGTACGATCAAAATACTTGATATAGTTTAAATTTGAAAAATAGTTTGCCAAGAGTTCTCAACAGAAAAGTTATTGATGAATTTAAATAGTTCTCAATTTGAAAAACATATGAATATAGTAGGTACTCGACAATTCACTTGCTTCCTTCCAAAAGTTCATGTTCACGGTAAATGCTAATGATCACAGTTTACAATTATTAACTAACACACCACTATTTTTCGATTCTTTATAAACACAATTATTGCACAATGCACACCACAACGCTTCAACTCAGTTCAACATAATTTTTTCAAAACCGTCCCAACACTCACCGACTCTCAAAATTACGACATTTGACAGACGCCATAGACGGTTGCACGTCAGGAAACCGAGTCAAGATGAGTTCACAATGCAGCGCTTTTGCATTTCGCGTCACGTCTTCTGAGGTGACACTATATTCAAATATTATTGAAAAGGATAAAAAGTTAAATATATCAACTTTTTTGCTGGAATGTCCATGTAAAAGGCCCAATCACGTTGCCAATTCGTAGGGTGCCACGACGGAAGAAACAATAATTATTTGTACAATATATGTACGAAATGGATGTCCATAAGATATCCTTCATGGATATCCATCGTGGATATCCGAAAGGATATCCATTTTGTACATCGTATGGATATTTTTTACTGGGAATACTTTGGATATCCAAATATATATCCTATGGATATCCAAAATTGGTCCAAGGCTATTCCGACATGAATTGGACATGAATTGGACGTCCATAGGATATCGGGTGCTGTATGGGTTACTGCTCAGTAGCCTTGTGTAGACTAAATTCTGTGATGTTGATTCCGACTATTCGAATGATATTCAGAATATATTAGTTTCCTAAATATTACAGAAAGTTTTCAGCAGTAGACCGAGGGTTCTCTCACTTTTGTACACCAAATCAGGATTTCTTCAAGGATTTCTGGATTTCATCAAGATTTCTAGTGAATTTTGTACCCCTCGCAGTAGACTGCTTCTGATTCTTGTTGATGTTAAAATTCCTCGCCTTTTTTTGGGTTTTACCAGCCCATTCCAGAAGAATATAAAGAAATTTAATTTATATTACTGTACATTCAATGTTATTCTATCTGGTGCCATTGTTTCAGTTGTAAGTTTTCATTTAATGCATATGATAATTTTATCACTCTTCTTATTCGAATGGAGGGTACTGAATTCGCGTACTTCTTGTCCTCTTTCCCAGAATCATATTTCCCTATTGGTTGATCTATAACACCCGTAGCATCTCCAGATTACAGCAATATTGCCAAGAATCGCCTGTCTTCATATAAGAAAATTCAACAAAAAAAACAGCATTTTTGGTCTCGATAGTCAGTCGAATATATAAAGGAACTACAATCTCGAAATGGAGTGAATGAGGGACTCTATGGTTCTGATCAAGGAGAAGAATCAACCTGGTCTGTGTTGGACCGTCAAAACGTGTACGAATAATTCATACACATCAACAGAGAATATTTCCTAAATATTTGATGTTACTTCTTTTATAGAAGTTTCGAATCTTTTTTGCTTTGACTTGAAGAAGAGAAAGCCAAAAATTGTTTCCTCAAAAACGCACACCTTTTCTTTAATATCTTGTCACTAACGGAAGGCAAGAATTCTAAACAAATTGACTATCCTGAAATCCCTGAATATACTTAGAGTTTTATTGGTGGATATCTGTGAACAACAACGTGATATCGATGATGTCAGTGGCGAGTTCACGAAGTACAAAGAGAACGAGAAAAATGGCTTGTGGAGTGTGAATCTGACTTGTTGCTAAATTCATTTTTGTCAGTTGAATTCAAGAAAAATAATTCATGAATTAAATTCACTATGAGAAAGAGCAAATGAATTCACAAATCTGTCCAACTCTGTTGATTCGGAATATAACTCGCCATAAACCTTCCTATGGGCAAAGGTTCATAGAACTTACCATTCAGAAATATTCATTTCTGATGGAGCGACAGACGAACTGCTCATGCCCGGTAACTATTGTGAAAATGTCCAAATCTAACGAAATCAAATATTTTGAGCCAAAGTTGAAAGCTCTGAAGATGGCACTTCCCAAAACACCAGTACAATACCAAAATACCCAAGCACAATGAGTACCTACACCCAATTACTCATCATTTATGTAACAATTCTAAAATTCATTCAATGGCATTGTATTTCGAACCATTGCCATTCGATAAAAAAACTAAATCGAATAATCCGTTTTTGTCTCATTGAATAAAGTAGGCGACTTCCATACATGGAGATGCGACTTGTTCAAGTAGGTGGCGGCAAAATGACGTCACATCTCGACCTCTTCATGCACATACTTAGCAGATATATTTACATGATGCATTCATATCGAGTAAAACGTTCGAAATACCTCAAAGATATAACACTGAGAAACCAGCTCTGAAAGTTTACCTGTTTAGGGACTATATATAATTGCAGTGGATTATTCACACTTGGCTTGGGAAAGAAAAAGCGCAGCATTCTTTCTCGAAGTTACTATGCACCATATGTGTCCAGAATAAGCAGCTATCAGTGGTTCAGGCAACTTTTAAATTTATACCGCTTTACCTAATAACTGCGAATCGACACTGCAGTATCCAATTCCATTTGATGAGCATGTGCTTTCCAGTACATGTGAAAAAATAATATCCCAATAATGAGCTAATGAGTTACATATTATTATACTCTTTCTCTAGTTTACTGTTTGCATGTCATCATTTCGAGGTGGATGGGTTCTTTCTTCCTAGTTTTTTTTATTCTCAACCTACCCCAATCTTAAAAAATAAGAATTAATATTGGAATCCATACAATAAGTGGAGAAGGTCAGATTTATAATCTAGCCCGAAAAGTAATAATAAGAACACCCACTTAACCAATTAATATAGCAAAAAACACAAAGAATTTAATCAAATCTCTTGTTCGTGCGAATAAATATATATCGGTGAAACGTCCACATCCTTGGAAGTGCGAAAGACACACAAGATGTACATAAAAAACAGATAGATTGGTGGTTCTGAATGATTATCACTGCCGATGGGGATCACGCAGGAGAATGGAAAGACACCCGAATTATAGCAAGGAAGAGCAATGGCGTGAAACAAAAATTGTAGGAATCTGTTTTTATAATGCTGTCGGAGGATAGTTGCATCTCAACGATTTCAGTTGATATGAGTCGCACCTGGAAACGGAAGCGGTGATAGTTTCCGAAATTGGAAACTGCAAAAAACTTTATCGTGGTTTACTAGGACATTTCCCAACTTAACACGGTAAATGTGCAAATTGAGTTACCGCGTAAAAATTTCTTGTATAATTCTCAACGAGATGGATTCAATATGAGAATTGAAAAATTATAAATTCCTTTGTTGAAAATCACTAAAAGATAGGTACGCAGATGAAAGGAAGAAGTCTTCCAATTCGATTATTTTGAAAACATCATCAAAATTATTCGAGTTAGAAACTAGTTTACAAAACAACTACTTTCGGCATCCGTACATAACAGGAATGTTTCGACTGCCCGTGTATATTGTTGAATATTCTCAGATCATAACATTTCTGCTAAGTCCACTAGTATAATGCTCTTTTTCAAACTGCTACCTACCTATTCTGTGGAGACACCATTTTGCAGGTCTGTAGTATCTAGGCCAGCAAATTGTTCCCAGTGTGGCTTTCGAAATTATCGGGGGTGTGAAATATCAATTAATCTTCACCTGATGGTGTTGTCAAAGTATTTGCAGTTCTTGTTCAGGTCATTTTTATTGAATTCATTGATAGAAAGAAGAACAATATTTCAATAGGTATAATTGTTTATGAAAGACTTAATCAATTCAATTAAATGATGAAGTTGCATTCTTATGTCAGGTTTTGGGAAGTTGCGAATGCGTGGAGCACGAAAACGAAGATAGCACGCCATACCCCTATTTCAAAACATGTTAATCTGCTCTTCAATAAGTTCGAAATATTTCCTTCCTTTTTGCACAATGAGACCAATGAATATTACTTGTTTCTCATCAGAATTTCACATTGGGGCCTTTCATTCCACTTTCTCCGATTTTTTCTTCGCGATTATTTCTATTTTCCAGGGAAAATTCGCATTTGAATTCCGTGTGTATAATAGTTGACGATGTTTCAATTCCTTGTTAAGATGGTGCAAAAAAAATGATATATGCCCTTCTTCGACTATTGAAGAATTATAACTTTTGACATACAATTAATCAAATTTTATATCGATTTCGAAATATTTTTCTTGCGTATTTATATTTCCTCAGTACTATATGACAGTAGTCCTTTCACAATGAAAAGAAAGAGTGAGAGAGAAATAAAAACGCGAAGACGGGAATGTAGGCATCACGTAGCTGCACGCATTAAACTTTATGGATGAATTTTCATTATTTCGGCTTGTGGAAATCATCAGATTATATATTTTTTGTAAGTCTTGAATTATCCCCTTTAAAATAAAAAAAAATAGCCACGTTCGAGAATGTCGAGATGACGGTTTATTTTACAACTTTGTAGCTCGCCTCCTCCTTCAGGTCACTCTCGAATTGTCAGATTAGTGGAATATACACGTTTCAGGATGTAACTAACTCACCTTACCTTAATTTGACGCGCTCGAGAATTTCAGATCATTTTTTTTTTACTAATCTGATCCTTTATCCTTGAAGGGAAGCCACATATATATTTATACATATATATTTATATATGTATATATATATATATTTATATATATATATATATATATATATATATATACAAGGTATACCCCTGTTATTAATCTGTCGCGCTTTAGTAAATCCCGAAATCCCCGCTTGGGCTCCCCTATTATAACTGGATATAACTGGATAGTAAAATTGTAATTTCACTCACCTGATAATGGCAAGTTAGTTGGCGAAACAAGTTTTTCTCAGTGATTTCGATAATACTATTATAATAAATGCACTTGATCTTCACAAAGCATCTGCCTGAAATGGGTACTAGAAACTGATTCTGATTCTAGTGATATCCATCGAAAAGAAGAAAGAAATAAGATCGAAATTCAAATGGTTCCACCCAAAGGAGACGAAGGAAGAAAAAGTTGCTCCAGAAATTGAAATGGTTCCTTGCAGACAAAAATGATTCCATCATTTTTGGAACTCAAGGAGGGAGGAGTTATGTAACGACCGTTCCCATAGTTCTGCTGCTCTCTTGGAAACATGTTATGCTGACAAGGCATTTCCAGGAATCCGTTCTGGACTCTTGAGAGCGACAAGACCATTTTTCTGTTATATTTTATTCATTCCATGTGTAACTCTTGTTAGAGAAAGTCGTCTCGAACTTGTACTTTATAAAATAAATATTAAAAAAAAAAGACAAACTTCCATTCCGAGTATTTAATTCCAGATCTCAGGAACGGACAGTCGTCGCGGAAACGGTCTTTTTGCGGTCATATTGCGGCACGGTATGGGTACCTAAAATGCTTACTAACCAGAGCGGTCTTTCTCTCACTGCCTCTCTCTCTCATAAAATAATTGATGAAAACCTGAATCTGAATAATAATTTCCCATTGTATGAGCTCTCGCTCAGAGTAAAAAATTCATTTCAGGGTATTTATGTGATTATATATGTTTTGTTATGAATACTGCTATCACATAAGTTAATAGAAATCACATATTCATTTACCAAATTATGCGCATCGCACCTAGTTAGTCAAATCTTATTCTGCTTCTTTCTTGACTATTCAGACATATTTCTCATATGAGTTTTTTCCTTGACCAGCTGACGAACGTCAACCCTCAGAAGTCGAAATTCGTGCGAGCAATTTATCAAAGAGGCCTTACCTTTTAGCGTGTGAATCTTAGCACGGTGGCCCAGCGAGAAATCAAATCCCGGTCTCCCGCTGAATAGGCGGATATGCTAAGAGCTACACTGCCGATGAAATATTTATATGTGAAGTCAAGAAAACTAAGCAAAAGCCCATATTTTTCTCACTCGGATACTCACATTTGGGCATCTTTCCACAAGAAATATCTTTTGTCATGCACCCACAGTTGCCGCAATTAGGAGAGTGCACCAGTTGACTTCCCATCTCACACCATCGAAGCCTCGTTGCCAACCACAATCTCTAGGTAATGAAAGATCTTGCAACATGTACAGATTCATTTTTCCGATGGACTGGACCGCTCTAGGCACGGGCAAGGGGCTAGACCACTTCAGGGAAGGACAAGCCGTAGCTCTAGGTACGGACGAGCACCAGCAAAATTTCAATTGAGGATTCTGCCACCTTGAGAGAACATATCGTTTTTATGGAGAATGAAGAAATACACCATTGACAAATTCATTTTACAGATGGGCTGGACCGCTCCAGGGACAGACAAGCCTCAGCAATATTTTCATTGAAAACTCTGCCACCTTGAAATTCGGACATATTTTTTGTTATGGAGAATAAAGAAATACACCATTGAGAGATTCTTTTTTCCGATGGCCTTAATGGCTCCAGGGGAGTACTGGGGCTTGTCCTTCCCTGGAGCGGTCGAGCCCATCGGAAAAATGAATCTGCCAATGGCGTATTTCTTTATTCTCTATAACAAACCATATGTCTAAATTTCAATGTGACAAAATCCTCAATGAAAATACTGCTATGGCTTGTCCTTCCCTGGGGTAGAACCCCTTGGGGAAATGGATCTGTCGATAGCGTATTTTTTCATTTGCTAGTAACAGTGGGTCCAAATCTCAAAGTGGCAGAGTCCCTAATAGAAATATTGCAAGGGCTTGTACTTCCCTGGAGCCGTCCAGCCCATCGGAAAAATGAATTTGCAATTTTGTATTTCTTTATTCTCCATAAGAAACAATAGTTACGCTGAAATTTATTGCTAAAGTATCCGGGGCAGAATCAACAACCATAAGAAGAATTGTTTTATAGTATCTCTATCGTCACCGAGTCAGAATACGATTTTATGAAGGTTATGAATCGATAGTTATTTATTACTTGCTTCGGTCTCGTTATCAGCTCCCAGAATAACTCAGTAAGTGCATTTTTTGCATAGCGCGGGGGGTTATTTTATACATCCAAAATGAGAAACTATCGCCCTTTACTCTCCAGAAAATTGTGGTTTGCTGGATTAGCTCAAAAGTGAGAAAAAAAAAATCGATGGCGGAAACACTTTGCAAGTTGGTAGAAATTCTTGTAGGTTCAGATATATAAAGCCTTGCACCTCTGCTGGCTCACTTATATACCTATCTATGTATCGAAAGAAACGCAGTCATGAAAAAAGAGGCATAAGATTCACTCGTTAATGGGAATTAACTCATAAAATATTATTAGTGCTTCTCAAAAGTCCACCCCCTCCCTCTTATCTTTGGAACGATTATACATAAACAAGTGAAATTCGGAAACTGAATATAAAAAGTTGTAAAATTCCCTAATAGTGACGATAGATGACGAAATCGGCAAAGATGACGTCACAAGCCCATCAACCTATTATATATATATATATATATTGAACTGAACTGGTTGAAAAACTTAATGATTATCCACATTAACAAAAATATCAGTTTTCTGTATGATTCTCACTGATAAAGGGTTTACAAAACAGCGACAGGCGTTTCGCTATTCCCTAGCTTCCACAGCATCAACTGTGATATTTTTATTAAACTATATAAGATTCAAAAAAGTAGGGTGAAGGTGCTCCATTTCACGAAGAAATGATTCATCTTGTGAGTCTGTGCTATGGAAGGCACAAGACATGTGTTTTCTTCGTCGCAGATAATTGCTCTATTCTAAGCTAGTTATGATTCAGAAAACAATATTTCATAATAAATATTGGTTCAATAATAATAATCAATTCCAACTTGACATTGTATGGTGCAAAATCAATAAGGTTATGCTGAATAATATCTCTTCAACAATGTGAAATTTGCTTTTTAAACTCGATTTTTAATATTGGAATTTCTTAACTGTCCAATATTGTTCTGGAGAGTAGATGACAACATTGGTTCATCAATTTAGGTAGCATATTGGCATCAATCACAACCTACGAATGGTATTATAATTGCAACAGTGACAAAATATCGTTCACAAACTGATATATCAATTTTGGTAATACAGTATTTGATTATAAATCGAAAAATACAGACATAAAAACCAGAATATTACAATTCACTGAATTTCAATGCCGGAAAATTACCGAGATACCAATCTTTTTGTGTACAAAGTTTCACATAGGAAACCGTCTTCACATAAAACAGTAATTCTTCAGTATTTTCCCGAATAGGTTTTCGCTTCAACCAAATTTTCATCAAGTTCTTTCCATACATAGAGAATAAAGATTTTTTACCTACAATGTGATGTTGCCTGAAACATAACTCGAACTAATTACATCTATATCACGAACTAAACAAATCGTCACCTTGGCGTAATGTGTATATGGGACATTTGGTGAGTTCAGCAAACCGAAATAGGTACTTCGTTAGTTCAAGCCCCGCAACAGTCAGTTTTTTTTCAGGTAAGTATTCGGTTAGTACATGTGAGGTGTTGCTGTTCGCTGTTGAGTATCGTTTAAATCAGAACTGTGGTAAGGTAAGTACCAAAGCTCTTCTCTTAACTAGATTTATGAACGAATGAAATGTTGTACAGGGTGTTTTCTAATTAGATAAAAAGTGGGCATATTTTTAAAGTAATTTTGTAGCGATGATTCGTTTTGAAAATAAGCAGGAAAGTTTGAAAGTTCAAAATTTATTTTCAATTCTTTCAAAATTCGTTAGCACAAAATATAATTTTCTTACAAAATTATAGGTTACCAACCGGAGGAGTTTATGAAAATTTTACTTTTTACCCAGATTTTGAAAGAGCGCTGCGAATCATTATTTATTTTAAATAATTTGCTCTAACTTTTTCGAAAGAAATGGGGATTTCTTATGAATAACCCATATTCTTACACTTAAAGTAAAAAAAAAAGGATTAACAATGGTGGGACTTTTTAGAGGTCATTATGGATGCGCAAGCCACTCGTTCATTTTAAATCGCCTATTCCACTGCATTTCATCAATTTGTCTCACGAAACATACACTTTTTCTTCTTGTTTCTTTATGGTCTTTGCTTCCATTATGGCGTATTAGACCAAAGCATACACTTATTTTCTGGTGTTGTTTTATTTTTGACATTTTTTTTGAAAAAAATGGGAGAGAAGATATATTCGCACAAATTTCGTTGACGATTTAAGAAGTCCATGAAAAACCAATTTCGAGTTACTTTCTTTCTGAGTGCAATACCGTTTTCTAAGAGTTTTTGTTATCATAATAGTTGATAGTAATAGTTTTTTCAAGTGTCTTTGAAGCAGTCAAGAGTGTTGAGGAACATTCGATTCCACCGCATCGAATCAGAATTTAATCTATTTTTGGTCGGCAAAATTACGAAATATTATTCGAGCAAATCTCCTGTCTATTTCCTGTTTCTTTCCTTTCTGAAAATCTTACCTTCCCCAAGGCGAGGAGATCCAATAAGGAGTTCGTGGCCGAAAAAATGTGAGTATCTTTTACAGTCCAGTTTTTATTTTTCGCAAATTCTGAATCGCATCAACACATTACGATGAATTCCAAAATTTCTGAAGAATTCCTATTCATTTTATCTGCATCTGTGAGCCATGATATACTTATCGTTCTTCTTACCTTTTACCTTTAGATGTCGTTCTCGTCCAAAAACAGATAGACTAAAAGAGAGTGAGGTGCCTTCTATAGAAAAGAGAAGAATGGAAGAAATCCCAAAGGAAGCGGGAGCATTGAAAAAGTATTTTGGAAAACCGGATAAAAGTGAGCCCAAACAAAAAGGTTTGATTCGAATCGCGGAGTTTGATTATTCTCAACCATCAACATCCACCAGTACTAGTGAAACAAACAATAAATCAATAGATTTCACACCCGATGAAGGTGATAAAGCTGCAAGATCATCATCAGTGAAGCCGAATGTGAAGATGAGAGGAAAGAGGAAGAGGGCTCTGCTCAAGTAGCACTAGATGATCCAGGTACTTGGCCTAACATTTTGACAAAAAAATATATTGATTTATTGGTAGAACACGGTCCCAAAAAAGTTGCAGATTTCAAATTTCTGATTGATGAGAGTGGCAGAAAATTTAGCTGTTCATATTATAACAAAACTTTAGTGAACGGGGAGAAAATAAAACGCGCGTGGCTCTGCTATTCCATAAAACTTAAATTTTATTTTTTGTTTTGAATGTAAATTGTTTAGTAGAGATAGTTCAACACAACCTGTAAGTACTGGCTTTTCTGATTGGCGTCATTGTTCGGATTACCTCAATAAGCATGAAAATACTCTGAAACACGTTAACTCTATGAGATCGTGGTGCGAAATAAAGACGAGGATGGCAAAAAATTGTACTATTGACGCGGAATAACAAAATGTTTACAATAGAGAAAAGAGCGATGGCGCGCTATCATTGAAAGAATGATTGCTGCAGTACAATTTTTAGCCAGTCAAAATTTAGCATTCAGAGGAACTAGTACGGAGTTGTATCAAAGAGATAATGGTAATTTTTTTAAGGCAGTAGAGATGTTGGCCAAATTTGATCCAGTTATTTCAGAACACCTTAATAATATCAGTAAATACAAAGATAAAAAAAACACGTATTCCACACTACTTAGGGCAGCAATTTCAAAATGAAGTAATTCCTATTTTAGCCGAATCTATTCGTAATGAGATTGTCAAAAAAGTCAAATATTTTACTATAAATCTCGACTCTATGCCCGATATTAGTTATACAGAACAAGTAACGTTTGTAATTAGATGTGTGAACAATACTGATGGTAAAAGTAAAGTATATATTAGTTACTAGTACCACTGAAGAAGGTCTGTGCAATTTTCTATTAGAGAAGCTTTTACCTAGTCTGCAGCTCGAAGTTAAAGATATACGTGGTCAGGGCTACGACAATGGATCGAACATGAAGGGGAAAAATTCAGGGCTTCAGAAACGGATTCTCGATATCCATCCTAGAGCATTATACGTGCCGTGTGCGGCTCATACCTTAAACATCGTCGTTAATGACGCTGCCAGCTCCAGTGGTGAAATTTCTGGATTTTTTAATATGGTACAAGAGGTATATAATTTTTTTTCTGCGTCCCCATACGTGAAAAGTCTTACTTTGAAACCATTAAGTGAAACAAAAACTGAAAAAGTGTTTAGTATCGTTATATTTGTTTCGTGTTAGATGTGTTGATTATTTTTTGATGCAAATTCCTTACGAACTGCATTTAACTGGTTGAATTCAAACTGATCCCTATCATAAGTAATTGTTATTTCTTGGGAGAAATAAGAAACCCAAGAAATGTATTCCAGGCTATATTCTTCCCGATTAGTGTTTCAGGATCTATCATCTTGAATAAACCTGCATGAGAATATTTTGTTGTAATTCCCCCTCTTTTGTGTGAAAATAATATTTTGTCGTACATATTCAACCGTACCGCTCGAAAACTGACGGCATAGCTCTAAGAATTATTGATTCATATAGCAGCATCCCTTCAAACAAGAATCGTGGCGGATTAATTGACTTGCCAAAATTGTGTTACAAGGTTGTAGCCTTTAATGTTCGATAAAATTTTTTAAAGGTTTTTTCGTTGCAATCAACATGTCTCTGACTTTACATTTTTCAAAATCGAACGTAAACATTCTAAGGATACTCGAGCGAGGTGCATATCTTGAGAAACTTTGTGTAGGATTCGCTTTGAAAATCTTCAACTTTTTCATAGTTTTATCGCATCGATGGAAATATCAGCGGTAATCCAGTTGAGAATCAAGTAGTATAAAAACATTTTTTTTTTTAATTTCCCTCAATTCAAAGATTGATTGATACCATAATATTATATTATGCAACGATCGTGTAATGATGGTTATTAATACATGAGCATAAACCGGGATACGAAACGAGCCGAAGGTGAGTTTCGTATGGTTTATGCGAGTGTATTAATAACCATTACATGAGAGTTGCATACGCTATTTCATCTACACCCAATAAATAATGAAGAACTAAAAATATTATATTATTAGGTATTTATATTGAACACAATAATGGTAGGTAATCAATCGTATTTCTTTGAAAAATTCTACAAAATTAGAATTAATGGTATAACCAGGGAAAATACAACAATGAGGAATGGAAAGAAAAAAAGAAAAAAATCTCGGCCGAGGTCAGGTTTTGAACCCGGACGATTCTGATCACTGCCCTCGCCATTGACCACTCGGCCATGATAGCTCATTCGATTTAGTAGAAAATAAAAACATATGTGTTGCATATGTCGAATGAAAAATATAATCCTTTCGATTGTATTTTTTTCTTGTCTAAGACATCTGTGGAGGAGTCGCTGGTAATTCTTCTATATCACTGCTAAAAGACATTTTCATTCGATTATCGAAAATTGACTTAATTCTTCAAAAATTCAATACCTACTGATTTTGACTTGACAAACGTCAAAATGCAAAGCTTGCACATCATGCTTGATTGAAAAATAATAGATTTCCATTGGTTGAAAATCTGTATCGTAATGAAAATCTGTATCGTAATGGATTTCATTATAAAACGGGTTGTGGGCATATAAGTGTATTATTAGAGTACGGGTGTAGATAAAAATATACTTTATATTTGAACAAATGACCTCGAATGCATTTCAAGATGAGTAACACAGGAGGAGTATAAATGATCATATAGTGAAGAAAATATACCGAGCGCAAAATTATGGAACACATTCGTTATTTCACGAAAATCCTTGACGTACTGGATGAACAACCTATCGAAATTGACGGTCGGTTTTGAACTCATTGAAACCACTCCATTTGAAAAAGTTCTTTAATAACCCATTAAAATACATATTTACACGTTTTTCATTCGTCGTCACGTGGGCCGGTACGAGAGCGCCCCCTGCCTCGCCAACTTGTCGGCCTCCTCATTTCCTTTGATGCCGTTGTGGCCGGCTACGTGGCACTGTGAAACATTCAAATGTGAATAACGAACTCGAATCGCATTCATTTATTTTGAGGGTGGGTGCAAGGAAGACACTTTAGCATTGCTCCTCAAGATAGGAAAGAAAATCAAAATTGAAAGTATTTCACTTCACAGAAGAAACGACATACTCAATTTTGAATGATTTCTCCACCAAGAAACTTGCAAGTTTATAAAAGGGTAGGAGGGGTACAAATAATAAATCAATAACACTAAAATTAAATCAGAAAAGGTGATCAATTGAGCTCCGTAACATCCCAAAGCATGCATGAGTGCATGATACAATGATACTCGATGCATGTGAGAGTCTATAAATAGCAAAATATAAAAATAGTATGAATGGTGACAAAGGGCCCATCCCTTCTAACCCGCTTTTTAGTTTAGTATTGAGAAATTAATCCGAATAAGTAGTAGTAATAGAGAAAGTCCATATCGAACCAAAAAACTTTGCAGGTAGCGACTGCACTACTTGAAAATTGTGAAATAAATGTAAATAGCTAACCCCAGTAATTAGAAGTATCAATTTTTTTCTCCTGAAGGTGCTAACCTTGTTATCTAAACCCGCGTCGAGGGCAAATAATATCTGTTTTGTGTTAGGGTAAGTAATTGATCGCTACAAAAAGTTTAATTTTTTCCACCGAAGGTTCCAATCTCTTCGTTTAGAAGTAGAATTGGTCTTTGATCAAAAAATTCATACGTTTCGGTGTTTATGTTAGAGTACAAATGTGTCACGTCACAAATACTGTTAGTCACTGCTTGTCAAAAAAAAAACTCATAACTGTAGCTAGTTGTGTTACTGCATTGAATTTTATATTTTTTGTTGAAATACAAATCAAATGAAATTGATGCATTTCCGATCATATGGATGAAATTGCCCAAGTTCAACGTTACGCTGACAATGTTCCTAGTCAAATTTTAACTGAGCTCATTTATCTCAACAGTTCTGATGCCCCAACACGTATCAAAAATATCCCTGTCTCTATTCATAACGTTAAAGAATGATAAGAATAAAATGAATATTTTTCGGAGATGATGGAACATAGAAAAGTTTCTCCGATTGACAGAAAATATTGGTTTTGCCTAGCCCAAAGTAATACTTTGTTGATTGTGTCTAGAGGAGTAAGTACTTCCAAGTCGCTTTCATTGTCCATATTATAAATATACCGATATTTTTCCACAAAACCGTCAGAAATTTCATAGTTGTCAAACTATAATTACTATGAACGTATACATTTCCAACCAACACTTGCGATTTCTATCGAGAAAAAACTACATGTTGAACTCGGCAGCAAAAAAGATTGACTGCCTTAGCTGAACTCCTAGCCAAGCTATGCTCGGCTAAGAACTATCAACCGCGGCAGTAAATCTACTACTTTGCTGCCTAGTAAAACGAATAACTATTTCGGGAATCAATCCGTGATCAAAATTTTGAAATGTTCGACGTTTCGACTCTCACGTTTGAGTCATTATCAAGAACTTACAGACATATCAATCAGTTTATACGTAGATCGCCCGAAAAATATTCATTGCTCTCAGAAAACATAATTTCATTATCGAAAATAACTAGACGACTTGGTAAAAAAATATATTTCAAGTTTTCACTTATAATCTTTCAGGAGCATTTCATATCCGAAATGTTCCATAGTCTATGTTGCTAATTTCTGAGCGAATCAATCAATATGTAATAAATAACTCACCCACTGAACATCTGAGAAAGTTTTCAGCACTTGATCCAACTTTTGGAGTTCTTCTTTATTTTTAACAGGACCACCTGAAGCAGTTTTCCAATTGTTCCGTTTCCAATTTTTTATCCAGTTTGTCATACAACTGATGGTAAATTGCGAGTCGGTAATGAGTTTCACTTTTTTTTCTCCTAAAAATGTATTTTCATTCAACGAGCATCAAAAACGTGAAAACTTTCGAGAACTGTGTTCTTTTTCCTTACTAAGGTTAATCCACAATGATTTATATATTATTAAACAATTTTATTTTCTCCTATCACAAAGAGATTAAACGAATGAGTGGTAAAAGGAAAAATTTTAAATTTTGATTCGGTTCTATAATATTAATGTAGTCACAGTAAGATTATGACAAATATTCCAACCAAGTGTCAACTGATGACAATAATATTTCATGCTAGGAATAAAAAGTCAGACCTAGTAGATCCTTAGCTCACGTTTCAACCTAGAGAGTTGACGTTCGTAGATGTCGTCAGCTGGTTAACAGAAAAAATAGAAATTTTTGAATATGAAGAATGTCTAAAAATGTATCAATTGGTCCTAGGTACCTTGTTCTTCCAACACATTAAGTGCTTGGATACACGCCTGGATCTCGGCAGTATTATTGGTGGCTTTTCCTATGACCGGTCGGGAAATATTCCTAAAAACGAAACATCTTAAAACATGTCGTTCCATGTCGAAACTCGTCTAGAAATGAGGACCAGACTTTCTATATTATTATTAACAATTTATCATCCCAAGAAACCTTTACAGTTTATACAGTTTACAGTTTTATTTTTAGATCAATTAGTATTCTCACAAAATGGACCCAAAGTCATTTCAGCATCTTACCTGCAAGTGCTTTCAAGATTTTTTCCAATAATCTAAGAAACGGTGGACAAACCGCGCTTCATTTTTTACACTGACACAAAATAGGTTTCGGCAGACTTGGCAGTAAGAATGTAATAAAAATATAATTATAGATACAAAATGATTATTTTTTTCAATTTATCCCAAAAGCCCGCGACGGCCTGACCTTCGTTATTTTATGAAAGCTGAAAGTTTCTCTGTGCATGTCCCCAACATAGGTAAGAACAATCATCAGGAAACAGGCAGCAAAGATTTGTTTCAAAGTGATATTTTTTCTTACCTCAGGGATCTGGCAACTTCAATCACACATTTTCTTGGTTTCTTAAATATAATGACAAAAGATGGCAATCAATTCAGAAACAGAAGTGGAATATTTCATCAATATCGTAGATCATTCATTTTTCATGAATATTTGCAGGCTTAAACATCAATTCTCTGTATAAACTTATTCTCAACATTGCTTTGAAGCTCCATCAGGTTTCTGTCAACATTTCAGTCGAACCATTGTGTCAAACTGACAAATAGATATCTGCACCTACTTTACCCTTCATAGAAGATAAGTTTGTCTTACATTGTCAAGTAAATAGAAATATCTATAGTATACTGTAGATGGCGTCCGAAGAAGGCTTCAAATAATGTCAAACGTAAGTATAATTATAATTTAATGAAGTTTAGGGGTGTCTGGCAGTGGCGTTGTAACCGTAGTGAGTGTTCGGCATTGGATGATGTGATTTCTAATGTCATTCCAATGAAAATATAAAAAAAACGAGCCCTACACTTCAACAAAGTTGAGCTACAACAACTTTGCTACCTAGCAAGTAACCACCATCCAAACTTCATGATCACTGATCGTTCTATCCTGTGTTAGGAACATGCGCAACGAACCTTTCAGCTCTTCTAAAATAACGGTCTGGCGGTCGCAGGCTTTCGTTCTATAACAACACATCATCATAATTACAATTGCATATGCCACCATGCATATCATGATCTGTTTAACCATCACCTGAAGTCATTTTGAGCATGATAGTCTCCGAAAATTGGCTGAAATCGGCCACCGCACACGGACAAATCGCTGTTAGTTCGTCCATTCCATATAGACATGAAATGACGAACAGCCGATGGCACTGACTTTTTGTTATGACACTTTTAATGAAAGAACTCTTCAATTTCATTGGTGTCCGAACTTTGTATAAGTTTTTATCTACACCCGTACTCTAATAATACACTTATATGCCCACAACCCGTTTTATAATGAAATCCATTACGATACAGATTTTCATTACGATACAGATTTTCAACCAATAGAAACCCATTATTTTTCAATCAAGCATGATGTGCAAGCTTTGCATTTTGACGTTTGTCAAGTCAAAATCAGTAGGTATTGAATTTTTGAGGAATTTAGTCAATTTTCGATAATTGTATGAAAATGTCTTATAGCAGGGATATAGAAGAATTACCAGCGACCCTCCACAGATGTCTTAGAAAAGAAAAAAATACAATCGAAAGGATTATATTTTTCATTTGACAAATGCAACATATGTGTTTTTATTTTCGATCAAATTGATTAAGCTTTCATGGCCGATAGGTCAATGGCGAGAGCAGTGATCACAAGCGTCCCGGGTTCAAATCCTGACCTCGACAGAGATTTTTTTTTCATTTTTTTTCTTATTATTTCTCATTGTATCTTCCGTGGTTATACCATTAATTATAATTTTGTAGAATTTTTCAAAGAAATACGATTGGTTACCTACTATCATTGTGTTCAATATAAATACCTAATACTATAATATTTTCAGTTCTTCATTATTTATTGGGTGTAGATAAAATAGCGTATGCAACTCTCATGTAATGGTTATTAATACACTCGCATAAACCATACGAAACTCACCTTCGGCTCGTTTCGTATCCCGGTTTATGCTCATGTATTAATAACCATCATTACACGATCGTTGCATAATATACTATTTATTAATGGGTGTTGAATAATCTCTCAAACTATGGTGCAATCGCTGCGGTGCGTTAACTGACCGTTAATGGCCCATTGGCTTAATGCTCCCATAACAAAAGTCGGTGCAACCGGCTCTAAGTCGTTGCGTTTAATAACCATTAGAGGTCCATTAGCTTAATGCTCCCATATCAGAAAGTCGGTTCAATCGGCAGTAAGTCGTTTTCTTGAAATATTTTACATGGGAAAAAGGCATGTACCTTTACGGTCTTTTTTAGCATAAGTTGTAGCCCGCTATTCGTTGATTTTTGCCCTACCTCTAGTTGAGGCATTCATATAGAAAGTCTGTTCCTCAATTGAAAGAGCGTGGATTCACTCACAGAGGATGATTGTCTCCGAACCATACGCCTATACCGGCTCTGGCGTTAGGTTTTCCGTTGTTTTCACACGATCCGTCGGTATAAACGATGACGTAATCGCGCTCTTTGTTGAAGGACGCTCGCAATTTTTTGCTGGCACCTCGGCCGGCCGAAGTAGAAGCTCCATCGCTTGATTCGTTCGAAGATGCGTCGCAGGCGGGTCCGTCTGTCTCGCTAGAAGGACCGGGAGGCGGATCGATCAAAATTGCAGATCGTCTGAAAAAAATTGCACACGAGATGGTTAACTAGTTAGATAAATTGGTATATTTGTGGGGGTATTATGTTTTTGAGGAACATAAAAATAGCAACTATCTCCAGCGATGTATAAATCTCAAACGATTAACTCGTGCACAAAATGCAAGAAAAAGTGTAAAACAACAACCTTTCTGATGCTCATATGGCTGGCCGAGAGTTGAATCTCTTACAATGATACTCATAGAATCTACAACATATGGAAGTTTTTTCGAAAATAAATAATTTGAATTCTACTATGAAGTTAGTTTTTGCTGAAGAACGGAGTGGAATTGAGCTTCGCTTCAATTGCCGTGTGTTCGACTGGACTTGTCAAATTTGACAGTTTTATATATTGGTGGAGAGCCCTATATCACAATGGTTCACTGGTGGTGCGTTTTTGGATCTAGTCTGAATGATGTACAAGGACATAAGACTGCGTATGCAGGTATAGCTTTCTTCCATATTAAATTTTTTTGTTACTGCTGATCAATTTCATCTGTCTGAAAGTTACTCGGGAACTTGTAATTGAGAAGTGTTGACTTCCAAATAGATTATTATGACTAACTCGATGCGATAGGCAATTGTTGGATGATACCTTTTGTAGAGATCAATATTACCCTAACACTAAACTGATATTATTTGCACTACACTTCAATCGCACATTTTTTTGAATACTCATACATAATGCCAGAAGATGGCAATCAATTCAGAAATAGACGTGGAATATATCACCAATATCGTTGATCATTTATATTTCTAAGAGTATTTCTAGGCTTGGACTTTCATTTTCCGTATAAACTTCTATTGTCAACACTCTTCTGATGCTTCATTAGCTTTCTGTTAACATTTCAGTTAAAATGACATTATCTGTACTTGACCCTCCGGAGAAGATAACTCTTCTCACACGTAAGCACGTACGTAAGTAAACGGAAATATCGATATTATAGGGTAGATGGCGTCATAAAAGCGATTTAATTGCTTTCAATCGTAAGTATAATTATTATGATTCATTAAACTTAGAGGTGTCAGGCAGGGGTTTGTAACCATAGTAAGGTAAGTTTCCGGCAAAGGGTCATGTGATTTCTAATGTTATTTAGAAAAGAATACAGGAAAATTGAGATAGTATTTTATACACCTTTGCTACCTGGTACCTGCAGAGAAACTTTCAGTCGCAGACTCTTGCTCTAATGACAAAAAAATATATAGATCTGGTTATTGAATAATCCTTCAATTTCACTTTGGTCATTATCTGTATCACTACCAGTGCTTTCAGAAACATAGTGTGAATCTTAGAAAGAGATATTTGCAAGCATGTAATTGTTCTAAAATTGTTCGTTTTTCGTTAAGCAGCTGACGAACGTCAACCCTCAGAAGTCGAAACTTGTGCGAGCAATGGATCAATGAGGCCTTACCATTTAACGTGCGATTACCCAGCACGGTGGCCCGGCGAGGATTCGAACCCCGGCCTTCCGCTTGATAGGCAGATATGCTAACCACTACATTACCGATGTAATCAGGCTCTCCATCACAATCAAAAGGATCTTCCTCACTTCCATTCGCCAGACCTTCGTTATTTTATAAAAGCTGGAAGTTTCTCTGCGCATCTCCCCAACATAGGTGAGAACGATCTGTGACTATGAAATTTGGATGATGATTACTTGGTCAGATACCAGGTAGCAAAGGAGTATAAAGTAGTACCTCACTTTCGTCAAAGTATAAATATAAGCTTTTTCATGTTTTCTTCTGAATGATAATAGAAATCAGATAATCCATTGCCAGACACTATGTTTTCAACTCCCTGTCTGACACCTCTAAACTTTATTGAATTATAATCATACTTACATTTGACAGTATTTGATTCGTTTTTGTGATTACATCTACCCTACAATGTCGATATTTCCGTTTACTCGACAATGTGAGAAAAATTAATCTTCTCTGAAAGGTAAATTAGGTGCAGATTGCAGATATCTATTTGTCAGTTGGGCACAATGATTTGACTGAAATATTGACAGAATGTTGATGAAGCTTCAAAACAGGGTTGAAAATAAAAGTTTATAAGGAAAATCATAGTTTAATAATATCGATGAAATATTCCACGTCTGTTTCTGAATTGATTGCCATCTCTTGGCGTTATATATGTTACCGGCAAAGTGTAATATCAGGCATTGTATAGAATACCTAGGCATTCTATACATTGCCAAAAGTAAGCAGGCAAAGTGTGAAATTTCAAGCATTTCATACTTTGCCTGCTTGAGTTCAGGCAGAGTTAAAAATCTGTCTGTTCCATTGTTTTCAAGTTAAGGTTAACCTAACCTAACCTAAGCTAAGAAAATGAAAGCTAATTATTCACTAATATTTCACTTTTAAATTTTACTCTAGTAAAATATGAGGATTTTCAGATCCTATGTTTAATACATTTCATGTTTGTTATTTGCAATAAACAATTTTTGTTCATTTTATACTTTGCCTGCAAAACTTTCGACATTCTATATAATGCCTAGGCATTATACACAATGCCTAGGCAAAGTTTGTACAATTGTTAAGAAATGAGTTTATTTCATACTTTGCCTGGATTCACTCGGCAATGTATACAATGCCTAGGTATTCCATACAATGCCTGAATTGTACACATTGCCGGTAACATATATAAATAATCAAGAAAATGTGCCCTTGAAGCTACGACATCAAGCGATATATAAGAAAACACATGACTTGGAAAAGGATCTTTGGTGCCTGTTTCCTGCCTAAGTAACCTATATCCAACTCCATAGTGGCTGATTGTTCTTACCTATGCGCATAGACACTTTCAGATTTTATAAAACAAAGGTCTGGCGGTCGCGGGCTCTTAGGCTATTGAATTCGAGTTCTTCATAGCATTTCCCCAAACCTAAAACACCTTTGTCCAATAAACATCGATCTAGAGTGGTCATTAGGAACCATATGAAAACAAAAATCAAACTACTTACATAACTTTCAGTTTTACTTGAAATCCGAAAACTAGAAAAACCAACGAGAGATTTTTTTTTATTGTCTTAGGCTCGGTCAATATAAGTATATGACATACTGAGGTGGAATGTCATTATTGATCTGGAAATAAAACATTGCTGAAGACTTAACAATTTTTCACTATCATTCAAAAAAATATTACAGACCTAGATAACTACAAATTGGTAGCGTTTATACATTATATATATATATATATATATATATAGAATGTGGTGACATTTTCCACATATCATGTGCTGTAAAAAACAAGCTAAAGTGCATCCTAGTTTGTGATTTGTGATTCAAGAAAGCTGAAAATTACAATATTCTACTGGAAAATAACAGGCTTCTGAAAAGAAATACTGTGTTACTTGAAGAATTACACTTTTTTCGGAAAAAGCATGTGATAATCTAGCCAATTC
>JAVJAQ010000033.1:0-100609 GCA_032362365.1 Zygogramma bicolorata | reverse complement strand
AAGTTGTGTCTGATTGCTCTGGGATCTTACTCTACAGGGCCTTCGATACAGTTGACCATGCTCTGCTGCTTGAGAAACTGAATCGAATGGGAATACGAGGAGTGGCTAATGAATGGGTAGCCTCCTATTTGAAACAAAGGTCACAAATAGTTATAGACTCAATTAAATCTCAACCTGCCCCTGTTTCAATAGGAGTACCACAGGGTTCAACCTTGGTTCCACTTTTCTTAATAATATTTATGAGCGATATAGGATATTCATGTGTATCTTCCCAAAAAACAATTAATCTATGCAGATGACACATATCAAATAATAGCAGAAAATGAACTATCTCTTTCTGTTCAGACTGCAAATACATCGGCTGATGAATTTTCACAATGGTGTACAAATAATGGTCTACTAGTCAATGGTAATAAAACCTTTTTCATGAATTATCAACAAAAAAAAATCTCCTTAGAATGCTACTAAAAATAAATAATAGATCTATAGAGCAGGTAAGCCAATATAAGTATCTGGATTTGATAATTGACCAAAAATTAAGCTGGGAAAAACACACTGACTATTCGACTTCCAAATTAAGTAGTGTTTGCTTTGTACTCAGGCAACTCTGTGGAACAGTATCTCATCAAGTGCTCAAGTTGGCCTATTTTGGACTTGTACAGTCGAATATATCCTATTGATTAACCTTTTGGGGAAATTCGGCACACTCGATAAAAGTATTCAAAATGCAAAAAACAATAATAAGATGTATTGCTGGCTTACACCACAGAGAATCATGTAAGAACACTTAAAAATTTGGGTATATTGACACAACCATCACTCTATATATCATTATTAGTTTAAAATGTAAAAAAAAACTATCCCTCTTCACAAAACAAAATATGATACACGCATACAACACCCGTCGGTGTAATGAACTGAGGCTACCCTTTTCACGGTTGAACATCGGACAGGCTATCAAGGTGTCATCTTTTATAACAAAGCAACAAAAATATTGGGAAATGTAGACAATTTTAATAGATTTAGGACACTTTTTTCAAACTATCTTTTATCAAATGCATTTTATTCTGTTGAGGAATGTATTAACCTCTAACATTTAAAATTGTCAGCTTTAGATCTTATTATTTAACATTGAAGCTATTGGAATTTTATTTCATCTTTACAAGTTTATTCTTTTATCTTTGCATCAACTATATAAGGAATTTAAACAACATATTTAACATAGTCAGCTTTTAGATTTTATCTCTACAATTTTATTATTTTATTTTTAAATCAACTATATTCAATTGTTTTTGACTAGTCTGATAAAATGTTATATATTATGTGTGTAATATTTTCAATGACGAATAAATTCTATTCTGTATATATATATATATATATATATATATATATATATAATACATATATATATATATAATACATATATTTATATATATATATATATATATATATATATATATATATATATAAACAGATTCACAAGAATAAAATAGAAATATAATGATGATAATAATAATGTATGTGATGGTTGGTGCCATATTCAGCTTACGCTGCTCTTCCATATAACTAAATATCAATCTTTCTTTGTTACTGTAATTAATTCGCCCAAGAATAAGTATGAAATTATTCATACATTTAGCTTGATTTCAGGTACTGCTACAAATAAGCAATGATAAAACTCATAAATAACCATATCACAAAAATAACTCTCTTGATAAGGAACAATTATCTCTAAGAAACATTTGTGAATGGTGCAACAGAAAATGTAAGAATACTTGCAATTCGTTGTGGAACGAACCTGGTTCTAGTTCTAATGCTGTTTCCTATGCTAATACCATTCTCTCGATTCTGTCCAAATCCGATGCTAGTTTGCAATGAAGATATCTCTCTTCGAATACTACCAACTTCCAATTTTAGTAGTTTGGCCCGTCTCTCAGCTTCAGATAGTCTTTTCAACAGGATTTCGAGTTGTCCAGCTCTGGAAAATAAATCTTAATATTCCATTATTGAAGCATCTTGATCAATATTACTGTGTCTCCATTATTGACGGTTGTGGAAAAATTGATTTCAATAGATGTGAATTGAATCTACTGATAACCGTGCTTGCAAATGGAACATGATATCTCATGTATTTGTATCTTCGGTATTTAACAAAAACAAAGTAACAGAATATTTGTGGCTTTGTGGTCAGTGGCCGGTCAGGTTTTAGGTTATAGTTATCTGTTATGTTTTTATGTACTTACTATTAGGTCAATGATGGTACTATGTAGTTCAAATGTAGTTCCATCTGTTGGTATGTTACATCTCCATTATTCTCAATTCCACAGCCTTCGATATGGTATTCCCTCTGTGAAACATGGTGAATGGTGAAACCATTCTTCATGTAAATAATTACAGAAGTTTTCTGAACATCAAAGGTTGCTAGTGAAGTTTCCGGCCGATAGATGTCTCTACAAAAATGGATCGCTAAAACCATTGTATATAGACTAGTATAGAATGCTAAAACTGAGCACTGGAATGCCCCACGATGCATAGGACCCAAGAAGGGAAGATGGGAAGATGTACATTTTCAAACCCTTGCTATCTCCTTTAATAGATAGGATTTCCCTAGAGGAACATTCCGATGCAAGCCAAAGTACGAAGCCATTCTGTACCGAAACGTATAATTCTCGAGATAGCCATGTGAAAATGCAACAAATCGAATGAAAATGCATCGTTGAATGAAACGACATCGATTCTCTCATCAAAAAGATTCAAATGCTTTCGAACCAAGTTAGAGTTGATAGATTTTTACTCGATTCGCAGAATAATTAGGTACATATTATGGATAGAAAATACATTTGCTTTCCTTCTGGATCGATGAGTAGGAGAAAAAATAATATACCGTTTGGCCAAATGGCAAACTCATACTTCTCTGAAACGCACAAGTCTCATAATATTTCGTTTCTATAAAAAAAACATTTACTCATCCGAAAAACTAGATTTGGTTCCTCCAAAAAATTTTGGAGATATTAAGCTTTCATGGAAATAGTTATATAAAAAAATTGTCACAAGTCAGCAAGTGTTAATCGAGGGAATGATTTGATGTCACACTTTTCATAGAAGTTTTGTTTCCTCTTTTTCTTCGGGGTGCTTCGGTAAACAAACCTCGAAATTGCAACTGAATTGAAAGTGGATTGCAACAAAATTAAGTTGAATTGAGAAAAGAATTATAACTCTTGATGATTTTATTTCGGTATTTCTTTTCTCAAAGAAAGCTGATCTGTTATCAGCCAGAATTTTCATTTCAGGAATAACTGAGCCAGCTTAATCAAATATCGCGGTGCTATAGGAATAACGGCCAATTTCCGTTTCATGACAAAAATATTTCACAACCCACCAGCTCACTTATTATCGGCCTGTCCAAAACTACCGTTTCCATGGGTGAAGTTCAACACCGAAAGATTCACATTGAAGCTACAAGATTATTTTCAGATAATCAAGAGATTGAAAACAAAGACAGCTGAAAATACAACGAGTCCGCAGGACGAGTTGTATTTTCTTGCATTGGGATTGCCAATGAATTGATATTCCAAAAAATTATAGGTTATTAATCATACCACGAATTATATTTAGGACGACAATATAACCCCTGTTTGAGCAAAAATTGTTGAATTGCCTGGTAATTGATTCTTTATTTCTGGCCGTATTCAAGGGAATACTCTTTTCCACTGCTTCATCTATGATACCAATCGCCATTTGTCCCCAACGATCGCTCATATTGATTAAGAAATATAACTAATCAAAACACATAGATTTGACGTTTATAATTTAAATCATTATTTTCACTTGACAGCTAGTAAAACAAAAACTAAGCAGGTTTATCACCGTGAAAATACAGCGACAAGCTATATTTTCACTGTAATTCGGTTTCTATTGGCTGAATTTCAAAATTTGAAATAGACTGATTGGTGGTTAAGCAAGGAGATATATTGTCAAAATAAAATGAGAATAGGTTGTGCTCTCTATCGCTCAATACCCGAAACCAATAAGTTTCCTTTGTCATTACTCTCACGTTCTTTAGTCTTGCCACCTCTCAGACTAAAGCAGAAGTAGAGACAATCAATTAGATGTCCTTACTCCATTACAGTTTTTTACGCCATCTATTAGACACTAGCAAAAGAAAAATACAATCCGTGCCCCTGCTCTATCATCCATTGAAAAACATTGAGAGAACGCTTCGAGCAATAATCTACAATCTACAGTCTTCTGAGCCACCTTAGTATTCTGGTATCATAAACTAATAACTCTGCAGGACGAATCCTTCGCATAAGAGGTGTGGAGTACGAAACCGAAACATACATTGAAGCTACAAGACAAGTATTTTTTTGAATATTATGATATTCAAAATCGTTCCTCTTCTGAAATATAATTGTGAACTTGAAAACCTGCTGAAGTTCTCTCTTTCAAGAACCGGTTTCCATCAGTGCAGCCCAATTTTATTCCTTACGAGAGAATTAAATAAACTTCGAGAGTACAAAGTAAATGGTTATTTCAATCTCTTTCCCTTGAGTTATGCGATGTTCTTCATCAGCATAAAGTTATTCTCTGACAAAAATTTGGTTTGTAATTGCATATTGAACCACTGCTGCTTTTCCCAACTAATTTGATAATATATGCGGAGCATAATATCTAGAGGCTGGTTTTAATCTCAGTCGATTGTGAAAATTACCACCACCATATCCATTGGGAGTATTGGTTTGTAGGCGATGGTTACGGAACAGTGTGAGGAGTTGAAAGCATGAAATGAAATATGTATAGATCAGTAGGTTTAGTTAACTAGATGAAGTATATATATATATATATATATATATATATGGAGAGACTTATTTGGGTTGCAGTCTGGGGATGACAATTAGGCTGTTCTCTTTGTTTTTGTCGAGCTTTCGAAAATGTTTATTTTCTTTTTCAAGACGCTACAATATGTAAATGTATAATATGAATTACATTGTATATATGTATACTCACAAAACTTGAAAATCAATTAAAATTATTAAAAATGAATGACATATTTTACGAAGATCGGGAAGTCACTTGACGGAAGTTGAGTCATATAGAGAGTTATTATTTTTTAATTATCTACTGATATTATAATTGCAAATGAGGGAGTATTATATTCAATGAGGATGAGAGTTATCATTCGTATTCAGATTTTTATGTAGAATATAAGTATATATATTGCTCAGATCACTAATATCTGTTCGTTTATTCAAAACAATATCTTTTTTATTAGAGATGTGGACCATTTCTAGAAATAGTCTCTTGGTCAAATTGGTCTCCATATCTAAAATTTTTACATTTTCATAACTCAGACTGCAACCCAAATAAGTCTCTCCACATAACGCATACAGTCACAATTTGAAATAAATATATATATATATATATGTATATATATATATATATATATATATATATATATATATATATATATATAAATAAATAAATAAATATATATATATATATAAATAATATATAAGTATATATACAGGGTGGCCCATTAATGCGAGGAAGTACAGTATCGCTCGCCTATAATGAGGAATGTGATAAAATGTTTCAGATAAAAGTTATACAGTTCACTTTGTTGCCTGTTTCGAAAATATTTTGGAATATACAGAGTGTTCCTTTGAAGCGGGACAATAAAAATATTGATTTTTTTAAAAGGACCCACCTGTAAATATTTTCACCGTTGAACTGAGCCAAATGTTTTCTTTTTTCGAAAATTTTGTGGCGTTGTCAAGTTATTGCTGAAAGAAATAAAATCTTCGGAAAAACAGACCATTGAAAATGCCATCCTAAAAACTTTATGAATAGAACTTAAGCAGAAATATTCGAGACATGCAACACTGTAACAAAGCCAACCATCCACTGTTTTCGTGCGATTGGTTCCTAGTGAAATGCGCTATGATATCTTTTCAAATAATCCTTCCCAACACTTCGGTTGTGATAGGGAAGTCGGTGCGAACATTTCGCTAGGCAACCCGCACGGAGAGAATCTGTCGGTTCGGTTGCCTAGCCCAAATCTCCGTTGTGGTCGTTCCAGCTTCGATCACTCGCTGGCGATATGAGAATAGGAAATACTTTTTCGAAGAGTTTTTACGTTAGCGCGTTAGCCGATAAGTCAGACTCATGAATGCTTCTGGTTCGAAATCTGGCTGTTTCTCAAAGCTGAGGTTGATTATTCACGATTGTGCCTGCATTTATTAGGTAGGTTCTTCAAATAATTTCATTCCTTGGTACTAAGTACGCATTTATTAGTTTTTAGGCGAGCGATTATAAAAACCATTGTGTGTGCCTGATTAAAGTGTTTCTCCCAACCGTATTACAACTGAGCTTGATTTTTGTCTCCAATCCACGAACCCTGAGTCCAAATAAAGAGTTCTATTGCAACACCAAGAGTGAGTTGAAATGTTGGTATTGACTCAAACAGGAGATTTTTTACAGAGCGAATAACTTGACAAACTTCAAATATCAAAAACTTGATATTCTCAAATGAAACACCCAGTATGTTATTCTACCATTTCGAAGAGCTACTTCATTCCTACAATTTGTGTTAGTAGGTATAACTTACCACCTAAAATTGACAGATTTTGTGAAATTTGAAATTACATTTTATTTCGACTAAAACTGCGTCACTTTTACAAAATGCAAGAACAGTTTTCTATAGGTTTTGCTCCATACAAAACGCTCGGTTGAATGAAAATCTACAGTGGTAAAATAATATTAACTGCTTGCTTGTGAACTGATGCGCAAATAAATGCGTCATGGGCATCTCAGTAGGCAAGGGTTCTCGTGTGCGCTATCCGCGATGAAACTGTTATCAAAGTGGGCTATGAATTTGACATTCAATGATCGATACGTTTTAGCATAAAACAGAATTTACTGTCATACAATTCTGTATCTATCGCTTTATAATAAGATAATAGCATTCAAAATGAATTTCTCCACCGAAGAATTGACCGAAATGATTTTTGTACTGAGGGCAAGTGATAAAAACTGTTCATTAGCAACCAGAATTTATAAAGAACGCTATTCAGACAGGCGACAACCCAGAAAAGAAGCATTTGAAAAGTTGCTTCTTCGATTTACTCAAACAGGTGTAATGTCGCATATGAAAAAATAAAAAGAACCAGAAGTGCATATTAACTGAAGAAAATGAAATGACTGTCCTCTTAAAAGTTACAGAAGATCCTTATATCACGCATAGAGAAATATCCAAACACACTGACATAAGCCGAACTGTCATACAAATAATTTTGAAAGAGAATAAGTTTCATCCGTACCGGGTTCAGTTACATCAGGAGTTATTAGATGATGATTTTGAGAAAAGAATAACATTTTGTGAATGGGCTCAGCAACAGTTGCTACAAGACAGAGATTTTTTTAAATATGTTTTATTTTCCGATGAGGCAACATTTCTTTGAAATGGGTTTGTAAATAGACATAATTTCCATTATTACTCAACAGATAACCCCCATTTCTTTCGAACCACCAGTCAGACAAAGTGGTCACTATAAATGTAAGGGGCGACATAATTGGAAATTTTATCGTTGGTCCATATTTCTTCGAGGGAAGAGTTGATGGCTTGATGTACCTCGATTTTTTGGGAAACCAGTTACCAAAATTAATTAACCATTTACCCATTCGAATCAAACGAAGAATGTGGTATTCACACGATGGAGCACCTGTTCATCACACTGATTCTGTTAATTATTATTTGGACACTGCATTTCCCAGAAGATGGATCGGTAGAGGAGGCCCTTTCAAGTGGCCACCTCGCTCACCAGATTTGACAAAAATTGATTTTTTTTGTGAGGCTACGTTAAAGATCAAGTTTATAGAACACCCCCATCTACAAAGGAGGATATGAAAAATAGAATCAAGGACGTATTCCAAAATATTCCAGTCAGCATATTGAGGCGAGTTAATGAAGAATTTGAAAACCGAATACATTATTGTTTGGAAGTAGCCGGTGGTCACTTCGAGCAGTTGTTATAAATTTCATATATTTTTTTTGTTATCGTGTCTATTATTAACTCTCATAAATTGAAAAATAATGAAAAAAGGTTTTTTCCGTTGACAAGTTGTTGTCAGCTTATGAAAAGGCAGCCCTCAGAAGTCGTATCTTCTGAGAGGTTTTACGTTTTAACGTGCGATTCCTAGCACTCTTTCAGACGAAAAACATTCTACTGTCGCTAGGCTTTGAACTCGCACGACCAGAATGCTTTTAACCACTCGGTTTCTTGGTCGTAAATACTTCAACGAAAACATGTTTTCCACACTTTCCCCAACCATTTTCAGTTTCAAGTTTGACATTGCAACTATGTCAAATTCCAGTAACAGTAACTAAGTGTCAAAATCCTAGCAGGCCTATACGTAAATAGAAAGACGATTTTTACAAATTGAAAATTGTAAATTTATAAAAAAGTGTCCGTTTTAGAGACTGTTTCATCTTATCCAAATTTGTAGAGATGAAATAGTTCTAAAATATGGTCACATAACATACTACGTGTTTCATTTGAAAAAATTAAGTTTTTGATATTCGAAGTTGATCAAGTTTTAAGGCTCTGTAAAAAATCTCCTGCTTGAGAAATGTAACTTTCAGTCCATTTCAACTCCCTCTTGGCAAAACCTATAGAAAATTGTTAGTTCTTGAATTTTGTAAATGTTAAATTGATGCACACGCAGTTTTAGTCGGAATAAAATGAAATTGCAAATTTCACAAAATCTGTCAATTTTAGGAGGTAAGATATATTAACACAAATTGTAGGAATGAAGTAGTTCTTCGAAATGGTAGAATAACATACTGGCTGTTTCATTTGAGAATATCAAGTTTTTGATATTTGAAGTTTGTCAAGTTGATCGCTCTGTAAAAATTCTCCTTTTTGAGAAATAAAACTTTCAGTCAATACCAACATTTCAACTCACTCTTGGTGTTGCATGTCTCAAATATTTCTGCTTAAATTCTATTCATAAAGTTTTTAGGATGGCATTTTCAATGGCCTGTTTTTACGAAGATTTCCTTTCTGAGCAGGAACGGTTTTTATCTCAGGGTTTTTTGAATAAAAAGATGTGGTTTCGGCTGCACTGGCTAGGATTCTTTATTGGATACAATTCTCTTTTGTTTTGATGATGACTTCACAAATAGCTTGTTTCGATCTACAATTATAAATGACCGTGTATAAAGATAATACTATAAATGCGCACAGAATGAAAAATAATCATAACAAGAGGTAATTTTTGAACCACCTACCTATAAATGACCGTGGCGACCACTATAAATTATTCAAAAACAAATTTATTAATTGGATAAAGCCAAAATGGTTCAATTACTTCGTGGATCGAGATTAGTAGTTGATTTGCTTCTCTATGAAATTAGCAAGGTCATCATCTTTCAACGAACGAAAATTCGAGAGTCTATCCCTTTTTTATATACTTGTCACACAAAAACCCCGAATTCCGATATCGCGAATACTTTTAAATCCAGTGCGCGAATTATAGGCAACCAGTGATGGCTCTGCATGCATTACCAGTTACCATCCTTAAAATATACAATCACAAAACTATATGAAAATAATAAATTGGCTTTTCAGCTCAGATTGAAAATAACATTAATGACCTACATAAAAGGAGAATTCGACTTCAATATAAACTAGAGTACATGGGTTTCAGTTCATCTTTGCCCCCCAGGCTTCAGGGACATCGAAAATCAAGGACCTGAAGACGGTAGTTTATATTCTTTCAAATGGGACGCGTGAAATATTCCCCTTTCTTTCTTGTTGTGTATATTTTCCAGAACATACGTGGCAGCACTCACCTTCTTTTTAATCCGGTATGGCCCCTCGAACAATAAAAGAAACTTCTTAGTTTCAGCCTTGAGGAGTGATGACGTATTATTCGCTTTTAATAGTACTTGGTCTCCTATTTGAAAGTCGAAGTATGGTTTACCTCGGTTCCGAAGTGCTCTACGAGCTGCTTTCCCTCTCAGAGTGGCTTCTGCAAGAACCAGTTTATTTTCAACTTCCGCATCGGTTTGAGTGACAGAAGCTCGGCTATCTGGCAGGATTCTTACCCTAGGAGCACCCAGCTGTAATTCATTTGGGGAATAGCCGGTGGACTCATGCACAATATTATTCAGAAATTCGGCGAACTGAGGAACTTCCCAAGCCCACCGCGCGTGATTTTCGTGACAGTAAGTCCTGAACAACCGTCCCAATTCACGAAGTACCCTTTCACTGGGATTCCCGGAAGGATGGCGCACCGAACAGTGAACCAACTGAATACCTGCAGACTTCAAAGTGGTTTTCCATATTCGTGAGGTGAACTGCGTACCATTATCATGCAGTATTCTTTTAATCGGACCATATTGGGGTAGATAGTCTTTCATAACTAGATTTAGCATTGCTCTTGACGTTGCCTTTTTCAGAGCATACAAGGCCACATGTTTAGTGAAGAGATTGTAGATGACAAGCAAGTAGGACACTCCACCTCTACTTCGGATTAGGGGACCATAGAGGTCCATTGCAATGATGTCATCTTTGCCCGCGGGGATGATTGGGACTTGTGCAGGTTGAGGTAGTTTCGCAATTTTGCTTTTTTGGCGAATATCACAGGCAGTGACAAGTTTTTTAATCTGTCGATGCATGTTTGTCCACCATACTTCATCCCTCATCATGATCCATGTTTTGTGCACCCCGAAATGGCCTAAAGCCTCGTGATACGTTTTAATAAAGAGTTCTACCAAGTGTTTGGGTATGCACAACAAAAAATGTTGCAGATTATGACCCTGTTTATACAAAATGCCATTTCTCATTACGAAAAGCTCCTGCAATCGTACATCATTAGCCAAATTATTTATTATCGTTTTTAATTTAATGTCCCGAGGTTGATGTTCTCGTATATCGGAGATAATCTGCTGAAAAGTGGGTGGTAATTTGAAAAAAGAAAATATCTGAAAACATCTGTCTTCAGGAGATGGATATCGAACACAGGCATACCGTGACAAAGCATCAGCCTCAACATTGTCAATACCAGAAATATGTTCAACGGTAAAATGGAATTCTTGTAGGGCCAGTGCCCATCTAGTGACTCTGGGAGATAATAACCTACAAGAATTTATGTAAGTTAATGCCCTACAATCAGTATGTAGCACGAATCTAGTACCCAGTAAGTATATTCGCCACTTTTGAATGGACCAAAGGGCCGCCAAGACTTCTTTTTCAAAAATTCCGTAATTCCTTTCTCTTGGTAATAATAGACGAGAGGCATAGGCTACTACGCATTTTGTTCCATCTTTCACCTGATAAAGGATGGCCGCTATTCCCAAATCGCTGGCATCTGATTGGACATGCCACACCAATCGGGGGTCCGGATGATGCAGAAGTGTGTTTTTGACCATTTCCATTTTGATATTCTTGAAAGCATTCTCTTGGTGTTCACCCCAATACCAAGTCTGTTTTTTCTTCAAGAGTAGCGTTAGGGGAGCCACCATGTCTGCAAAGCCGTAAGTAAACATTCTGTCATATTGACAAAATCCCAAAAATTTTTGGAGCTCCTTGCGGTTGGTGGGACGTTTGTAATCCCCTAGTGCTTGAACACGTTGCGGGTCAGGACGCACGCCATCAGAACTTATGATGTATCCCAGGTAAGGCATATCTCTTGCCGAAAAAATTTACATTTTTCCAACTTGAGAGTAAGACCTGCTTCTCTCAACTTGGAAAAAATCATATCCAAATGTTGAAGATGTTGTTGTTCATTTTCGCTCATGACTAATTGGTCATCCAAATAGGTAACAAGAAAATCTTTAAAATTATTACCGAAAATCATATCAATACAACGCGAAAATGATGAGCATGCAGTTGCTAAACCGAAAGGTAATCGACAAAACCGGTAGGTTCTAGTACCTACCATGAAGCCGACATATTGTCTATCTTCATACTTTATGGGTACTTGCCAGTATCCATGAGTGAGATCAAGGGTACTTAAAATTTTTTTTCCATGTAAGAGTTTCACAATCTCTTCAATTGGACGAGGTAACTCATAATCAGGCTCCAGAACCGTATTAAGTCGCCTCGCATCCAGACATACTCGGACAGAACCGTCTTTCTTTTTTGTTGTCATAATGGGAGAAATATATTTTGAAGTAGCCCTTTCGATTACCCCCCAGGATTCCATTTGGCCTATTGCTTTATCGACTGCATCCCTGTATAAAACTGGGATCGGATAAGGTTTAACGAAAAACTCAGAATAATCTTTCAATCTTATTGAATGTTCATAACTTTTCACACAACCCGGTATATTTGAAAAAAGGTCCGAATTCTGCCTTAGTATATCATGAAAAATCTTTCTATAACTTGAATCTATCTGACAATGTTGAATCACGAGTGAAAAATCATTCACCTCACGCTCATTCAGGACTTGTGATGTTTGATGAGTAGTTTTATTAACAATAGCGTTCAATTCAAATGATTCCTCAACTCCGTGATGCTCGAAAACTGATTCAGGAATGGTAATCGCTTCAGAATCTTGAATTAGGCATATAGTTTTATTCGACAAGTCTAGTTTAGCATGATGAATTCTTAAAAAGTCGCAACCGATGATGACTGGAAAAGAAAGCCCTGTAATAATTAAAAATTCGTTTATAAAACTTTGGTCCTTTGTCATTTTTCTCGCTCTGAAATTAATCTGTGCTTGACAAGATACTTTTTTGGCTTTAGTTTTGAATGCCCCAATAACTTTGATTCCGTTACAGAAGAAATGAGGTATAATTGTATGATATTGTTTTAGCTGTGACCACACTTCATCAGATAATGCAGAGACACAACTGCCACTGTCAATGAGTGCAGAAAAAGTCAGTCCATACATGTGTATATCAATGACAGGCGATCTATCTTCTGAGAAAATGTGCTCAAAACTACATTCTTCTAGTAATTCATTTCTTGGGTTGTTAGCGATATTGAAATCGGCTCTTTGTACAATAGTCCCAACATTTGAGCCTAATGTTGGGAATCTTGTTCGTTTCCCTGTTCTTCATAAACTTCCATGTTTGCTATTTTTGCTTTATTATTGCTATTCAAAGAAAATTTTTGTTGATTTTGGTATTTATTTTTAGAATGAAAATTATCATTTTGATTAGATCGAGTATTTGTATACTCAGAATTGAAAGAAATTTGTTGTCTTTTTCTGGAAGAACTTTTATAGAATTCATCTGCGTGACGTAATCTCTGGAGGGCTTCATACAGCGTCGACGCTCCATATAAAGCACCCGCAACGTTGGGGGGAAAATGAGGTGCTATTATGGAAATTAGATCTTTCTGGATATAAGGAGGTTGTAAAAATTGAGCTTTTGCCACCCAATGGTTGAAGTGGTCAACGAATAACCCATCATTATACACAGTTGTTTCCAGCAGCAGCTTTAATTTGTTTTGCTGTCTGGAATTCCAAAATTGATCCAGAAAAACTTTTTTGAAATCTGAATACGTATTACAGGTACTAGAGAGAGCATTCCACCATAATTTTGCTGAATTAATGAAGGAATTATTTAATACAAGCTTTATCTTATTAAATGGAACAACATGCAAATCAACGCCCCCTTCTAGATATCTTAGAAACTCTAAGGGGTGTAAGTCGCTATTTTCATCAAAAGTTGGTAAAATTTTGGCTAAATCACTGAAAAAAATGTTCTGTGGTATTACTTTGCGTATAGTGGTCACGTGGTCTCACATCATTTGCATTATTGGTATGTACAGGGTTGTTCAAAAAACCATCATTTTGAGAATTCTCCATTACATATGAAACGATTTTAGTAACTAAATTATTTAAATCTACATTATTCACACTTGGTAAGGGGGTTGGAAAATATGATTGATACGGAGGTGGCTGATAGTTTGGTAAGGAATTCCCACTTGTTTGATGATCCTGTGGTTTCAATGGCATTCTTGGAACATTGTTTGCCGTTGCCTCCTGATGATGAAACATTTGTGCAACATTAGTTGTTCTTTGACTAGTTGGTGCTCCCATACTAATTTCTGCCCTCTGACAATTTTTTGCCCCCTTACTGAAATCTACTTCCGGCAAACTGTTCACTCCCCGACTTGACTCAGAAAAACAAAATTCTGTGAGACCCGTTGTCTGCTGATTCGATTTTTCCCCCCGTATAAAGTTTGCCCCCTGATTGAAAGAAAGTCTTGAGATATCGGTTATTCCGTGGCTAGAACATGCATTCCGTGATGATGATTCAATAACTGGGGAAGTAATTGGTGATATGTCCGTTCTTTTCCTACCTAGTACTATTTTTTCCCTATAATCTGTGTTTGGCGTTCGATTCAAGGTTCTAGTTGTCCTTGGAATCGTTCCTGTTGAATTCGGAACTGGGGTATATTCCACGTTCAAATTTTCCGACAATAAATTAGGAACAGTCCTACCTTGATCTTCGATGTTCCTTGGGGTACCTGAATCTCTTTGGGGTAATCCTTTGTCCAGGAGAGAATAGTTCAATGATTTCCTTGGTCTTAGGGTTCTCTCAGTCGTTTCCTTATCCATAATTCTTCCTCAGTTTATCCCAGCACACAAAACAGACCCACGTTGGGCGCCAAGTTGAGCAGGAACGGTTTTTATCTCAGGGTTTTTTGAATAAAAAGATGTGGTTTCGGCTGCACTGGCTAGGATTCTTTATTGGATACAATTCTCTTTTGTTTTGATGATGACTTCACAAATAGCTTGTTTCGATCTACAACTATAAATGACCGTGTATAAAGATAATACTATAAATGCGCACAGAATGAAAAATAATCATAACAAGAGGTAATTTCTGAACCACCTACCTATAAATGACCGTGGCGACCACTATAAATTATTCAAAAACAATTTATTAATTGGATAAAGCCAAAATGGTTCAATTACTTCGTGGATCGAGATTAGTAGTTGATTTGCTTCTCTATGAAATTAGCAAGGTCATCATCTTTCAACGAACGAAAACTCGAGAGTCTATCCCTTTTTTATATACTTGTCACACAAAAACCCCGAATTCCGATATCGCGAATACTTTTAAATCCAGTGCGCGAATTATAGGCAACCAGTGATGGCTCTGTATGCATTACCAGTTACCATCCTTAAAATATACAATCACAAAACTATATGAAAATAATAAATTGGCTTTTCAGCTCAGATTGAAAATAACATTAATGACCTACATAAAAGGAGAATTCGACTTCAATATAAACTAGAGTACATGGGTTTCAGTTCATTTCTTTCAGCAATAACGCCGCAAAATTTTCGAAAAAAGAAAACACCTCATGCGTAACATTTGGCATAATATTTTTATTGCCCCGCTTCAAAGGAACACTCTGTATATTCCAAAATATTTTTGAAAGTGAACAAAGTGAACTGTATTACTTATCTGAAACATTTTATCATATTCCTCATCATAGGCGAGATATTGTACTTCCTCACACTAATGGCCACCCTATATATATATATATATATATATATATATATATATATATATATACGATGAGTTTTTTCGTTTAGGATAATTGCCGAAGAAGATGGCAAATGAGACTTTGCCGAATAGGCTGGATCCAGACAGATCCGAAATCCTGTCGTACGACGATCTGATAGCTTTCTAAATTTAAATTTATACCAATCAGAAAGCAATCGGATCGTCGCACGATCGGGTTTCGGATCTGTCTAAATTCAGCCTTAATCGGGTGAATCCAAATACATTTGCTTATTGGCATTGGTAAGCTAATACTTTTCTTTCATATCCTACTACTCAACCCTTTGTGAGAATGATCTAATCTTTTCTCAACTTCAAATAAAAAATTCAACCTAAAACCAAGAGGTGTTTGAATCATACTTTCCAGCTTTATATGTACATAATAATAATAAAAATAATTGATTTGTCTGGTCTGTACAAGAAACAAACAAAGGGTTGAGCTTGCATTTCAAGAGACTAGTTACTGATTATTATATTTTTGATTTAAGATTCAGTTTTTTGCCAAGCTTGGTGGAAATAATACTTACGAATTGATTAGACGTTGCATTGCACCAATAATTCTTGACACATTAGCAGAGCAATTTTCCTTTTTGGGTAAAAAAGGAAAAAATACCTTTGGAACCACACTTTTAGCTTAAGCAATAATTGGTAAGTATAAATCTGTTTTTATTTAATAAAAGTATGTAGCGCCTATTTCAGGAATTGCCATTGTTCGATAAGCACCTGTATTGCTGTTGTGCTTTAGGAAGAGATATTGAAATATGCATACCAAATTAGTTTGTATTTACTGTTGTTCTTGAAATAGGCCATAGGAAAATATAATTATTATTTAATTTAAAAATATTTCCATTTAATTATTGAGATGAAGCCTGCTGATCAAAATCAGAAATAGTATGCATTTTCCTATCACTTCTAACATGGTTTCATTTCATATTAGAACTCGAAAAGTGTCTATTATAAGTTTAATAACCTATTGTTTAATCCAATATATAAGAGTGGAAGATACTTTTTTTGATTAATCCATTTAATTTATTCAAGATTTATTTTATTATAGTTTCATAAAACGAGACAGAATGTTTTGTTTTCAATGAAAAACATATAGAATAGATGGTTTTTTAACATGACTGATTCATGAATTATTATTTTGTTTCAGAAGGTGTGCAGAAATCGGGCCTTGCTTCAAACAATAAAGAAATCGAGCAAAGGATTGGTGATTGGCTGAGGAGAGCAAAGGAGCGCAATCTACGAGCTAAACTAAAAAAAAATGCTAATGGAGCATGCATGGCTGTAACTGAATAATTGAAAATGAATGTTTTATCATGTATTGAAAGTGGCAGTACAAATGTAACGTACTTTAATATATTCCATCATATCCTACAGCATTATTTAATTGCGTTAAAATGTTTTACTTATGATAGTTTCGGAAACGATTGGTTTGAAGAGAGGCCCTTGTTCTGAAATATTATATTTAAGACATATGGAAATTTGTTATATGCCATTAGGTACATTTGACTAGTTCATTTAGTGAGTTCAAGTTGTAATTTTTTTTTATACTAACTGTGAAACAGATAATGTACATTTAATAAACTATTTTCATCATATATTCAAATAAATCTCAACATTATCATTTATTCAAGAATAATTTACAAATCATATAGATAATTTGTAATCGTCAAGGATTGGCCTTCAACTATCAGCTAATTTGTCGAATGGAGGCGTTGTAACAGAAAAACATATTCGAAGTGCCCTCAGGAAACCATTTGAGAGATAAGAAACTAAAGTTTGGCTTGAACATGAACATACAGTATATGAGGGAACATAAAATAAAACAGGTTCCTGTACGATTCTCACTACATATGGGTTTAGAAAACCACGACGAAGCAGGATAAATATCTTTCTATTTATCCTACTTGAGAAAGCTATTGTATAGCGAAACACTTGTCGCGGTTTTGTAAACACATGTAGTGAAGATCGTAGAGGAAACTAGTATTTTGTTCCCTGAAATAATTCAACAGACATCGTTGAATCATTTCAATCATTTATTAGGGAAGGTGCTTCCCAGAAACTTGGATTTCTATTTCGTGCGAAGAAATACTTACCTCCTCGTCAGTTTCCAATGATCTAAAAGGCTCAGATACGACCTGTCTTGGAATATAGTTCTCAGGTATGGAGTTCGGCACCAAAACATTCATTGAAGCTTCTCGATTATATTCAGAGAAAGGCAATCCATCTTGTTGGTGATTCTTCGCTCACAGATTCGCTCACTTCATTGGAGCATCGTAGAAGAGTCGGAGCCTTGTCTCTCTTCTATACATATTTTCTCGGTCGGTACTCTTCTGAATTGTTATCAATCATTCCAACTTTGGCAATATCTACACGGACGACCGGACGAGTACAGAATTCCCACCCCTTTGTTGTGAACTTGTAGACCTGTCGAACCTCTCTTGCTCAGAGATTTTTTTTTTAGAACAGCTTATGCCGAGAGAGGTTTTTCCCGAGGCTTACAAACTTCAAAAAGTGAATGTTAATTCGTATCTCCTGTCCCTTAATTCACGCGGTGTTCTTTGAACATTACAGGGCTTCCCTTTCGTGTGAATCTGCATGTGAAAAAAATAAAAAATAACTTTCACAATATAACCCTGTATATTTATGACACCAGTTTCATATGTCTTCCTGTATATTCTCACTCTGTCGTTTTTGATATGCAGCGATAATGGTGGACTTTCGTTGTTTACATTCCACAATTTCATCTCCAATGATTGGTAATGGTTCGGACTTCCATTGTCTATTTATCAACTCAATTGAAACCTAATGCTAAGGACGGAAGGATAAAAATACAAATCAGGTAAGAAAATCAAATCCCAAACGAAAGGTTCAAATGGATTTTTTGGTCAATAATGAAATGCAAGGATTGACGGATAACAGAAAATAATGTTGTTACAAAAAAATCGAGATATTGAATATGAAATATTACTCAAAAAAATCGATCAGGAAACACAATACGCAGCCTGCTCACAAAAATCTGACCACCCAAAAAAACAGCGATACCAAACTCTGCGTTCACCGGATACCATGCTAGTGTGACAAATCCTACATCGGGGAAACCAAAAGACCATTGGAAGTGAGAATGAGTGAACACAAGGGAAACACACAGGGAGAAACAACGAAATCAGAAATAGCATGTTTGGACAAACCATCACAGCATTAAATGGTCTGAAGCCGAGGTCATACACAAGGAGGAGCACTGGTTCAAGAGAAAAGTCAAGGAAGCCGCCTACATCCTCAACGACGCATTCAGTCATCCCCGCGTGGAGATTCGGATCAGCACACTTCTAGTAGCAGCACCCGCTCGCCTCATTGTTAGTGCCGCCCCTTTCCCCACCATAGGGAAATCGGGGCCTTATAACCGACCACACCTCGAAATATTGTCAGTCATCATCTAAAGACGATTGCGAATACCAGCAATCGAAACGACGTGAGTAAACTCAACTTCACATTCGATACCTCAATTTTCTTGTCACAATATTATTTCATTTATTCCTTCATTTAATTTTTTTTTTGACTGATATTTCATATTCGATATCTCGATATTTTGTAACAACATTATTTTCTTTGATCAATCAGTCCTTACTTCCATTATTGATCAAAAAATCCATTTCAACCTTTCGTTTAGGATTCGATTTTCTTGATTTGTATTTTCATCTTTTCGTTCTCAGCAACAGGTTTCAATATTATAAGTTAATGATATTGACAATGGGAGTTCGAACCATTACCATTCAGCAAGTAACATTGTCAACCACATTCAAGCATTCATCTCTAATACACTTACTTTGTCGTATGATGAAATAATAATGTGATATAATTGGTTTCAAATAGAATAATTCTTTCCTCAAAGGATCCTCATCAAACGTAAGAATTCAAAAAGTGCAGCCAATTATAGGTGCTGTTGGATGTTTTGTTCAATAACTGATTTTATACCTTAGTTTCACCGTGTTACCAAACTGAAGACACTTGCACCCGGAACATGTTTTGCCAACAAAGTCGACATCATTAAGAGAACTTGGTTGACAAAACGTGCAACGGTTATTTCCTGCATTTTATGCTTGGTATATTGTGGAGATTGCTGTTGGAAAATGTTTCGAAAGAATTTTGAGGCGATTCCATTTTAGGTCGGGATGTTACAACTATAGATGATATTTTCGGGAGTAAATACAGAAGTGCTTCAAAATTACCGATAATTTTCCATGAAAGCATGTTGTCTGAAAACTGCATGAGTTTATTTTCATATTTTGTCGAAAGAGCCCGACTCCGAAGGGGGAGGGCTCTTTTAGCAAAATATGGAAATAACCGAATGCAGTTTTTTTACTGACAACATGCACGAGTGTATTCGGTAGAATATTTCCGGAGTTAAAACAACGACGTTTGAAATTCAGTATTTATGCCCGTCAAGATGACAAATGTACATTTTAACTAAGATGCCTAGAAGTCCTGGTGACTCAACTGATTAGATTTTGTTTAGATTTTTGTGGCGAAAAAAAAACAATCGACGCTTTCGAAGGTTTCCCCTATTTTTTCGGTAGAGGGCGTTATATTCCCATTTTTCAAATTTGATGACAAGTGTCAAGTTAATTGTCATATTGTCATGTCAGTTTGAAATTTTGATGTTTACGATGTTTTTATCGTGTTTATTTGTTGATTTCATTGCTTTCAAATATCGAAACGTTGTTACTGGTATCTCATTGTCCACTCATTATCCTTTAGGTTGCGATCTCTTCTCGCTAGCCAATCAAATAGAAGTGGAAAAACCTGACTGCACATTATTTTCACTTAGTGCAAATTTACCTGCAGACAAGACTGACAAGAGCGTGTTGGCGACATCTGTACATATTGTACGGAAACCTCCAAAAGCTCAATTATCCACCAAAAATCAAGCAATCCAGATTTCGCCACTTTTATCCCAAACTTCTACAGGTATAAGTAAACACACCAGGGTTTCCAGGCATCTTAATTTTAACAATCGTTACTATAGATACACGGACCGATCGGGTATTTTTCGATACCTACCGGGTATTTACCAGCCCGAAAATGTCCCGCCGGGAATTTATCGGGAGTAATTACACAAGTGCTTCAAAATTACCGATAATTTTCCATGAAATCATGTTGTCTAAAATCTGCATGAGTTTTTTTTTAATTTTGTCTTTTAGCTAAATATGAAAATAACCGAATGCAGTTTTTTTACTGACAACATGCTTGAATGGAAAATTATCAGGTTTATTTTGATGCACGAGTGTAATTCGTTAGAATATTTCCGGAGTTAAAACAACGTTTAAAATTCAGTATTTATGCCTGTCAAGATGACAAATGTACATTTCAACAATCGTTACTATAGATACACGGACTGAGCGGGTATTTTTCGATACCTACCGGGTATTTACCAGCCCGAAAATGTCCCGCCGGGAATTTATCGGGGGTTATATCCCGAGTGCACCAAGTTTATTCGGTTAAAATGTGTGCTGCACTTTCATGATTCTCGAAATTTTGCTTAGCAAATGACTTGAGTGTATGATAATTTGATAAAATCCCGAGACCGCAGGTCTAGGGATTTTATTTTAAATTATTATACACGAAAGCATTTGCCTTTTGGTCGATTGAACTTGGTGAAGGAGGGATATATGTTTAGATTATTTCCAGAAAACATGTAAACTCAGGAAACATCAAAATCAAACACAGGAACAATATAGTACCAGAGATAGTACCTGAAAAGTGATCCAAACGCCCGGTTTATTTCGAACATTTTAATCGGTTGAAAGGTCTAGTGCATTTAATCGCACACAGATTATTTTCAACTTGGTATTCTTCTATTTCAGATGGTGTGAGGTGTGAGGCATAGGATCTACCTGGAGACTGAGAAATACATAAATATGTAGTGTTTGAATTTTTTTTTTCCTCTTTAGTTTTTATTGTTTCTGAAGTGCTTGAATTTACGTTTTTCCTTTTGTCTCAGGATTTTACTGAATTATATTTCATTTCACTATATGCTTTTTCCATTTCTAGAGGGTGAAAATTAATATATTGAAAAATGCAAAGCAACATCAATAAAATCGTTGAGCTCAAAGTTTACATATCGGGAGCAGAGTTTGTCGATTGGATCCTTCGGCATGAAAGTGAAATATTTCAATAGAGAACAATTATTAACATCAAACTTATATCAGTCGCGACTGGCGTGACTTTAGGTGACCAAGCTTGTATCTTCAGAACGAGAGCACCATTTTATTGCTTAGTAATGCGTGCGTCGAGTGAGAATGATATGAGCTTGGAGTTTGGATAAGTGATCATTGCCAAAAATTCATGAGTTATAACAATAAAGAAATCGAAATAGTCAAGGGGAGTTCCTAATAACACATTCGAAATAACTTCACAAAGAGAACAAAATTGGTTCTCTGATAGTGCAATATTATTCAACTTCACATAGGGAGTGATAATAGGAGCACTCATAGATAAGACATGACTATTCAGCATAGAAATTCAGAAAATATATCGCTTAGGCGAACCCAACGAGGAAGAGAAGTAGACATATATCAGTGATGAATATCGCATTTAGATCGATAGTAATTTCAATTTTGAACCAGATGCGGCGAAATTTGGCAGCAAATGCGAGCGAGACAGGGAGTCCATAGGAATTTGCTGTGACAGCTCTCCATACGCATTCTGATGAAATAATTCAGAGGCACAATGGCACCATCACCAACTACGTTTTGATGTTTGTCTCGGAAAATCAACGAGACTGGGACATATTGGTGACTCTCTTTCTGTTGGCGAGTCGAAGTAACCAAAATAGCGACATCTATGTTGCTAACTGGAAAACGAGGCTCCCGGTCGATTGACCATTTGGCAGGCCTGACGTCGAAGAATTATCCCTTCCTGTACTGAAAAAGAGGTTTAGGATCGCCCACGAATTCGACAGATTCATGCTGGAACTGACCAGTTATAAAAAGGCTACATATAATGAAATGCTTGTATCAGTGAGCTTCAAGAAAGGTGACGCCTTGCAGTTTTATCAACCCGAAAGGCGAAAACGCGTTGCGATTTCATCAACCCGAAAAGATCGAAGACCTTGTATATATTGTTCCAGTTATATCCTAGATGCAAGCCCAAGGTTGTCAATGTAGAACGATTAAGTCCTTACATGGGCCGTGATGTTCCCACTTGGAAAACCTTAGAAGGGGTATCGTTACCAAGACCAATAATCAAGTGAATAAACCCACCCTGTTTAGGAGCTTTCCTTATGCTATTATAATCTGGAAAAGGAAAACAGTTTCGATGTTTCTGAGTAGACACCGAATCGTTCCTTATAAATCGTCGCCATGATCTAGAATTTCGTGAATATTCCGGCAGACAAGAAACTATCATAAATTGGGACTGTCAGTAGTCAGATTTGCAATTGACACAAGCGAAGTGAATTGATAGCCTTGATAGCCAGTTTTTAAGAGTTACCAAACAAATTTCCAAATTTCAAAAGAACAGATTGTGTTTCTTGTATCATTTTGTGTTATTTGGTGTTCAATAAATAAATAAATTCATTTTTGTTTTCGTTACACTAAGTGTCATTTATTTCCAAACCCACATGAAAAACGTAACAATATATACATTTCTAGCATTACTTTTTTAATTCTTGAAGATATCACAGGCTCAAAATTGATTGAAATCGATAACAGATACATTAGTTCTGTTCAAAATTAAGTCATGATGAGCACTTGGTATGAACAATTCTTCGGATAATGTCATATAACTCTTCTTCTTTTTTGCGTGAAAAATTTTTGCTGGGTTTCCTCTCTTGAATAGGTGAACGATTTTCTGGATGTCACTGATTTCCTTTGAAGTAATATCTTCGATCATTAAAACGAAGAAAACCAGTTGAGGGTGATTCTCCATGAAAACCGAAAAATGCTCCTTTTTGCAAATATTACTGGTGTAACGTAGGCTATCACAGCTCAGGAATACTCGAAGAAGTTTCTTATTCGACTTGGTAAGGCTAGGTAATAGTTTGTCGATGACGAATTCATCGTGTTCTAATCTAGAAAAAATCGAAAATATATATTCTATATGTGAAGGAATAAACTAAGTATTTAAATATGGAACATTCATAATTTTCAATAATAGTGTATATCAAGTGGTCGTTTGGTAGTTTAGCGGTCTACGGCGCTGTCGTATATTCGATGAGGCTTTTGTCCAGCCGACATAGTAGGTGGGATATCTTGATCGAATACACCAACTGACCCGGTAAAATTATCAAAAGAATTCAATGCTTTTTTAATATTCTGGACCGAGTCTTCCTTATATCTCTTCAAAATATTTTCGAGTTGCGACCATTTCGTATCAAATGGAAGAATTCATCTTGAATCATTGGGGTCCAACTGATTCTTACCCAGAAAAACCTTGACCACCATTCATTACAATTTGCTTGGTAAACTTGAGTGAATCCTGATCTGTATCAATCATCAGCTTGTGAAAGTATAATTTTGTATTTGTCTGGTGAACTTTCCAACTATCAATGTTCGAGAGTATTCATTTCCTAACTGGTTGAAACTTTCAATTATATCAGATATTTCAATCTTTTTCATTACGAAAAGTAATTTGGTTCTGACGTTTTTCATTAGAATCCTTTCAGGTTGAAGCTGAATGTTTCAAAAGATATTTGAAAAATTGATTGAACTGCATTAATGATTAATTTTGTATGTTTCTACAAGTGTGTTTGGTAATGTGAAAATATCATAAACAATATTAACACTTACATGCCACAACGACGCAACATTCATCAGAATGATAGAATATGAGATCCAAACGTAAAAAAGTTGACCTCAACATGTCGGTGTAATTCCTTGAAATCGTACAAGAACTATTTTTTGGCTTTTTCCTTCTCCGAATCGAAAAATGGAAATTACAACTTCAATGGAAGTAAAAGATATATATATATATATATATATATAAATAAACATATTCGCTTTTCAAGCAGAAGACCGGGGTTCGATTCCACGCCGGGCCACCGTGCTGGGTAATCGCATGTTAAAAGGTTAGGCCTCAATAATCCATTACTCGCACAAGTTTCGACTCATGAGGGTTGACGTTCGTCAGCTGGTTAACGGAAACGAACAATTTCAAACAATTTCGAACAACAAATATATATATGTATATATATATATATATATATATATATATATATATATATATATATATATATATATATATATATATATATATATATGTATGTATGTATCATTCAAAGACGTTGTTTGATTCATCCACAAAAGAAAAAATCCATCTAAAACAGCTACTCCTCTGCTCTATATGGCGACGACGGGCGCTGGGTTACATAGGAATCACTTTTTCTTGCTCAATTTGTATACCAGGCATATGAAAATTTAATCAATTAGATATCAAACATAGGAATACCTACACTAAGAAAAATATAGAGCTATTTGTAGAAAAATATCTCACTCGCCAGGAAAATATTTCTTTCCAACTCATACAAGATCTCGTTTCGCTCAGAGAAAATCAGCTCTTGAGAGCTCTTCAGTGAGAAAGAGGGTTAATTACTGAAATCTTTTACGAAAATCTTCATTCAATTCCGAAATAATCAGTTCGTGACAAGTCTGTCATTAGTTTCAATTGACATTCCGGTGACATTGATTCATTTTATAGCCAAAAACCAACCATCCTTATAATGATATTTAGTAACTTGGGTATTTTTGTGGAGAGAATGAAATTTGATGAATTAGGTTTTGGCTTTATTCTTCTCCGAATCAAAAAATGGAAATTACAACTTCTATGAAAGAAGTAAAATAAAAATTACAAACACTTTCGGTTGATAGGTACGTGTACATCGTTCAAAGACGTTTGATTCATTAACAAAAAGGAAGAAAAAGTCCATCTGAAATTGCTACTATCCTGCGACCACATAGGAAAGTAACACATATCGCAATCTCTACTCCCATGGAAAGTGACCTTCATTCTCACTCGTACGGAAAGTTACTTTCCGCACTAGGCGAGTGTTGACCTACGACGTAACACACAGGCTACGCGTCCGCACAGATGATTGAATGTTTTCGAGAGTTGTAGATGTATGTTAAACTCCAACCACTTGTTTTTTTGTAATAAAACAAAGCCTACTGTATTTGTATACATATTTGCTCTCCAGTATGACAAAGTTTCAAGCGATTTTGCATACCCATTAACATTCTTCATTCATCCTCTGAGACATGCATTTTCAAACCGAGCAACACACCACAATATAGTTCCACTAGTTCAACTAATTATTAGTAGTTCGTCTGTTAACATGTCTCATCAAACTTATAGGGAAATCGTGAAATATTCAGGATTGCGGTATTTCCTCATAACATGAACTTATTCATTTTAACCAGGATGTGTTTGTTTACTCTGAGCGTGTCAGTTTCAATTGCTATACAGATCTTGGGAGAAGCTAAGAAAACATCTACGAGTATTGTATGGAACCAAACAACAATATACCCCATATTTTTTTCCGTATTCAAGAAGTGCGAAGTACGAGAACAATGGTGTAAGATGGTGAGAAGGTGTTATGCATATCCAAAATCGTGTTTATTCGGTTGTGAATATCATTTTAATGTATATCATATTTATATTCATCTCAGTGTGAATTAGTCAGTAAGTAGTAAGTAGTAAGTTTCACATTAGTAATTCAGTAGTGAAAAATTCGGTTTGAAATCAACCCTATCTAGTTTGCAGCATATCGGAATATCGATTCATAATATAAATCACTGCTGTGGGCATTTATAAATACCAATCATAGAACAATGATATTAATGCGTACGTGCAATCCAGATCAGAAATGTATCTATTTTCTCTAAATTGTCCGATTGTGCTTGGATAAAACCAGTTTCAGTCAACCTTCCAAGATTCACTACGAGTCGAAATTCACAGGAAGTCACTACAGAAATACGGGGTTGAAATATTTTTCTCACAAACACCACCAGCACAGTATAAATAACAACACCAATAAATACAACGTTGTGCCGTCTGACGTTATATTTCGTTTCAACTAATGGTGATGCGTTTTGTCAGTTTGAATTTCCCTTCCGAATTCTTCAATGTTTATATAATATTTTATGGGTTTAAATGATAACTAAATGAAAAAATACCTTTTGAATATAATATGACAATAATGAAGATTCGAGAAAAAAATATTTGGGATTAATTTAATTTTTATGCATATCCCCTATTGGTTATGATTATTTTCCACTTTTTTACCATATCTTCTATAATATTTTTGAATCAACAGAACACGTTTCTATTGTTTACGCATCTGTAATAAAACTGTAGAAGTGACACTGAGTGGTACGAGGTGGTTATTCTGGTACCTCAAGATTTTCATTTCTATTTCTTGAGTTGAGATTCACAATCAGCTGTCCACTGAAATTTAATATTTTTTGTAATCAACCAGCTAGATTTAGTATAAAAACTGGTGGTAGTGAGAGTAACCCTAATAAAGGTTTCGAACCTTCTGAAACTGTACGTGTTCGACCAGAAGGCAGAGCGTTGTGTAAGCAAGAGACGGCAATGTTCTTGATTTCCGTGGCGCTCTGGGGCCTTTCAGGAATGACATACAAATATTTAGTTGTGCAATTATTCAATTTATGATCATTTCTCATTATCACTATAATGCAAGAACAACTTATCGAACATTAACAGGACCGCATATATCGAACAGAGAAAGTTTTACCACCCTTGCAAAATCCGGCTGTCAACCACCTAGGAGACTGGCGTATTCTCTTTGGCGAAAAGGAAGTACAGAAAACTCTCGAAAAAGCAGTACCTGATCGCCCATGCAAGTTAATGATCGAAATTTTGATGTATCATTGTGCACCATATTTTTTTTTGATTCGCGCTGTCGCGCTGTGAAGAGCGTCAATATCAAAAGAATCAGATTTTGGATCCAATCGTGCTGTGGATGAGATTTGGCATCTCCAAGAGAAAATGAAAGAAGTGTCCACATATTCTGGTAATAAAAACTATTCTGGTGATCGGGAGCAGCCGTAACCAAAGTAAGGGTACGAAGTCTTGTTTCTGAAATTGCAAATTCAATACCGTCAACTATTCGTCTCGCCCAGGGACATACTACTGATGCGTTTCTTTTGAAAAAGGAAAAGTCAAGAAACACTCTAGAACTTTGTTCTCACCACAGAAATAATTATGTTTCTGAATATCATTGCCAGAGCCTCAGTTCAGCTGGTATTTATCAGAATGAGAATCATAGAAATGTCAATTTCTTTTCTTTTCTCTTCGATGAAGTTTGGTGTATCTAGTGAGAAAGTTCCATACTTTATCCATATGCCCACTGATTAGTCCAAGGAATAGTTTTCTCTGAACAAAACAAGCTTAACTGGGCTCTTGTGAATGACTTGTTATCCTGATTAATGGAATTTTATTGCAAACTAATCTCCATTTTTCCTTTGTTGTGTAGAAATATCCAGAGATGCTTTTTATTTGATTCAAGTTTCGTGTGCTTGATACCCAAATTGGGCAAAAAAATGTGACTAGGTAATTTAGCGCCGGTCGCGCCATATAGACAGGAGAATTTTTCTTTGTTTTTGTGAATGACCCAAACACCTATGAATGATTTTCACCTATCAACAGAGAGTGCCAAAAAAATTTCCTCATAACTGAAAACTTTCATTGTGTTTTGGTAGTCTTAAATCACTGATAGGATCAGTAACAGAATAATTGAATATTATAATATGGACTCAAAACATATGAATATAGGCCCAACTAGAAGAAAATGAAAATTTCGAATTTTTGTGGAAGAGAGAGTAGGGATACGCAGAATATGTTTGTCCAAATTAATTTCCCTGTATCTAATCTAAAGGGAACTCAGTTCGTGTTACCTGTATTATACGGTTTTTCATATTTTCTCTATCAAATGTTCAGGATCATGACTTACATACTACTTAGAAAATAAATTAAATTTTCTCAGGAGGAATTGAAATAATGTTTCTGGACAATGGACAATTCTGTTAATAGAAATATGAGAAGTGAAAAAGTGTTTTGGAATAGTTAGCTCAAATAATTTTTGCGACGTCTATATTTGAATGCAATTAACATTTCGAAATAATTTACCGAGATAAGACTTAAATATTGAGCAGCAGAATTGGTTCATCAAAACATAAGTGTACCTAATACCTGATATATCATTCGATTTCATAATTATGTCAAATATTGAGTATGTAGAGAACTGTTTGTCAGAAAAATAGCATCTTGTTGGCGAAAATATTATTAACAATGCCTAGATGAATATTAACCAAGAATAATAGTAGACAGATATATCTGTTCCATTGGAGACCAGCTATTTGTCAAGACAGCTCGTAGAGAGCAAAATTCTATCACACTATTGGAATGCGGGCTGGCTGTTTGGATTGGAAGTGAGATTGCTCAACCCTTAGCTGTTCTTAGTAGTTCGTGATAGAATGTGCCAGTAGCTTATCTGTTCGGTTGGAGATCAGCTAATTGTCGAAAGAGCTCGTAAGGAGCAAACTTCTTTCACGCTATTGATAATTGGGCTGGCTGTTTGGAGTGGAAGTGAGATGGCTCAACCCTCAGCTGTTCTCAGTAGTTAGTGATATAATTTGCCATTAGCTATTCTGTTCGATTGGAAACCAGCTATTTGTCAAGAAAGCTCGAAGGAAGGAAAATTCTATAACACTATTGCTATGTGGGATGGCTGATTTGAGTGGAACTGAGATTACTCAAACCTCAGCTGTTCTTAGTAATTCGTGATAGAATGTGTCAGTAGCTTTCTAGTTTTTAGGAATCATGCTATTAACATAAAATTTGTAGGCAACCTCACTGAATTGAATCATTGGATATCACAATTTTCTCCTCATAGATTTATTGTGGCTGTTTGATATTACTATGAAGTCACCAAAGAACTGTTTTTGTTTTTGATAAAATAATTGAAAACTCTTAAAAATATCAGCTTCCCATCAATCTGACATTCATTTCACTGATGAAATGAATATGCACGATGTCGATATTCTGATTTATTGCTCAACTATTGCGCTCGGAATTTAAAAAAGGCGTTTTTTCCATCATTCTATTGAAAAATGTTGAAATGCATTTGGGGGTTGCAACTGTGAATTTTGGAAGTTTTCAACTAGTAGAAACCAGTTTCAATTTGGTTGAAAAACAATTGATAGATTAGCAACAATCTAATTTTTTACTAAAAAAAGTGTCCCATTAGATTGTTATTTCTTGCCCTACGGATAATCGTAGAGCACGAAACGGTTTTGGATAGTCAAAGAGTTAAACTACAAACTATCATTCCTGGAAAATCGATTATTGCAATGTGATACCTTCAAAAATGGCGTCAAAAAAGCAACGTTATTCAAACTAAAAAACAATGGGGGAAAAATGGTCGTATCGAAATGCGACAAAATGCATTGGAAAGTTGCGATTTTTCTACGAATTTTGCCAACCTGACTTCTGTTCCAAGAAAATTACAGGCCGAGATAACACTTTTTTTTTATTTAATTTCCCCTCCCTTTGTTTATTTATATGAAGCAACGAGACCTTGACGACTGCACAGAGCAAGAGTTATAACATCCATAGAAACCAGCAGAATTTGTTTTCCACAATTATATATCATATTTATTGATGTGTTTTCTGTTTCTTGTTTTCTGTGTGACTTGTATGAATTTTTTATGTGAAATATGATTTTATAGATATTTATTTATTTGTATATTGCAAATATTTTATGTTCCTCTGACCTGCTACAAATGTATATTTTTTTACATAACGTGGTTAAATAAATCTATCTATCTATCTATCTATCTATCTTGATGGTAGCAGTGAAGGTTCTTCTGAGACCGTTCGACATATATATTTATTCACTAAATTTGCAGCGTAAAAATTGAATTATTTGTGATTTGAGGGATTTCTGAAAAAAATCCAGGCAGGCCATAGTGATATTCGATCATATCTCGATGCACTAGTGAAAATTTACAAAAAACAGAAATCCGTCCAGTAGTTCTCGAGATTACGACAGCCAGGTCATTTTGGGCTCTGATCAGTTTATTTCACGCGAACGAAAGGACGGTCGCCTAGCGCTGGATCGCTCTCTCCGGCTTCCTCCTCCACACGGCACGTCGAACGGTCCCAGAAAAACCTTCACTGCTCCCATCAATAAATATGATAAATAATTGTGGAAAACAAATTCTGCTGGTTTCTATGGATGATATGACTCTTGCTCAGTGCAGTTGTCAAGGTCTCCTTGCTTCATATAAATAAACAAAGGGAGGAGAAATGAAATAAAAAAAATATGTTGTCTCGGCTTGTAATTATCGTGGAACAAAAGTCAGATTGGCAAAATTCGTAGAAAAATTGCAGGTTTCCAATGCATTTTGTCGCATTTTGATACGACCAGTTTTTCCTCAGTATTTTTTAGTTTGAATAACGTTGTTTTTTTGACGCCATTTTTGAAGGTATCACATTGCAAACATCGATTTTCCAAAAATGATAGTTTGTAGTTCAACTCTTTGTCTATCCAAAATCGTTTCGTTGATTGCTATACGATTATCCGTAGGGCAAGAAATAACAATCTAATGGGACACTTTTTTTAGTAACAAATTAGATTGTCGCTAACCTATCAATTTTTTTTTTTCATCCGAATTGAAACTGTAGTTTCTACTAGTTGAAAGCTTCCCAAATAGACAGTTGCAACACCCAAATGCATTTCAACATTTTATAATAATATAATGAGAAAAACGCCTTTTTTTAATTTCCGAGCGCAATAGTTAAGCAACAAATTAGAATATCGACATCGGGCCAACACTAATCGATAGATTTTTCAATTGAATACATCTTTCCATCCAACTTTTTTCGATCCTACCAATAGTTTTCATTATATAGGCAAAAAACAAAAAGAAATTATGATTTCCGGCACTCAATCGCTAATTGTTGCAAAATGCACGGACAGAATCTGGCGCAAACTTTAGGGGATAATAAGGACACCTGTGTCTCTCGGAATCCACTGCTACTTTTTGGGTGGACGAAAATCGTCATTTTGGGCTCTTGAACAGTTTATTTGATTGGATTAGAACCCAAGTAATTTCATTACGAATTTCAAAGCACTATTTGTTTGTGAATAAAATTAGTCGCGATTTTTTCATAATTAATTAATATCTGTCTAATTTCAAGAGATTAAAGATTAAATAAAAGTACGTTTACCTCGTAGGAAAAGCCACATTCATGAACTCTGTGTTGCTAAGTTTCCGCTTGCTCCTCGACTTGGCAATCTTCACAGTATTCCAGGAATGTTAGGCTTTTCCTACCTGGTGAACGATATACCATTCTGAAACAAAAAATCTTAATACCTCAAATGCCTCAAAGAAGTGGAATATTGCAAATTCTGACACAGATTCATCATGAATTTCTGATTGTGGGCCAAACAATTCAGACTCAGCCATTCTAATTTCGGACATTTCATGAAAACCTAAAAAAACATTGGAAAATATAGCCTATATAACTATTATATTAGTCCACAGTATGTGACCTGAACAAAAAAAATGATTACCACATTTTTAAACCCCGTGAGTGTGAGGTCCACCCCATTTCTCCTCTACGAAAATTCTTGACTCTGATGCTTTTTCAAATTATCAACTCCTCATCGTGTCGATTTTACGATGTCATATAATGCAATTACCACTTTTTTTCGCAGAAAAATCGAAAGATAAATAAGAAATACTTCAAAATACTTGGCGAACAAAAAAATGCTGAGATCAATGAGCCTACTCACTCAAACACGTACATTTTACGCTGTTATGTTTCGTGATTACCACATGAATCATTTTAACAGAATCAGTCAACATATAATCACAAAATCAATTGGTCTCAGCGGCAGACAGTATAACATGTCGACATTGCGATCTATTGTTATACGTTTACCTCATTTCCGATACGAATTATACGCATTCGTTAGTTTTTTAAGGCAAAATCTTTGCGAATATATGTTCGTATCGGCCTATTCTAATGTCCAGTCATGGCTACCACCATATGGCAGGGCGTCAAGAATGTGACGCAATGTCAAAGCTGATAGTTAATGATTTGTCATGAATAGGGTCCCTGAACAGGTATCGCGGTAGTTTATACTCATTATCTTGTTAGGTCAATAAAGGTCCAGGACGCAGAAAACGAAAGAGGTAGCGATTTTTTTCTGAAGCGACTGACTCTGACCCATAATAATTTTGGTCGCATTCTAGATGGGTCTGTATTGTTTTGCTATCAACAGCGTTCTAGGCTGGACTGCAAATTATGCTTTTTTGAGAAGTAGGCATCGCGCTACTGTCTAAGATTCACGTTTAGTATTTTTGGCGAGGTACATATTATGCATATTGCTTATAGAGTATTAAACACTTCATTCCTGACCATTTGCGTTTCTTGTCCCCATATTCTCGTGCACCTTCAGTCGATTGTTGGGTATATTTATAAAGAAAAATCAGACAAATAATAATTAGCCGACCCTTCCCCGCAGAAGGCTCTACCTCCTGGGCGAGAATATAAATGAAAAAATGCGTTTCTATATTGTATTGGAGGAATTTACTATCCTGCACACACGTACATTGGAGGCGTATTTCTCCAGATCAGATCCAATGACAACCACTTTTGATCGGAAACAAACCATACAAATGGAAATTTCCAAAGTGAATATACACATCAATGAGATTTTAGAAGAAAATGTTCTTTTAAGGTCAGAATTCAGGATTATTATGAAATACCTCAGAAACCATTTCATTTTAAACTACGCAATGTCCGCACGAAGTAAAATTATTCAAAACTATAGTCAGGCCGTTCAAAAGATAGAATTCACGGACGCGTGAACAGTGAATGCCTGCATCTATATATAGCCTGCGCGGCGTACGATGCCACGCCTTCTAAACAGATATAAATGAAGAACTGTTTACACTGTACTGTACTCATTTTTGCTTTGTATTTACGTGTGTTACGTTAATTCAATAACGTGATCATTCTATCTTTTCAGCGGCTACACTATAGGTGCAGTTACGTTGAATGCGTTGGAATGATTATCAAATAATTTACATACCTGATCCTCAGAAAGATTTTCAAAATCGATACTTCATCTTGGAAAATATTGAACAGAATATGTTTAATTGAGAATAGAATTGATTTTGGGAAAGATTTTGGAAAAAATAAGTTGAAAAATATATTTTGATTATCCAACGCATATTCGCGAAATCTTGTTATGCTCGTCCCACATAAAGTATCCTTGTTGGACAAAATGGAATGTTTCCGCCACTTTTTTTATTACTTTGAAGGGGATAATTTGTCCGACACATGGTCTACAGTTGATATCGTTGATAAAAAACTGAAGATGATAACAATCGAGAATGTAGTAATCGCTTAACCATACCTACATCGTAAAATCGACTTGTTCATGTTGTCCGACTGGAAAAAAGCAGCAGTTATTTTGTCCTCCGATATGACAAATTATTAAAACAACCCTGTGAAATCGACGTATTTGAGTCTGTAGGCTCATTGATTGCAGCAGTTTTTTTTGTCCGCCAAGTGTTAGGAAGTATTTTTCATTTATTTATCTTTCAATTTTGCTGTGGATGGAATATGTAGTAACTACATTGTTTAACATCGTAAAGTCGACACACTTGTCTAAGTGGAGCCACTCACCGAATTTCAGAATTTCTTGGCTCAGGTCACGTATTATGGACTATGTATTTGAGGTCACCTGCTTCAGAAATGATCCGTCCAATAAAGGAGGAATTTCTAATGTCAATTTCAATAAAGATTCGAAAGTTCCAATCAGAGGATAAGCAGATATCCCAAGACATCTGAAAACGAATAGTTTAATGTGGAAAATCGTCTAAAGACTGAATTACCTTACGTTCTACAACTATAAATTTCTAGTTCTCTTAGCTCTTTCAGGTTTTTAGCGATTTTTTGGAAGGGATGGTCAGCTGCTTCCGTTTCAATTCCATACCTTCTTCTCTTGAAACCATTATTCTCCTTATATTGTGGAACTGATGTATCTAAAAAACTCGAGGTTCAGAAAAATGTCATAAAATGTTGTACTTGGGATCAGTTTAACTTTCTGGAAAAATCAATTTCATTCAACCAAATCATCTGGGAAAAATTGTTCAGGCCAGTTTCAACTTAGGTTCAGCTAATCCAATCCATCTTGGCACAGAACTAATGACGTACTTATATGCCAAGCAATCTCTGTGAAGTACAGTAAGATAAAAAACACCTATTATATGGGTTCACTGTGTTGAAATCCGTACCTAGTATCTATTTTTTCTTTTGCCATGGTCTGCATTATCAATGTGTGAGAAGTTGCTGAGTTTGTGCTAGGATTGATTGTATAAGCGGTACACAGTAGGTTAATGGAATAACACCTGTCACAAAACAACTACTCCTCTGGCTAATACTACGAAGGGCGATGAGTATCTTACAGGTGTGCCAGTGCATGCTTGTTCCCAGATGATTTTATTTACAGCCAGTCTTCAAGTGTGCTCACCGACTTTTGTAAAAATTCCATTCAAATCGCCAAAGCCCTAGAATCTATTTTATAGCAATAACAAAGGATTTCTATGGATTTAAAAACTTCCGAAAATACCATTCATCTCACTCAATTCTTCATCAGTCCTTGCTATCAATTTTTCCAAACATCACAATTCGTGTGAACTGGACTAGACTGCAAAATATTATATTATAGTAGAAGTATAAATGTTGCTGCTTTCGGTTCAAATGTTCATTTCTATTGATGATGTTATGAAAAATAAATGTTAACTTGCAAAAGAAACGTCAATGAGCAGGGCGCCTTTTGGGTACAATTCTTCGCCGTTAGGAAATATTTGACATTCCATATTTTCAAATTAGACATTTTGAGGCTTTTCGAGATTATCAATGCCTACCGAGAATGATGTGACTTTAATTTACTCAGCATGTTCCTTATGGTTCTTGCTCATCAATGCCCAACATTCTGTATATAGAGAAGCAGATATTGTTTTATGTAATTTTCCAGCAAGTCTGCAATATCGTATATTCCATTGGGATATCTCAATAATAATCTTACCTTGAAGCAAACAGGATCTAATATTCAACTTTCTCAATCCTTTTGAGTTTTCAGAACGCAGCACTTGGTGGGCAGCATCGACAAATTTCTTATTGCACAGCAAGACCATATGGTCGAAATTCAATTCCTCAAATTTGATAGTTTTCAGCTCTCCGTTCAAAAAAAGTACCTTAAAAAATTACTTGCATACATATAAAGAACCAACTATCAATGCCAATTTATAGTTACTTCAATTCTTCAAGAATATAAAAGCTTGTGATTAATATTATTTGGTAAGAAGTTGACAGAAAGTATTTGTTTCAAAATGTTTGAGAAATTGAATTCGAACAAAATTGAAATATCAAAGAAACCTTTTTGAAAACATCAGCCGAACAATGAAACAAAGTTTTCACGAGTCGTATACGAAAATCATTTTCCAGAGTTTACCTTATGTTCTTTAGGTCCGCAGGGTAGTTCGACATGAAGATTTTCGAAAACTCCCCAAGCTTCATCCAGTTCAGTTTCTTTTGGTTCAAAAATAGAGCGTCTCGAGCTAGACCGTCTGTCTGGTATCCTCTCTGAAAACAACCGACCTCTCAGTTCTACGTGTATCTCGAATAGTCACTTCTAAGCTCTTTGACAATAGAAACAGTTTCAAACCCATCATTCATGATGCGTTTGAACATTTGGAATGTATATATGGTTTGTTCCTTTTTCCCACAAATCTTTAAAAGCTGTGTTCTTAAGAGTTTCAATACAGTTTTAGAAAATGTAACGTCAACTACTAGTTATTTCCGCTTGAAACAATTGCGACTAAATCAATTTAATGGAATTTCTGTTACAACTTACAACCCTAAAACTCGTAGTCTTTGACACTGACTGAACAATGCTAAATTTGCAAAACAACAGTTTCCGATAGTTTCGAATGAGTGAAGATCAACATTAATGAAAATTCAGACAAAGATTGTCAAACATCAACTTCATCTGAAACCAGTATTCAAAATATTTTTGAGAATGCAAATATGATGGGGTGCGTTGCGTTCTACTCACAGCCTCCGAACATACCTGAATGATGCCAAATTCACCAAATACTCTGCAACTTTTTCTCAACCAAACCTAACCAACCTGACCCAACCTAACACATTCATTGTGGGGCCTATCAACAAGGAGGATGAATTTTGCAAAAGTTAAATAATTCGGCTATGTTCGGAGACTGTGGGGTAGAACGAAATGTGGGTGCAACGACATGCTCCCATATCAAGCCCCCTTAGAAAAAATTAGGAAGCTATCACAATCGTCGATTGTTTCAAGAAGTTCCCAGCAATACCGAATCAGTGGATACACTAGGATTTTTAGAAATCTTATAATTTTCCATGAACTTGAAAAAGGAAGCAGACCAGTTTCCGAAACGACGGCAATAGGAAATAATAAATTTTTTCATACATTTTTGAATCCAATCTCTGAATTCATTAAAAATATGATACTTGACGAACAAAATAGTCGATGAATTTCGCTTTTTCATAATATTGCAGTTGAGTATTGTGGCAAATATACCAATATGCCCTGAAAACAGATATCAATCATTCAATCAAACATTTATTGAACAAGCTTTCTTTCACAATCACATTAAGAAAGACATCATCGTTAATACTGGCTGATTCAACAGGTCAAACAAACATAAAAACGTTCAATTCGATACAATCAAATTAGAATTCAAGAAGAAACTCTTGAGTCTCATTTTGAAGACATTAATATTTAAGGAATTAAAGCCCTCACTAAACTTGAGCTTAACCCCAAAGCACATTGGGTGATTCTTTGATACTGTTAATCTTCTTACTTCAAGGTTGATGTAGTTGGAATTATTTCTGGTGGAATTTTCATGAATATATATATATATATATATATATATATATGTATATGTATATATAAAACCATATTTGTAATTGGTTTCCAATGCCCGTTAGGAGAAACAACTTCTCCCATTTTTTCAATTCTTTTACATGTTTGATTGCTCATATCTTTTAATTAAAGTTTTATATTATATTTGTACCATTAAGTCGATGTGTTGTGATATGTTGTCCTTCATGTTTTTATCAAAAAAGGATTATCAACCTCACATTCGTAAGTAAGCACATGTTAAAAAAATTTTTCTATTCTTACAATTTTTCCCAATTCATTGTAGAGTTCCTGATGAAGAGCCAATAAAGACTCGAAAGCTTGAACAGAATAAAGAGTTCACTTTGTTCCAATTCCTTGTTGACTGCACACCCGAATATAAAACGGATTCTTCTTTAACTTAGACAGTCGTCTTACCTTCTCACACTATATATATATATATATATATATATATATATATATATATATATATATATATATATATATATATATATATATACAGTGTCACACATAAAGTTCGCGACATATGGACGTTTTTTTTATTAATAATAATAATAATAATAATATTTATTTACCACAATATCATACATATATCTGCTGAATGCAAAAAGTAAATAAACACGAAGAAATCCACAAAGGCTAACCTGCGCGTGGATTGCTAAGGTCTTCCACTTAACATACATTGATTAGTTCAATACATTTTCAGAATATATAACACAGTAGAATAATACAATCGTAAAACAATACTATAAAACCGATAATGTGAGCAGTAGAAAATAATAGAAATATAAGCAATACACATGTAAAATAGATAAAAATATGAGTTATATACAAGTAAAATATCTCAATAATAAATTTCACAGTCACAATAGTAATAAAGCTAAAACAAAATAAAAGTCAGGCAATAGGTACATTGGTAAGTATCATAATAATAAAACAGTGACAATGATGATAAATTAACAATAATAACTTGATGAGTCATGGATTAGAATTTTACTTCGTTGAGTCTTATTGAGTTTGGACTATAGAAAAGCTTTCGTTATACGTATTTTAGGTTAATCATATTGTGTATTTCCAATCTTGTTTTAATATAAATCCATCTTTTAGCTTCTCGTTTGAATAGAGCTAATGAGTTGATTTTTCTCGTTTCAATCGGAATACTATTATACATTTTGGGAGCAAGAAATATAAAACTTCGCTGTCCAATCGTCTTAAGCATTTTAGGTATCTCTAGGGATTTTTCTTTATTTCGGGTATTATAAACATGGTCTACCTGTTTGGTCGACGAAACATATTTGCGTTGGTATACTAAAAGAGTAAGAAAAAAAGATTGACGTATATCAAACAACCCTGATTCTCTGTAAAGAACATCACTGGGATAATCCCTTCTTTTCCCAAGTATGATTTTTATGATCCATTTCTGGAGTGTTTCGAGACTCTTCAGGTAATTGTTGGTTACTCCACCCCATGCAATGATACCATAAAAAATATGAGTTTGAACAAGTGCCTGATACATTATTCGAAGATGGTGGATGTCAAAAAACTTTTTCAAATATTTGAATTTACTCAAATAAAAACGGAGTTTTTTTACGAGAATACAAATATGAGCATCCCATCTTAAGTGATTATCCAGTGTGATGCCAAGATATTTGACTGTTTGTCTTCCCATCAATCGCATGGTTTGGTTTTCATTTTTAATTTCAATATGGTCAAAATTCGGCAGATTTGGCTCGTAACTGGTTAATGGTAAGTATACCGTTTTATCTACATTAACTGTAAGAAGTTTACTCTTGTAAAAATCAAATAGAACTGGTAGAGCGGTTTGAATTTTCCTTTTAAGACTGGACCAGTCTAGATCTTTAAAGAAAACAACCGTATCATCGGCAAAACCAGTTATATTACCGGGAATGGGTAAGTTGAACATATCATTGATATAAAGTATAAAAAGAATTGGCCCCAAAACAGTTCCTTGAGGAACTCCATAGCATACAGTTTTTTTATTACTCTGAGTGTTATCTATCTGTACACACTGTTGTCGATTATTCAGATAACTATTAATTAGATTCAGTGATTTTCCTCTAAATCCGATATTTTCAAGACAACTGATCAAATCTGGATGGCTTACCGTATCGAAAGCTTTTGCCAAATCGATGAAGACACAAATTGCTGGTTGTTTGGAATCTACCGCTGTGTAAATGTTTCTCATTACTTCAGCAATCGCATCTTGAGTTGATTTACCCTCCACGAAGCCAAATTGATTCTCAGAAATTAATTTGTACTTCTGCACAAAATTAATGATTCTTTTCTTTATAATTTTTTCTATTATTTTGCTAAAATTGGAAAGAATCGAAATCGGCCTATAGTTAGAAAGACAACTCTTTTTCCCTGATTTATGGAGGGGTTTCACAACAGCAATTTTCAAAACATCTGGAAACACCCCAGTTTCTAAAACCATATTTATGATTGATTTTAGAGGATATAATAATAGATCAATGCATTTTTTGATTGTCTCTGACTCAATCCCATCTAAACCAGGAGCTTTATTTGATTTCAGTTCCTTTACAACACGTTGTATTTCGTTTTCGTCTGTTGGAGTCATAAATATTGTATTTGGGATTCTATTGGTAGGAAATTTCCGGTCCGTTTTTTTTATTTCATTCGCAAGACTTGATCCTACCTTGATAAAATAATCATTGAACGAATCTGTTATAATAGAAGGATCAGTTAGAGTTTTATCATCTATCTGTATTTCGTGTATGCCATTGATAGTCTCTTTCTTTTGTAATTTTTCAACACACTTCCACATGTGTTTTGGGCAATTCTTATTTTTATTTATTTCACTTTTATAGTAGTCCGCCTTACTTTTCTGTATGAGAGCATCTAGAGCATTCCTGTATATTTTAAATTCGTTTTTTAAGTTGGGATTACCTGGGTTTTTTTGCATTTTTTTATACATAGAATTTTTTTTATTAAGGTTCATATAAAGTGACAAATTTCTCATTTCTGATCTGTAAGATGGCGCTAGCGGGCTTTGTCTTCTGCAATCTATGCAACCAAAGCTACATCAATTCGACACTTCGCGACAGAAAAATTGAAGTTTTCTGCTGCAATATTTCCCAGAATTACAGTTTTCTATTGCAATATCTACTGACTTTCCAATGTTCCACTGCCGGATATATGTGGTGTTGCCATATCTCAACATCTGTCGAAGTACTGCGAAGTACTGTGTGAGTTTGTGATTTTTATATTTATATAGAGAATAGAGAGAGACGATGCCTCGTTTAATTGTGAAAAAGTCGCGAAGGGGATGGAATCTTAAAAGGTGATTATAAACTACTTATACTATTGAAAACTTCCAAGTCTTCTCCGTTGTGACGGCACATGTCATTTTTGGGGAAACAACTTTTTTGTGATACTATCCCTAGAAGTTGATTTGGTATGGTCAATCTCGACATACCGGCTGTCTCGACAGAGCGTATTTGTTCATAATCGATTATTCTGATGAATATGAAAAAAAGTCTTATGTAAAAGTTATGTCGCCCTCCCGTTGTTCGGGCTATAAACTTTTTGTCTCGCGATTTAAAATACCACTTCAGTCCCTAGGTATATAATATACTATTATTGCATTCTCAGATTCTCCCAGATGATCTATCACATGGGGTCTAGCGAATATAATTACATAGATAAGGTGTAAAAAATATCGATTTTTCAACGTTATGAATTTTTTTAGTCGAAACTATTCATTGTTCAAAATGGTTTACATGTTCCTATCTCGACTTTTTATCCACTATCAATTAATATTCAATTGTCTGACAACTGAAAAATCCGTTGAAACTTATATCACGTGACCTCAGATTTTATGTTGATCATTATGCAGTGGAGTTGGTGGATAGTAGACACGAGAGGAATATGCCGATTAGGGACTATGATACGAATAAAAAACACAAAACCTGAATGTGATATGTACAGGGTCTTCACATATATTTTGAACCCCCCCTTAACTTGTTTATTTATCATTCGATTTGTTTTTCCAAAAAATGATATAATGTAATTTTTCTTGTAGATTTTATATTTGTTAACAGAAAAACAGTTGAAAATCAAGTTATGAGCACCAAATTTATTTTTTCAAATGGAACACCCTATATATTTTGTCACTATTGGATATGATATCAAATATGTATACATATATCATGTTATCTCCAACAGATTTCGAGATATTTGATGTTGAAATTCAGATTTGAATATAATATGAATATAATTAATTAATTATATTTTCATAGCTACCTCGACCATCTAACTATGTCCTAAATAACTGAAAGAATCCGTATAAAAACCGAATTTCAACGTCAAATATCTCGAAATCTATTGGAGATAACATAATACATGTGTGTATATCTGAAATCAGAAAAATACACTATATCCAATAGTGACTAAATATATAGGGTGTTCTATTTGAAAAAATATATTTGGTGCCCATAACTTTTTTTATAGATCTTTTATATAACTTCGATATGCCTAAATTTCTTGGTACATTCTGTATACCTCAAAACAATTCCGAAATGTAGCCTTCATCAACATAAAAATACAAAGACGACAAAAGTTTTATCGTTTCGCTATAAATCTCCATCGCGCTAGTCGTGAGCCACCCTGTATAATAATCATATCTGATGATGTTTTATTATACATAGATTTTGTGATCAGCTTACATTTTCACTGAAATAAAAAATATTTCCTATTTTCATGTATTATTATTATTATTATAGTTTTTTCATCCATTCATTCTTCATTTTTTCAATTCAATAAGGTTGTGAAAATATGTAAATTTTCGGAAATAACATAATATAAAATAAATATAAAATCTGTCAAGTTCTAAAGGAACATGTTGAACATAATCAAAAACTGTTATGGAAAAGCAATTTCTGTTTTTTTGATTACTAATAATTATTATTACCAAAAGATGGAAAGGAATTTTGGAATTTTCACTTTCTTGATATACCTAACTGAAAAATATAAATAATTTCCTCGAATGCACAACTTTCTCTCATATAACGGAATCCGTATCTCTTGCCGTTGCCGAGATCCTCATTCTGTTTATTCTCATCCTGGCCACACTGTATAACAACTGATCTGGACAAAAATCGCAACATCCGAACAACCTATCTTTTTTTTCCAGGAATAGAAATAACATACATCGGTTATCTCTGTTTAGAACTATTGGCAACGTTGTACAGTAAATAACAGATTATGCGATACCTTCTGGGTTGACACCGAACTTCACATTGTCTTTTCATTCCTATTCAGCAGAGGCAGCACCTGCCGGGCCAATTTCGATGATACAGAGCGTTCGAAGGGATTTCATGACGAAGTATTTCGAAATCGTTCTTAAAAATAGAAATAATGCAAATTCAGATTCGAAAACTGGTATGAATTGTTCCTCGATGTTCATTCTTACAAATTTTATTTTGAGAAGCAATCATTCTCGATTCAAGTTGATTTTATAATGAGTTTTTCTGATTTTTTAGAAATTTTAGACAAACTGTAAGTTCAAAAATTCCGAAAAAAATTATGATTGTCTCTTTTCCCAACATTGAAATACCTTGATAGTCTGAATAAAAACTGTCAGATAGTTATTGAGAAAACTTGAAAAATACCCTAAAAATGACCTTTTAATTTTTTTCCCCAAAAACTGTTCGACAGATTTTCTCCAAAATCTCAAGGATCATTATATTTGAACGCTCACATAACTCTGATTTTTTTCGGAATATTTGAACTTGCCGTTAATTTTCTTATGGGTTTATATGAACCTTAACAGATTTCACTAGTCCATTGGTTATCCAAGGACTTCTCTTTTGGTTTCTTCTTTTGATAGTGATAGTTTTACTACACTGTTCTATATGCTTCTTGAATTTATAAATGAATGTTTCTGTGATACGATTTATATCGTCTGATGTAAAGATATCTGCCCATGATTCCAGAGCTAATTTTCTCCTCAGTTCATCATAGTTTATATATGTTTTCTGATAGTTATGTGTTTTTTTTCTCTCTTTTTGAGTTTGAAGCTCGTATTGAAGAATTTCTGAATAGTGATCCGTGAGGTATGATTTCAATACTATTGGAGTGAAGTTCTCGTACATTTCCTTAGTTTTCACAAAAATATGGTCTATACAACTACTGCTTCGACCTTGTTCACGTGTTGCCTCGTTAATCATTGAAATATACCCATGCTCTTCCATGTAGTTCAAATAGTTTTCTCTGTCCTCACTCTCTTTTAGAAGATCGATATTCAAATCTCCCAGTATAATATTAATATCTCTATTAGTATTACATTCTTCTAAATAATGATTCAAGTTGAGGTTGAAAGTATCGATGGCTGTAGACGGAGATCTATATATGGACATGATTTTGAAAGTTTTTCTTTGTAGTTCCAGAGTCAATTCAATGGCATTTATATCACCAAGGGCAATGATCTTATGACTGAAATTCAATTCTTCCCTAATATAAATAAGAATACCGTCTGCCTTATTCAAGTCACCCCCCGAATAAATCATGTTATATCCCTCCAAGTTATATATATCCGTATCCAATATTTGCCAAGTTTCTGTTAAGATGATGCAATCAAAGATGCATTTGAATTCACTAAGGAATATGGTTAACTCATCAAAGTGCTTCGCAAGACTTCTAATGTTATTATGAAAAATGGTAATCGAACAATTTTTCTCAAGTAAAAGATCACAGTCCTCAACCGATTCAACTGTTTTGGTATGGATTTGTGTTGGTTGGTAATCTCTTATATAGGCATCCATGGTATTTTGTTTTTTATGATTCAAATTTTTTGTAGCATGGGACAAGACAAAATAAGATTAAATGTTAATTAATATAAAGGAAATATTATTATTATATATAAAACAACTAGGATAATAATATGGAACTAAAACAGTCTTATAATGGTGGTGTCTCACCTCAGATCGGTTAATTCTTGTTAACTGAGCGAGTTCTTGGTTTCTCCTGTTGAGCTTTGACTATAGGAACTGGTTTCTTAGGTGCAGGGATTCGCGGGGTAGTAGGAACTTTTTGCGTCTCCGATATAAACTTCTCTCTATTCTCTGCTATTGGGGTGGAAGGTGCGCTGTTCGGATGGTTTACAGAAGCAGCATCTTTTTCCAGGTCCTCAACTCCATAAGCTACTCCATCCACAATAAGTTTATTTCTCTTTATATAATATTCCGTATAGGTTCCTTCTTGTTTGGCAAGATAAAGATGCTTTCTAAGAATTTTGTTCTCACTCCTTTGTGTTGGTGTGAGATCATGTACAATGGAAATATTTGTTCCCTTCAACCTGTGACAATTTTTCAGAACTTCTCTTTTTTTGATGTTTGAAACAAACTCAATTTTAATGGGACAATTATCTGACTTGCCCAGTGGATAAATGTCAGCAAAATCATTTGTATTCAGGTTTACACCAAGCAAGCCTCTGAAATCTTCGCACAAGGTTTCTGCGACAACTTCATCTCTCTTTTTTTTCAGACCAAACACGACAATGTTTTTCTTGTTCTGAGCTCTCTTGAGGTATTCTAATTCCTCCTTGAGTTCGCTATTTTCCCTTTCTAATTTTGCCACACTATTTTTCAATTCTTCGATTTTTAGTAGAAGTCGTGCTTCACTGGCCACGATGCAGTTTTTTATTTCAGTACGGCTGGACAGGATCTCTTCACGAATGATTTTGATCGCTTTTTCCAATTCTGTCATTTTACCGTCCACAAGCGAAGGTTATGGTCACCTTTAGAACAATTTGGGACCTTTCGAGATAATCTCTGTTTACGTTTTTTAGTGTCGTTATCACTGATAGCAGAATATAAATTTCAATACAAAAGTTGGACTTACATGGACAGTACATACGATTTGTATGTTTCAACTGGTGGATAACTGGCATTTAACACAGGGTAGACACTTTAAAAAATTTCCGTCGATTTCAACCAACTGGTTTGAAAGCTTAAATCGGAGCTGACATAGAGATGTGTATATTGCTAAAGCTTCACATACATCATATTAATTCATCATATTAATAGATATAATGAAAATTTGGCTTGGCAGTTAGTTTGTGCTTGAAAAATCAGTAAAAAACAGCCTCTTTCCTTTTGTCATGTGATACTCTAAACCTGTCAAATTTGACATTTTTTTCGAAAATCCTCAAAAAATCATTTTTTTTTGGAAATTTCGAAAAATGACAAAGAGAAAAAGTGCTCAGTTTCCAATTTTATACCTTTGCTCGAAATTTGGACTCTTTACTGTCACTTCGACTTTTTTCCATTTTTTTTAATTTTTCGAATCTTTCGCTCTATCGATTCGAACGAAACATGATTCAAATTTCATAATTTTGATGAATACGAGACTTCAATGTCATATCTTGCCCAGAAAATACCCGCATTGGCCTGTTACCAGAAAAAGAAATGAATACACCTCCAGAAATTCGTCTTTGTTGTTGCAAAGTTCATCTAGTTTTTTCATTTCATTGTTAAACTGATTCGGTTTTTCCATGTATGGACATTAATATGTCAGTAATCGAATAAACGAATTCCTCTTCATTCTTATTACACTCGTATTTCTTTTTTTAATAGATTTTTATCCAGTTTGATTATTTTTCTGACCAATAATTCAGTTACAAACTAACCCGAAATATCATACTTTTCTGTAAACTAAACATTGACCTACAGTTTCAAAACTATTCAAAAGACTTTAGTTCTAGCGATTTGTACTAAACATGATATAAAATTTCGTGATTTTAAACATTACAAGACTTAATGCAACATGTCGGGAAGAAAATAGTAGGTACTGATCAAATCGAAATAAAATTTTCCCTCAGTAGGCTTTTGAAACAAATTTTTAGTTTTGGTTAATGTCAAATTATTGCTTTCAATAAATCGAGTTGTTTTGTGTACATATTTTCGTACATTTATACACAAATAAGTTTTATGTACAATGTTATCCACGCAAGACAAATTGGAAATCGTTCTTTTATGTGGTGAGAATGTGCCATATCGAGATATTGCTTGTATTTTCAATCGCCGGCATCCAGGAAGAAATATTCACTTTAGTACCGTGGGAAGGATATTGAAAACATTCAAAGAAACTGGCTCTGTGGACAATCGTTTCAAGAAACCACATAATCCAATAAAGTATAATGAAGAAGAACAACTCAATGTTTGTTTGAGCCTTGTTGAAAACGGAAAAACTAATATAAGGAGTATTAGTGAAGATACAGGGGTTGGCAGAGAAACTGTGAGAAGAATTTTGCACAAAAATAAATTCCATCCCTATAAGCCAAAGTCCATACACACTCTCAAAGCAAGAGATTTCGATATTCGAGTAGGATTTTCCTTTTGGTTCCAAGGTGAGAGAGAAAATGATATCGCATTTCCCTACAGGATTTTATGGACAGACGAGGCAACTTTCACGTCGAACGGAACAGTTAGTTCCCAAAATTGTCGCTGGTGGTCCAACACTAATCCAAATTTTGTAATAGAATGCCGTGACCAATATTCATTCAAGACAAATGTGTGGTGTGGGTTATTACATAACCAAATAATTGGACCCTATTTTTTTAGAGGAAATTTGAACGCAGCCATGTACAGAAATTTCATTATGAATCAGTTGTCTGAAGTTTTGGATAATATGCCTCTTAGTGTTAGACGAAATTTGTGGTATCAGCTTGACGGGGCACCGATCCACCAAACGGTAGAAGTGAAACAGTGTCTCAGTCAGATGTTTAGGGGCAAAGTGATAGGACGAGATTGGGAAGATTATTGGCCACCAAGATCACCGGACTTATCTCCGATGGACTTTTTTCTATGGGGTTATCTGAAACAAAAAGTGTATAAGCACAGACCATTTGCAAACAAAGATCATTCGGAGAATACCATTCGGGTGTGTTGTTCTAACATAAATCCCCTATTTATTAAAAATGCCACCAAGTCTGTGAATGAAAGGACTATAATTTGTATAGAACGGGAAGGACGGCATACTGAATGATGAATTCGGGTTCTTTATAAGATTATTGAGATAAATCAATGAATGTTATGATGTTTTCTTGTGAATTTGGTTATAGTTATTTTGTTTTAATGTTATTTACACACCTAATGGTGAAAATAAAAAATATAAGATTTATGAAATTAACTCAAGAAGCGTTATTATTTGCTCGATAACTACATCTAACAGTTTACATCCAACAGTCACACTGTTGGGTGTAAACTGCATCAAAATATTTGGAACTCATCTGCAGCTAATGGGATACAAGTCTGCTAAAAAAAGGAATACGAGTGTAATAAGAATAAAGAGAAATAAGTTTTTTCGATTACTGACATATTAACGTCCATACATTGAAAAACCGAATCAGTTTAACAATGAAATGAAAAAACTAGATGAACTTTGCAACAACAAAGACGAATTTCTGGAGGTGTATTCATTTCTTTTTCTGGTAACAGGCCAATTAGACGGAGAGCTAGCTACATAAAACGACTCGAAACCAGTCCCAAGATCAGAGCCCGAAAGTTGTGAGTAACACCCTAGTACATCAGTAAATGGCTACTCTGCCGGTGCGAAACGTTTGCGGATGAAAATGCCAGCCGGTTTTCCACGTTGAAAAACTTGCGGAAATGAGTCCCACGTGAAAATTGTTTAGAGACATTCTTAAGGTCTCAACTAACAGCGGTAAAGCAATGGCAGAGGTTTAATCGTACAAAAAACCCTTGGCAGAGGCGATTGAAAAGTGTCGGAAAACCCTCCCGAAAAATCGATACGAGTCCCGCGCCCAACTTTTTTCCCAACATTCTTTAGCCCTTAACTAAGATCTGTGCGTTATGGCAGAAGTTTTGAATGACAATAAACCCTCGGGAGAGATTAATTAATTGGAAAATGTCAACAAATTTATTAATACGTGATTGTTCGCTAAGTTGCAAGTTGAGGCTAATTTCATGTATGCGATTACAATTATTTTCAAATTCTACCCCAAGTGAAAAAAATATTATCACGATATGATTGAAACTCGCCGAGAAACTAGAATTTTTATCGCGCGTTCAATTTGAAGCCACTCTCTCGCTTTTCGTAGGCCAGGATACAGCGTCTCCCGCAGCGTACGCTGCCGATCGCTTATTATATTCAGTCCATGCGTGATTGATTTTTTGCTGTTTGAAGGTTACACATCATTTGTTGCATAGATGTATAAATAAAAAGTATTACCATATATTATTGTTATAATATATTTTTTTATTGTATATTTCAATGGCTCATTTATCATTTCATCGATCATATATTATTTTTTATATCATTTTGTACCGTTCATCATTGAAATACTATGCCCAAAATTTATTCTTTTAATATTGGTTGTAGTATCGATACTAAAATAAAAAGTAATATAATCTACATAACGTAAATGAGATATAATCAGGAGGAAACGGAAATATAGTTTGATCATTTGCTAATAAAAAAGAATAGTTATTTTAAAGGTTAATTATGCGCTAATACGCGATTATTGATTGGGTAGGCCATGTGAAGCCTCGCCTGACGCCATGTCGGCAGATAAAAAGAATACGACCACTACTAATTTTCTGCCTATTCCCTACGACTGTTCATCACAAATTCACAAACTGGCAGCTGAGCGCGCTTGTTCGCAGGTATAAAACGAAGGCAGCGTACGCTGCGGGAGACGCTGTATCCTAAAGCGAGAGAGTGGCTTCAAATTGAACGCGCGATAAAAATTCGAGTTTCTCGGCGAGTTTTAATCATATCGTGATAATTTTTTTTTACTTGGGGTAGAATTTGAAAATAATTGTAATGGCATACATGAAATTAGCCTCAACTTGCAACTTAGCGAACAATCATGTATTAACAAATTTGTTGACATTTTCCGATTAATTAATCTCTGCCGAGGGTTTATTGTCATTCAAAACTTCTGCCATTACGCACAGATCTTAGTTAAGGGCTAAAGAATGTTGGGAAAAAAGTTGGGCGCGGGACTCGTATCGATTTTTCGGGAGGGTTTTCCGACACTTTTCAATCGCCTCTGCCAAGGGTTTTTTACCTCTGCCATTGCTTTACCGCTGTTAGTTGAGACCTTAAGAATGTCTCTAAACAATTTTCACGTGGGACTCATTTCGAGCTTTTCCGCAAGTTTTTCAACGTGGAAAACCGGCTGGCATTTTCATCCGCAAACGTTTCGCACCGGCAGAGTAGCCATTTACTGATGTACTAGGGTTTTACTCACAACTTTCGGGCTCTGATCTTGGGACTGGTTTCGAGTCGTTTTATGTAGCTAGCTCTTGGTCTAAATGCGGGTATTTTCTGAGCAAGATATGACATTGAAGTCTCGTATTCATCAAAATTATGAAATTTTAATCATGCCAAATCAAATTTTCATTATATCTATTAATAAAAAAACTTCCATATGTCGCGAACTTTATGTGTGACACTGTATATATATATATATATATATATATATACAGTGTCACACATAAAGTTCGCGACATATGGAAGTTTTTTTATTAATAGATATAATGAAAATTTGACTTGGCATGATTCAAATTTCATAATTTTGATGAATACGAGACTTCAATGTCATATCTTGCCCAGAAAATACCCGCATTGGCCTGTTACCAGAAAAAGAAATGAATACACCTCCAGAAATTCGTCTTTGTTGTTGCAAAGTTCATCTAGTTTTTTCATTTCATTGTTAAACTGATTCGGTTTTTCAATGTATGGACGTTAATATGTCAGTAATCGAAAAAACGTATTTCTCTTTATTCTTATTACACTCGTATTCCTTTTTTTAGCAGACTTGTATCCCATTAGCTGCAGATGAGTTCCAAATATTTTGATGCAGTTTACACCCAACAGTGTGACTGTTGGATGTAAACTGTTAGATGTAGTTATCGAGCAAATAATAACGCTTCTTGAGTTAATTTCATAAATCTTATATTTTTTATTTTCACCATTAGGTGTGTAAATAACATTAAAACAAAATAACTATAACCAAATTCACAAGAAAACATCATAACATTCATTGATTTATCTCAATAATCTTATAAAGAACCCGAATTCATCATTCAGTATGCCGTCCTTCCCGTTCTATACAAATTATAGTCCTTTCATTCACAGACTTGGTGGCATTTTTAATAAATAGGGGATTTATGTTAGAACAACACTCCCGAATGGTATTCTCCGAATGATCTTTGTTTGCAAATGGTCTGTGCTTATACACTTTTTGTTTCAGATAACCCCATAGAAAAAAGTCCATCGGAGATAAGTCCGGTGATCTTGGTGGCCAATAATCTTCCCAATCTCGTCCTATCACTTTGCCCCTAAACATCTGACTGAGACACTGTTTCACTTCTACCGTTTGGTGGATCGGTGCCCCGTCAAGCTGATACCACAAATTTCGTCTAACACTAAGAGGCATATTATCCAAAACTTCAGACAACTGATTCATAATGAAATTTCTGTACATGGCTGCGTTCAAATTTCCTCTAAAAAAATAGGGTCCAATTATTTGGTTATGTAATAACCCACACCACACATTTGTCTTGAATGAATATTGGTCACGGCATTCTATTACAAAATTTGGATTAGTGTTGGACCACCAGCGACAATTTTGGGAACTAACTGTTCCGTTCGACGTGAAAGTTGCCTCGTCTGTCCATAAAATCCTGTAGGGAAATGCGATATCATTTTCTCTCTCACCTTGGAACCAAAAGGAAAATCCTACTCGAATATCGAAATCTCTTGCTTTGAGAGTGTGTATGAACTTTGGCTTATAGGGATGGAATTTATTTTTGTGCAAAATTCTTCTCACAGTTTCTCTGCCAACCCCTGTATCTTCACTAATACTCCTAATATTAGTTTTTCCGTTTTCAACAAGGCTCAAACAAACATTGAGTTGTTCTTCTTCATTATACTTTATTGGATTATGTGGTTTCTTGAAACGATTGTCCACAGAGCCAGTTTCTTTGAATGTTTTCAATATCCTTCCCACGGTACTAAAGTGAATATTTCTTCCTGGATGCCGGCGATTGAAAATACAAGCAACATCTCGATATGGCACATTCTCACCACATAAAAGAACGATTTCCACTTTGTCTTGCGTGGATAACATTGTACATAAAACTTATTTGTGTATAAATGTACGAAAATATGTACACAAAACAACTCGATTTATTGAAAGTAAGATGCCTAGGAAACCCTGGTGTATCTAGTGATTCGATATTGTTTAGAATTTCTGGGCGAAAAACAATCGACGATTACAAAAGCGTTCTAATTTTTGTATAGGGGCGTTATATGAGCATTTTCGAAAATCTGTCAAATGTCGGTTTTGTCACTTTTGTCAGATTGACGTAACTTTGAGGTTTATTGTTTTCAATGAAAACTGAAATTATTTCTTCGCACTCAACAGTGTTTGAAAGTCTATATAAGTAGAATAAGTTTTGAAGTTATTACAAGTACTTTTTCACGATGTGTAGAAGATTTCGTATTTTGTGTGGTCAGTCAAAATCTGGGGATCCAAATATTCTTCTTTATTCAGTACCTGAGGTGAGTACACAATAAATCGCCCCAAAATAATGACATGAATGTTGCGTTGGAGCCAATTTTATTCGTTTCAGCTTGAGCGAAAGTCTTATATCGTGGAGGAAACATCTGTAGCTCTTATCAATGAGATATTGAAAACAAAGTTCTGTTCAAATAAAGGAAATATCGATGTGATACGTATTTTGAACCGTTGCATAACTGATGTGTGTATCCCCAATTCCAAGACAGTCTATCACTTTCAATACACTAGCATGAACTTTGTCGTACATTCTCAGGTGAATGGGCAAAGTAAATTTTCTCGGAATCAACGTCTAGTCTTACAAACTGATATAAAAACACTAAAAACTTGTAGAAGTAGCAGGTGACAGTATTGACAGGTTATTAACGGTAGGTTTCCACGTTACATGCACGTTTTCTGAAACGCATCTGATTGGCTGTCAGGGCTGTCAGAATCTCAGTAGGCAAATAATAAACAGTGGTAGAATATTCGGTTGCACATTCCTCTCTACTGAAAATTAAGCTTCATATGGTATATGACTGATCGCCATCTACAATAGCGATCTAAAGTTTTTGCGATCTCAGAAATCAAGCAATCGGTTTTCGCCAAGTTTATCCCAAAATTATTCAGGTATAAGTAAATACACCAGGGTTTCCTAGGCATCTTAATTGAAAGCAATAATTTGACATTAACCAAAACTAAAAATTTGTTTCAAAAGCCTACTGAGGGAAAATTTTATTTCGATTTGATCAGTACCTACTATTTTCTTCCCGACATGTTGCATTAAGTCTTGTAATGTTTAAAATCACGAAATTTTATATCATGTTTAGTACAAATCGCTAGAACCAAAGTCTTTTGAATAGTTTTGAAACTGTAGGTCAATGTTTAGTTTACAGAAAAGTATGATATTTCGGGTTAGTTTGTAACTGAATTATTGGTCAGAAAAATAATCAAACTGGATAAAAATCTATTAAAAAAAGAAATACGAGTGTAATAAGAATGAAGAGGAATTCGTTTATTCGATTACTGACATATTAACGTCCATACATGGAAAAACCGAATCAGTTTAACAATGAAATGAAAAAACTAGATGAACTTTGCAACAACAAAGACGAATTTCTGGAGGTGTATTCATTTCTTTTTCTGGTAACAGGCCAATGCGGGTATTTTCTGGGCAAGATATGACATTGAAGTCTCGTATTCATCAAAATTATGAAATTTGAATCATGTTTCGTTCGAATCGATATATATATATATATATATATATATATATATATATATATATATATATATATATATATATATATATATATAGTGTGAGAAGGTAAGACGACTGTCTAAGTTAAAGAAGAATCCTTTTTATATTCGGGTGTGCAGTCAACAAGGAATTGGAACAAAGTGAACTCTTTATTCTGTTCAAGCTTCCGAGTCTTTATTGGCTCTTCATCAGGAACTCTACAATGAATTGGGAAAAATTGTAAGAATAGAAAAATTTTTTTAACATGTGAGGTTAATAATCCTTTTTTAATAAAAACATGAAGGACAACATATCACAACACATCGACTTAATGGTACAAATATAATATAAAACTTTAATTAAAAGATATGAGCAATCAAACATGTAAAAGAATTGAAAATATGGGAGAAGTTGTTTCTCCTAACGTGCATTGGAAACCAATTACAAATATGGTTTTATATATATATATATATATATATATATATATATATATATATATATATATATATATATATATATATACATACATATATATTTATGAAAATTTCACCAGAAATAATTCCAACTACATCAACCTTGAAGTAAGAAGATTAACAGTATCAAAGAATCACCCAATGTGCTTTGGGGTTAAGCTTAAGTTTAGTGAGGGCATTAATTCCTTAAATATTAATGTCTTCAAAATGAGACTCAAGATTTTTATGAGTTTCTTCTTGAATTCTAATTTGATTGTATCGAATTGAACGTTTTTATGTTTGTTTGACCTGTTGAATCAGCCAGTATTAACGATGATGTCTTTCTCAATGTGATTGTGAAAGAAAGCTTGTTCAATAAATGATTGATTGAATGATTGATATCTGTTTTCAGGGCATATTGGTATATTTGCCTCAATACTCAACTGCAATATTATGAAAAAGCGAAATTCATCGACTATTTTGTTCGTCAAGTATCATATTTTTAATGAATTTATATATATGAATTTATATATATATATATATATTTATCCAGCATACTTTATTACGTCCATACATTGGGTTTGTACCATTCATTGCTGCGTCCTCTACAATAGTGCGTCCGTATTTCGGACGCAGTAAAGTTTTACCATTATAAATTCGTACAACTATGTGGGAGGTCCATGCCGTTTTTTGGAAGGTCCTACATACCGAGACCTATCGGCAGATATCAGATACATCCATTTCTGACGTCACTCAAAAATGTTATCTGGTTTAGAAAAAATAATAAGTGGATGCACCATCATGTGTCCAATGAAACTCGAAATATATCAACAAAAATCTGTTTGGGGGGCGCTGTCAATCGTGAAAGCGTATACTTTTACAAAATACCCGTTGCACCTAATGTACTTTAGAGCGTCCATAAATTTGGCAACAAGGCACGAGTGGAGAGATCCGCGATATTTCAGCTAGTTTGGATATTTCGGACCGACCTGCGCACTTCGAAGGAAAATTTATTGCTCTTTCACACCACCGCTTCAGGATATTTTTCAATATTCAACCATTCTTGCGTAGTGACTGGGAACTAAAAAATATACAGATTTTTCCTGTTGAAATAACCATTTCTTACGTACTTTCCTTCATGTATTCTTCACTAAGAACTTCAAAAATTTACTAGCATGTTTCTGGGATTATATTGCTCAATGCTTGAGGTGATATAATTGCCGAAAATTTCAAATCCTCGTAGGATTGACCGGTTGCCAAAAATCGTAACGTTACAGCTATTCGATCATCCACTGATATTGCTTCCCTCATATAGTGGAGTAAAAACGCGCTCGAAAGACGCTTCTATCACGAAAAAAAAAACAAATTGAGGTAGAACAAAACGGTGTATTGTTATTGGGAATGTTATTGGCTATTACAAATCGATATTTACGACATCGCCAGCTGGGGCTGACTCTTTCTATAGCAAAAAATGTGTGAAAAAATGGAAAATCCAAAAAACTTTTTTTTTTACGAAGTAGAAATCTTGGCGCTGGTGTCAGTGCGGCCGCTTTTTGAAAACCCACTTTTCCTTCTCAGAAAAAATTTTTTTTTTTGCATTGATTTCTTGAGCAATCGAAAAACTTTTTTATCTTCAGGAATTTTCACATAATTGAAGCAAAAACATCACAGTAGTTTTTGAACAAAATTGTCATAGGTGGAGATCTATAGGACACGTAATAACTGCGCCGATATTGAAATCATGCGTGTCTCCCGCATGCACTTTGCCCGGAAGACCTGTGCGCGCTCAACGACAGTCAGCAAAAGCAACATCAGGTTTTACCTGTCTGTATTTAATTGTGCTAGTCTTATCATTAATTACATTATCATATGCATTTTTGGAAAATTATTTTAAAAACTTTCACTAGGTATGAAATAGAGAGCATTATATGTGGAGAATCTGTTGAAACTCAGGACAAATTGGTTGTGCAAAACCTTACAAAACGGGGTCTACAAACTTAAGAAAAGACGCCATTTTAATAGGAAGTGAAAAAGTTAAATATCATCTGAGTTGTAGAAAAACATCTAGTGTCCAAAATATTGGTTCTGCCAGTACTAGTTGAACGCAAAATCCACAGCAAGAAATTTCTTCTTGAACAACTAGAAATAACATCAGCTTTTTCAACATAAAAAGCATGCGTCTAATCTACAATAGAAGTGGACCTGAAAAAATGACGCAGAAAAAAGAGTTATATTCATGTATGGAATGGTTTCAATTCGAGAATTTAAACCATCCTTGTTAACGACCTTCACTGAGTTGGGTAGACTATTTCTTGGCAAAATTATGACCCAAGGAAGGAAACAGTTCAAAAACAAGGTATATACTATAGTTGTGTTCGATACCTACAATAATAATTCGCCTAAGAATGCGGAAAGGTCTAAACGAAGTGATTCAAATGTAACTGAGTTTCAGATATCTGTCTCAAAAAAATGTTTTCAAATCTTCCTCAAACAAAAGATCACTGCTAATTTTTTAACGAATTATTTTGTACAGAATGGGCCAAGTTCATTGGGAGATAATGAGTTCCTGATTATAGCGGGAGGATTTGAAAACCCAAAATACGTGTTCCTTATAGCTAAAAATGATGATCCAAATATATTCACTAAATAGCAATCAAGAAGAAGAAGTTCCCGAATTATCCTTCACGTTTTAGCCGAGGTGGAGCGCATGGCGATTCTATTCTTGTAAAATTGGTAGATACAGATGCTCTTTTTTCATTTCTATATTATTATAGCACCGCTCAAGAATTATTGATTTGCCAATTATTTATTCAATTGGGACAAAGTAAAAATAAACGTTAAATTGCCATACATTATATAGTGGAAAAACTTGGACTCTCCATTTGTAAAAATCTCCTAGCAGCTCATTGTCTGACAGGATGTGATACCACAAGCGCATTTTGCAAAATAGAAGAGAAAACTGCTTTTGATGTGTTAATACAAAATATTGATCACTTAACTGAAATAGGAGATATCCCTAATTTAAGCGAAGACGAAGCCGTTAAAATTAGCACTAAGTACGTATATTACTTGTACAAAAATAAAAAAAGAATTTTGTTGAAATGGACCGAGGAACAAAAAAAAATTGCTACAGAATATTTTCTTTTTCATATAAAGAATAAAAATCCACCAAAACGGCAAGAATGTGAATAAATGAAAACTAAGTTTCCCAAAGTGTTCGAAAATAAAGATTGGATGAAAATCAAAGTATTTATACGGAATAAATATATTAAAAATTAATGTGAATGATTCAAGAATGTTTTCTCTATATGAACAATGGTTTATTTTTGCTTTATCAATTCATATTTAGTTCCTATTGGTCTCCTACGATTCATGGATCTCATTACCTCAGTATTTTGTCGTTTTCTCCGAACTGAAATGAAGGTAACAGAAATATCTTGTTGTTCCCATTTCATTATTCTAAATGGTAACATTCATTGAATTTTAATGAACAATTTTCCTCAGCAACATCAAACGATGTGATTGAAACTTCTGGTGTGAAAGTTGAGATCAATTACTCCAACAACACCAAAGTGATATGACGCGCATTCCGCTAAAAATGTTATCATCTTCATGAGACAAAAATTGATATCAGTTTGGTGTCAGGCTAATTGATCTCTATGAAAAGTTTCAACAACATTGTTCTGATTGATGACTTTCATTCTGGATGACAAAAAAAACCTTGAACATTGAAAAATAAAATATATTCAGATATTTTTTTATATCAACAATTGAATTGTATACTCTTTTATGTCGCCTGAATTCAATTCAACAATAAATTGTGCTAATTTTTTATAAAGATCCGTTTGATACGTGATGGGTAGAATTCTCATTGGGAAAATAACATATTTTTGTACCACTCATTTCAAATACACTAAACTATCGAATGAGGAATTTTGTTTACGACTATTACATAATATAAGTAATATACGTATGGTTTCCTCAGTATAATGCCATACATGATTCTCTTAGGGATTCATGGCAGGGATTTATAGTCTTTATTTCCTCTTCTAGTCCAATCACAAAAGTTCTTGAAATTAATATCACCATAGAAACGATATAACCAAACTCTAAAGAGTCAGTGTCAAACGCATTGGTAGTGTTTGTGTATTTGTACATAAATGAAGAAACTGAAGAATCATTCACCTGTACACCTCCAGAAATTGTATAAATCAATCGTAAATAAAGTAGAGTATAACACTCGCAATAATGGCTATTATCCTCTCGGAATATTTTACATCCTCGCCGCTAACGCGGCTCGGTTCATAAACATTCCTCTAGAATAATAGCTGTCATTATTGACTCGTGGTATAATCTACTATTAAGGGTGAAACATGAAACTGCTCTATCTAAACTGTTTTTGATAAAACAATGATGTTTATTGTATGTCTTCAATTCCATTTCCACACCTGATAACCCAATAATTTCATTTTGTTACAGTTGTGGTATATATTCAAATTCATTTCTTCACCGGATGAAACAAAGAATTCATTGTTTTAGAAATATAGTTGTCACTACAGATTTATTCAGGTCTTTCATGGAATGTCAAATTCTGAGCAATAAAAGCTCTACTTGCTTATGCAATCGTACCTAAATGAAAATTCCGAATAATATCAAATTTGAAGTTCATGTTATTTGTTGAATCATTCCGCTTTCATCTGTTGTAACCGAGGAAGAAGTATAATGTATAACTCGCATTGAATGCTAATTGCTCACTCGTATGATATACAGCACTCGCCTACTGCTCAAACTGCAAACTTCATTCTCGTGAAGAATGTATTATCATTCCTTGATCATGGAACAATATACTATTGTGATAACAATTATGTGTAAGTTCGAAATATTTACAGCCTTGATAGGAAATTAAGAAATATGAAATCAATTTGATAGGAATATATTTTTTCGCGTGATTCTGATCGAGAATTTTTTTCCCAAATTAGTCGTCTTTTGTGAAGTCAATTTTCAACAACAAATAAAATGAAAGCATTTCGCATATAGGTTGTGAGCAAAAATGAATCAGGCAACACTGCAGGACGCAGCATCATTCTGATTGTGAACAATAATATATTTTCAGGACGCAAGATAGTACTCAACATGAAAACGTATATTCGATGGACGCAGTAAAGGCCGACTTTTGAGGGGACGCAGTAAGGGCGTGAATATCATTGTTTTTATTTTTGATGGTAATGAGAATCTGAAAATAGATACGGAATGCATTCAATGAGGAGAAAAAGTATTCGCTATAAAACTCTCCCTAAATACAAGAATTCGAGGGGACGCAGTAGTGTCGTTTTGTGAAAGGACGCAATAATGTTAGCGTGATGTATATGTATATATATATATATATATATATATATATATATATATATATATATATATATATATATATATGTCAAGCGGCAGTTACGGGGACAGTTTTTAATAACCATCGTAGTTTGCGGGGACATTTGGTGCTTCTGAGGTCGGTCCTTGCAAGCTTTTTGATCTAACGTACATTGTGAGGACAGTCCTTATAAGAGTTCCATGTAGATCGTATACTATGAGGACAGTCCTCATAAAATGGATCGGTTGTTTTGAGAACATCAGCTGAAAGTTCTTTGATGAATATTTTGTTCCAATGTAATAATGCTGAAAAATCTCTTCCAGAATGAGAAGTTGTATGAATCAGCTTCTGTGGCATGCTCGAAAACTACGGTTTTACGATATAGTTCTACTTATTTTGTGACTTTTCAGTATCATGAAGCTATCATATAGTAAAACATGTGTAGTGGTTCAATTAATTGTCTAGTTAAAATCACACAATAAATTCTTTTCTCATTACAAAAAATTATACCGTTTGCAACATTAAATTTCATTTCGACTCCAAGAGAGACTGAATTTGGCGAGGCTGAAGCATCATGCATATACTCTATTAGCTATTTATTATTCAAGAGAATTTGCAGCCGTAAAAAAAAACAAATAGACTGATAGTATAGCAACACAAATTTTTTTTTTATATTGTGAGGCATTGCAGAAAGAATAGAAAATGTCTTTTGCTGATTTGAAAATATTTTCCACAATTCAAAAAGCAAATGAAAGCAACAAAGAATCTTTAATTCTTTGACAAGTAATGCTTACACAGATTCTACATTGCGCAACGAAATTGTCCATATCTCTATTCATTTTGTTATGTGAAAACCTAACTGCGGTACTCACTTTTTCAAAAATATGAAGGAAAAATTGAAGAGCATTCAAAAATGTGTTAAACTTGTATTCACTTCAAATGCAAGAAGTATACTTGGAATCCAAGAAGTTTTTTCGTAAAAAAAATCTTGACAAAAATTACATTTTTATTGTTTTTTTTTACCATACGAGGCAAGAAAACTAGTTCCAGTGGGAATAACACATAAGTTGTCTATTGACGAAGACTTCAAGCACTGAATGAATTCTGTAGGTGTTGCCATGTCTGGGCAATAACCCATTTCAGAAAACCCTTTTTTGCATAATTCCGATATAAATCGATTAATTTTTTACTTTTGGAAATTTTTGAAAATATATTTCTTCCATTCGACGAAGGCTAACTATACACCAAATTTGAATTGATTTGCATGAAAGTTAACAGAATCTTTGTATTTTACGATTTTTTCCTCGGAAAATACACAACAGATTTCAATCCACTTGATGTCATTTGATTTTCTACAACTCACCAATTTTACTTTTTCCTACAGGATTCTTTTTTTTTTCATCGCAAAAAACCTCTTTTAGGATTCGGGAATTTTTTTTGTTATTTTTTTTTAGTTTGGAATCTATACAATTGCAGAAGGGCAGATTCTCAAATTTACCTATCAAAAAAATACAATAACTAATATTTATCAAAATACTTATCGTTGACATTTCGGAAACTAAATCCGCTTCCGTTTTCAAAACTCTCTCACAAATATTCTCCTCTATTTTTGACCCGCCAACGATAAGTATTTTGATGAATAATAGTTCTTGTATTTTCTTGACACGCAAAGAGATATACGGAAAGTTGAATGATTAAACGTGTTCCATTCAAAAGGAACTATTTTAAGCAACGCAATAGCTTTTCGGGGTAGATTGAGAATCTAGTCTTCTACACTTGTATAGATTCCAATATTCATTCTTAATTTTCAGATTGTGGTAAGTTAACAACCCAAAAAAAACTTAAAGAAATCCATCCTCCACAAAATAATGTCTTTCAAATAGTACTTTTTAGTTAATGTTCTGCATCAGCTAGAGAGATGCAACATTCCTTACAATTCTTTACTCTTCATCACCATATTTGTTTTTGGATAGCATAAAAAAAGTTTGACTAATTTATACACTTTTTACTATATGCAAGTAACAACCAATCAACTGTTATACACGACAACTTTATTCAAATGGTACACAACAGAAATATCAGTTCTCAAAAGATGATTTGTTGAAATATTTTTTGCTGAATATTTAGTGTTTAACTTTATAAGTAAGTATTGAGTAGAATAACCTTTCAACAAAAAAATGTATTTGGCTTCAATTGAACTATGAGTTTCCAATTTTGCTGGAACTCGCCACCAGGTGGTCCGGTACGTAGCACAAACTTCTATGGCATGCAATTCATGCTTTCTTTTTCTTTGTAACTCACCACCACCGATTTCCTGATATTTAATTTGGGTAGGCATTTATCACGGGAACTATTTTTTTTATCAGTGTTGTATCTTGCTACCAGAAGGTGCTGTATTACAAAATTATATATTCTTTATCATTTAAGCGATTGACATGCGTATCATTAATAGTATGTAACCAATAACGCAACCTAAACAAATCTTGAAAGTCGAAATAGGTGGCTTGCCCCTGACCCATCCAAAATATTCGGCGATCATATTATCTCCAGTTTTAGTGAATAGATACATGATTCAACAAATTGCCGAACATGCACCATTGATAATTTTTCATTGATTGATACCTTACAATAAAAAAAGTGGCCATCTCGTGAATGGTCCACCACCCTACACGTTCGGCAATTCCGTCCGTCTAAACTTTTTTTTTCAATTTTCAATCATTTGCACCATACCCCGAACGCGCACCGATAATTCTTCTTTTTGTTCGGCGAAGTCACTTCCGTGTAAAGGAATGTTGAAGGGGGTTCGCACACTGGTCAAAACGCACCGATGATCCTCTAAAAATGTGTCACGGGCTATCGGTCTATACATTTCAGTGCCCTTGGTACGATAGATTTGATGTTGTGTACTCATCACTAAATAATCCCCTCCACCTCTTCTTAGGCGATTTTCATTTACAAAATAAATGAAATTGGAATTTCTTCCCAAAAACCTCCGAATATCATAGTTGATCGGAATCGGAAAATATTTCGTTCGGCGTATTGAATTTCAAAGGAAATTTACGAATTTAATCGAAATCGGCGAAAGAATGTTTTTGTTCAGTATGGTTTCGCCATATCGAATTTTGAGGAAATCACTAGCAAATTTGTAATCGTAATTTTGAACTTTCCCAAATATAGGTAAATTTGTGTTAATAAAGAAATCTCGATTTTCTTTCCGCCATTCCAAGTTCTCCATACACAACAAAGTATATATTATAATGTATGTGAATTGAATGTTTTGCGTTGATCATAGTTTAGTTGCCGACTTTTCAGATTATAATTTTCATCTTGGTTTCAATGCCAAGTTAGATATCAATATTTTATCATCTACTGGTTGATATTTCACTTCCAAATATGTGTGACACATGAACAGGCAAAGCCTTGTCCACTCGTTAAACCAATACATCTGTCCAGTTCGGCTCTGAACTCTATTGAAAATCAATCCAACTCACCACAACGGTTTTTGGGACAGTGTTTGTTTTTTACTCTCAAGTCTCCCCCTTCGTTTCTACTGTGTATTGGTAGAGTTTTTATTCGTCTGGAAAGTGGCTGATAGAAAAGACCTTGAAAATTAGGTATGTATATCTACATATGAATAATGGCGTTTCTGAGGACAAGGGTGTTAATGCCCACTGAAAGTTAGTCCATTTGTGTTGAATCAGATCAGTAGCAACTGATAATAAAATCACGGCAGGTAATCCTTCAACTGATACTGATGATTTTCTCCGAATCCGACCGAAGTAATTAACACTCCTGACTACCTGCATCAATATAAATACGTAATCGAAAAATTTAGTCATAAAAAAAATAATCAAGATGAATAAGCCTCTGAAGGAGCTAGCCACTCGCGCTAGCGAAACGTCAGGAAGAAATTCCAAAGAACGACGGCCTTCAAACCCGAAGATAAGGAGTGTTACTGAAAACCTCGGCTGCGAAAGCCTAAACCATTTTATCAATATTTCGTTAACCACAGAAAAACACAACTCAACCCTAATTTGAAAATCTCAAAACTTCCTCATCATTCAATGCCAATTGTAAAACTGAAAAATATATTTTTGAAAGCCCCCATAACTACCAGTACATGGAGTGATCAGGAAATGATTATCAGGTTGTAAATTTGGTGTTCTTTCAACACTAATGAAATTTGGTAATAACGTTCAGTGAAATTTGGTATACTTCAAATTTGACATTTGTAACACTTAGAACATAATTCAGATACTTCGGATTTCACTGTTAGTCGAACTTTTATTTTTACATTCAAGCAATTCGGAAATTATTCCATGGGATTGCTTCAAATGGGATTACAGAAATCAGAAAAACATTATCCTTTTTTACATCTAACCAAGTGACTACTCACCCTGCTGTGCGGGGTATGGTTGTTGTTTACATGAAAGAGTACCCAACTAACAAGAGACGAAAAAAAGTACTTTTTCTGATTGCATTTTTCAGTGCGCCTGCTCGAAATAATTGGCATTTCTGTTGATGTCAATCTGTACTTCCTGTCTTGAGAATGTATCGTAGAGTTGCCGATTCTTGCTTGATTTATGGCATTTACCGGGTATTGATTATACTACCAGGAATTATATGAACAAAATGTGTAAATACAACAAGTGCATACCGAATTAATGTAGTCAACCTAGTAATTATTATTATGTTAAATACAAAAATGTTTTTAGTTTTCCTATATCCAAGGTAACACTTACAATTTTGTAGATTACCGGTTTTTGTGTTTGATAAAAATATAATATTTTTTATAGTTCATTATTGATCGGGTGTAGAAAAAATAGCGTATGCAACTCTCATGTAATGGTCATTAATACACTCGCATAAACCATACAAAACGAGCCAAGGGTGTGCTCAGAAGGTAGACGGGCCTTCTGCGGGCAAGTCTCTGTCAATTATCTTAGGTAACGCAGCGTCTGATTTTTACGGAAGCGCATTTGCTATTTCAACTGTAGAAAAACCCAGAAGAACCCACAGTGCTACTGGGTCGGTCGGTGTATTAGAAAAGATTCCACCTACTGGGATTGCATATCTAGGGAACCAATAATTACCTATCGTAACTAGCCAGCCAGAAAAAAATTGCTCCAACCGCGGTTCGAACCAGCAATGATATATTCTCATCTGATTTTTATAAGTGTTCTGCATTTTGTACAATTATATAGGTATACATGTATACTCTGTATTTTTGTGAATTAGTATTTTGCTAAATAAAGACCTAATGATAATAATAATCTCATATACGATAACGCCGTAGACCGCTAGACTGCCAGTCAAGTTCAGCGTCAATCACCTCATAATATTATAATTAATATAGGACTTTATTGATCATAACAAATGAAATGATGAAGCATCATTCAAGTGTTTCTCAGCCTTATCAACAATGAGGCTAGACTATTTGGCAATGAACACACCAGACGAACGGTTCTAGTTTTACTAATGAAAATAAAATATATTAAATTTAATCAAACTTCATAAAATAATAAGGCTCCTCTGATATATGCACTTGCTTGAAACATTAAAATCGAGCAACGTTTCAAGTTTAATTCAATTTCATTTGTTGTTTGATATTTTTGTTCACCAATTGATTGTAGACATTTCAACCAAATTAAAATCATTTCTGGTTTCAGGTTTCATCAAAACAATACATTCATAACTTCAAAAAAATATTTGTGTCTCAATCCATTTACTTCGTGTTATAATTCAGAGAACTGAATTCTATAAATGAAAACATTAAGATTTTTTATGAAAGTGAAAGTTTTCCGATGAAATATCAGTAAATTTGAATAGAAATTACACCAACAAAGTTCAATAGTAAAAGTTTGTTAACAATTCTGTCTATCAAAAATATATAGTATCATAACGAAAACAGATATTAATCACCAATATTATTTTTCTTAGTGTAGTGCGGTTTTATACTAATTTTGATCACTATCTGTGATTTTTTCCCAGTGTACCATTAAGTACATTTGTCAATGCTGTGACGTATTTCCGGTCAATATGTTGTACAACCAACATCAAAGGTTTCGACAAAGCATTCCCCTCTTGTTAGTTAGGGTACTCTTTGGTTTACATATGCAGCGACCGTCCTATCTCACTGGATAGTAGCAGCGAGACCTATAAAAATAAAGACTCGACTGGGAAAATTCTACTCAATTCAAATAATAATACTTTTGAAGAAATAGTTAAGGCTTTCGCGGCTGAGGTTTTCTTCCTGACGTTTCGCTGGCCCGAGTGGCTAACTTCTTCAGAGGTACATCCGTCCTTGGTTTCTACTCCGATGACTGAGGTTTTCGGCTTCGGAGAACGTATTCATATTTATTCAGGTAGTCGATAGTGCTAATTACTTCAGTCAGACTCGGAGAATAATCATCATTATTAATTATAATGGCAGGTAGTGGGGTTTCAATTCAAGATGAGTTAGTCAACTCTGACAACGAATCAAGTGATAGAAAATCAATTTTGATGAAACCCGTTTCGCAAGACTATTCGAATCCGAAGGGAAAAAATATCAGAGAATTGTCAAGACGATAAAATGTGATTTCACGAGTCTCCATAACACCTATACTTAGGATAAAAATCAAAATTGAAAATCGGAAGAATTTTGCAAAAATCTTTGTATACATCAATTATATATAAAATACATAGACTATGTATGCAATAAAATTCATATGTAATTTTATGTCCCCAAAACTGCCGCTTGACATATATATATATATATATATATATATATATATATATATATATATATATATATATATATATATATGTGCTGGCTGGAACTTCCGGTTGATCCGCGTCTGGAAAGATTAACTTGTCTACGTTTCACTAGATCGAGGATCCTCGAGTGATGATAGCCAGCTAGTGAGACAACTCAGACCTAGACGCAAGGTCACTCAGTCTTGAAAATGGCTCCGAAATGGGAGCCGAAACGTAGACAAGTAAATCTTTCCAGACGCGGATCAACCGGAAGTTCCAGCCAGCACATTTCTGACCGCGGAAGCCTAGCCGATCAAATATATATATATATATATATATATATATATATATATATATATACATATATACATATATATGCAACAAAGTGCGAGATTCACGAGGAACGTCTGATAACCGAAGTTTTCCGCCATTACACTCGTTGGATGTTGTCACTTTTGTTGACAACAAGCCCAGCGGATGCTTTCGGAATTTTCATCCGAAAGCATCCATGCAGAAGGTTCCATTTGGAACCACAAATTTGCAATCCAATGCATGTCGCCAAAGGCTGATAGTTACCAGCAGACGTCATGGTATGGTCTATTTGTGGACTGCAGTTTGGTCATCAGCACAGCGATCAGCGATGACCGCATTCGAACAACGACTAATGTTCTACTACTACAGATTGAATTGCCAAAAAACTTTAATGTTTTCTTAGAAAAGTTTGATGTGGCGGTACGGGCACTGAAAAACTAACCTTGATTCATATGGCTGATTTCATATGTACTTACTATGCATTCTCATAATTAGATTCAATTAGAAACGGTAAAACTATTGACTTATTGGTGACGGGGCCGGATATTCCAAAATATGATGATTTGATTAAATTTGTACAGAAGCAATCGAAAAGTCTGTTTTCGAATCGGAAATCACTAAGCAGCAGGGTCAGTTCTGCGGATAAGTCAAAATCGCGACCTCTAAAATGATTTGTTGGTAGTAGAGGAAATACAAATTCATGCATTTTCGTCACAGGGGTTGGATTGCGTTGTACAAGTGTGAACAATTGTTTACCTCCTAATCACGGGGTTTGGGACTGACCCTCGGATCTTAGAGGTACAGAGTCTTTTAAAAAAAACAACGTGCTTTTACATACGGGCAGGGCGGGTTCAGGATAAGTGTCTGGACGCGCTAAAGGCCAGAAAGGAGATGAACCTCTACTTTATAATGTTTCAGAAGACAATTCCAGTACTTTCGCCTCGGGAGCTGACGCTGAATGTTCACAGACAGTCAGTACTTTGTATTCAACCTCAACGGGTGAGGTCAATAGTACAGTTATGTTATCGACGGCGGTTGTAAATATTATTAAGGGCCCTTTCGAGAGTCAAACAACGAGATTTTTGTTAGATAGTGGAAGTCAAGTGCATTTAAAGCTATAAAATTTATATAAAATATTTGATAAAAATTCTGGCTTAAATAAGAAATTTCAGCAAAGTTGCCTAGACTCAAGTGGAATACGATTGTTGGAATTATCGTATCAGAATTGTTTTGCGATTCACTACAGGGAGGACGTGAAGAGGGAGGTATAAAGGAGTCCCCAGTGGAGTTATAGACTATGTTGGGTTATATAGTGATAGATAACATAAAGGCTTGCTCAACACCAGATTCCAACATAGTGTTGAGGATATTAGCGGAACCGTCACTTGAGCAATTGGTTAAAGGATGCCTTATTTTCCTATCATGAATCGTTTTCCACAAATTTTCGTTTGTACATCGTAAAACTTCCATCAACAAATAACATTTCAAACCATATCCCACCAACGAGCACTTCTGTTTCAGTAAAAAACGAATTTGATCGAAACCCACTATTCATTATTTTCCGTATTTTCCTTTTTTCCGAGAAATCGTTTTTCACGAATTTTCATTGGGATACGGTGAAGGTATGATTATCAAATAAAATTTTGACCAGTTCTCACGATAATGCTCTCTATGATTTCCAAGATAAATGGATTTGATCGCAATACACCTTTCTGTTTCGATTTATTCCTATTGAAAATTGTATTTATTATGTCCAGTGTTCAAAATAAAAAAAAACTATTATAGGTCATAATTTTCATAATTCATAAATCGGTTCAATTACATAGAAACTATATAATTCATGAATTTTTCGAGTAAAAGTTACTTTCTGTCACCAATGTCATTGTTTTCCCCCTAAATGGCTTTTTTTTTTCAAGAATTGTTATTAGTTCGATATGATTTCAAAACATTATAGAAACTTGGCAACACAATAGTATTGCTCCACCTCACCCAAAGTCAGAATTTGTGGATGAGAATTCGTGGATAACTTCACACTAATGAGAAGGAATATGTGTGCTTTTTTGTGTGTATGGCTGTGAAAACAATCCATCTTGAACTAGTTATTTCCCTATCAATTACACACTTTCTACAAGCATTCAAAAAAAAATAAAGTAAATGCCTCGCCAAATTTTGGTTCAAAATTTCGAGTGATCATTTTGTATTGAATAATAATCCAATCAAATAAACTGTTCAAGAGCCATAAATGACGATTTTCGCATTATTATTATTATCCCCTAAAGTTTGTGCCAGATTCTGCCCGTGCGTTTAGCAACGATTAGCGGTTGAATGCAGGAAATCATTATTTTTTTTGCTCACATAATGAAAACTATTGTTCGGATCGAAAAAGAGTTGAATTGAAAGTTGTAGATATTTGAAAAATCTATCGATTAGCGTTGGCCCGAAGTCGATATTCTAATTTTTTGCTTAACTATTGCGCTCGGAATTCAAAAAAAGGCGTTTTTCCCATTATTCTACTAAAAAATGTTAAAATGCATTTGGGGGTTGCAACTGTGAATTTGGGAAGCTTTCAATTAGTAGAAACCACAATTTCAATTTGGTTGAAAAACAATTGATAGGTTAGCAACAATTTAATTTGTTACTGAAAAAAGTGTCCCACTAGATTATTTTTTCTTGCCCTACGGATAATCGTAGAGCAATGAACGAAACGGTCTTAGAAAGTCAAAGAGTTGAACTACAAACCATCATTTTTGGAAAATCGATTGTTGCAACGTGATACCTTCAGAAATGGCGTCAAAAAAACAACGTTATTCAAACTAAAAAACAATAGGGAAAAAATGGTCGTATCAAAGTACGACAAAATGAATTGGAAAGCTGCGATTTTTCCACGAATTTTGCCAACCTGACTTTTGTTCCAAAATAATTACGAGCCGAGATAACACTTTTTTTCATTTAATTCCCCCTTCCTTTGTTTATTTATATGAAGCAACGAGACCTTGACAACAGCACATAGCAAGAGTCATATTATCCATTGAAACCAGCAGAATTTGTTTTCCACAATTATTTATCATATTTATTGATGGGAGCAGTGGAGGTTCTTCTGGGACCGTTCGACGTGCCGTGTGGAGGGGGAAGCCGAAGAGAGCGATCCAGCGCTAGGTGGCCGTCGTTTCCATCGCGTGAAATAAACTGATCATCAGATGATCAGAGCCCAAAATGACCTCACTATCCGTAATCTCGGGAACTACTGGAAGGATTTTAATTTTCTTTAATTTCTACCAGTGCATCGAGATATGATCGAATATCACTATGGCTTGACGGATTGTTTTTGGAAATCCCTCAAATAACAAATAATTCAATTTTTACGCTGCAAATTTAGTGAATAAATATATTTTTTGGTTGATAACGTCGTGACATAGGGAGTGAATGTTGACTTGTAATAGGATTATATAAGGATTAAATAAGTATAAATGTATATTGATTCTAATAAAAAAATGTAATTTACATTTGTGAATGGTTTGCAGCCTGTTTACTCAACCGAAAATCTTTTATCTGAGGATATGTAGAGACAAATTAGTTGTCGATGCACAAAAGGGTGCAAGACAGCTACGTTTGGTTGTAAAAAACATGGAGTCTTTGTTATAGTTGCCGTGGTGAAACATGCACGAAAGTTGAAACAAAAAGTGTTGAAAACTCAGATATTGATCAAGAATTTTCGCATGTTCATCATGTTCAATCTTAATACATGAATCAAATGTTCCGGTACAAAGCTACAGTTTGATTGATTATGGCGAATGTGTGCTCAACAGTGAAAATGATGAGGATTAGAGCGATGCGAGCAAAACTGAATATACTATCGCAAATAAGCGACCAAAATTGTAATGAGAGTACACAAATGCTTTATGTATAGTAAGGACATGTCAATATTTACGAATGTAAAATAATTTTTTTTATTAGAATCAATATAAATTTATAATTATTCAATCCTTCTAAGAAACAATCCCATTTCAAGTCAAAATTCACTTCCTATGTCACGTTATTAACCTTCCAAAAAATATATTTATTTCCTAACACTAAATTCGCAGCGTTAAAATTGAATTATTTGTGATTTGAGGAATTTCCGAAAACAATCCGGCAAGCCACAGTGATATTCGATCATATCTCGATGCACTAGTACATATTAAAAAGAAATAAATAAAATCCGTCCAGTAGTTCCCGAAATTACAGAGCGCGAGGTCATTTTGGGCTCTGATAGTTTATTTATAAATATGATAAATAGTTGTGGAAAACAAATTCTCCAGTTTCTATGGATAATATGACTCTTGCTCTGTGCAGTCGTCAAGGTCTCGTTGCTTCATATAAATAAACAAAGGGAGGGGGAATTGAATAAAAAAAAGTGTTATCTGGGCTTCTAATTATCGTGGAAAAAAAGTCAGGTTGACAAACTTCGTAGAAAAATCGCAGCTTTCCAATGCATTTTGTCGCATTTTGATACGACCATTTTTTCCTCATTGTTTTTTAGTTTGAATAAAGTTGTTTTTTTAAATCCATTTTTGAAGGTATCACATTGCAAAAATCGATTTTCCAAAAATGATAGTTTGTAGTTAAACTCTTCGACTATGCAAAACCGTTTCGTTCATTGCTCTACGATTATCCGTAAGGCAAGATATAACAATCTAGTGGGGCACTTTTTTTTAGTAACAAATTAGATTGTTGCTAGCCTATCAATTGTTTTCCAACCAAATTGAAACTGTGGTTTCTACTAGTTGAAAGCTTCCCAAATTTACAGTTGCAACCCCCAAATGCATTTCAACATTTTTCAATAGAATAATGGAAAAAACGCCTTTTTTTAATTACGAGAGCAATAGTTAAGCAACAAACTAGAATATCGACATCGGGTCAACGCTAATCGATAGATTTTTCAATTATCTACAACTTTCAATCCAACTTTTTTTCAATCCGACCAATAGTTTTCATTATATAAGCAAAACACAAAAAAATAATGATTTCCGGTATTCAACCGCTAATTGTTGCTAACGCACGGGCAGAATGTGACGCAAACTTTGGGGGATAATGAGGACACCTGTGTCTGCCGGAATCCACAGCTACTTTTTGGCTAGGCAAAAATCGTCATTTTGGGTTCTTGAACAGTTTATTTCACGCGATCGAATCGATGGCCGTCTAGCGCTGTATCTTTCCTTCCTGCTTATCCCTCCACGCGGAGCGTCGAACGGTTCCGGAAGAACCTCCAATGCTCCTATCAATAAATACGATAAATAATTGTGGAAAACAAATTCTACTGTTTTCTATGAATAATATGACTGCTTCTCTGTGCAGTCAAGGTCTCGTTGCTTCATATAAATAAACAAAGGGAGGGGGAATTGAATAAAAAAAAAGTGTTATCTCGGCTCGTAATTATCTTGGAACAAAAGTCAGGTTGGCAAAATTCGTAGAAAAATCGTTGCTTTCCAATGCATTTTGTGGCATTTTGATACCACCATTTTTTCCTCATTGTTTTTTAGTTTGAATAACGTTGTTTTTTCACGCTATTTTTGAAGGTATCACATTGCAAAAATCGATTTTCCAAAAATGATAGTTTGTAGTTCAACTCTTTGACTATCCAAACCCGTTTCGTTCATTGCTCTACGATTATCCGTAGGGCAAGAAATAACAATATAGTGGGACACTTTTTTCAGTAACAAATTAGATTGTTGCTAACCTATCAATTATTTTTCAAGCAAATTGAAACTGTGGTTTCTACTAGTTGAAAGCTTTCCAAATTCACAGTTACAACCCCGGAACAATTGGGAAATATCTGTAGGTCGGAATAGGAAATGAAAATACGGTTCGACAGAAGTCGAAAAGTTGCAAACATTTACCAGGAGGGTGATTTGGTTCTCCGGCAGAGCGAACCTACTAAAAAGGCTAGCGAGTTAAATGAATGTGTTAGAAAAAATATAAAAATCTGAATATTTCGGGTGCTACTGGAGTTAGTTACGACAGAAATGGGATTTCGAATATTCATTACTTACCAAATATCATTTCCATGTCACGGTTACGTCTTCTGCACTCAAATACCCTGGAAAATCCCATGAAACTCAAGTCGAGGTTAGTTAGGTGATTTCTCGATCTAATAACGATTTTTCTCAAATCCTTCATTTCTGCTAAAAATCGGTCGAAGGCTATACTATACTGGGATGTGTCATCGAAGATCTTGAAAAACCAAGTTCATTTTTTGAATATTTCATTTGGATTATGATTATATTCCATGAGTAACACAATTTCAGAAAAATAACCCATAAATGAGCAAATTCAGCCAAAAAATGAAAAAAATATTAAGTGTGCGAACAACGGTATGTTTTCCGCAAATGTAACTGACTTGATAGCCCCACGAACCCCAGTCAGGGACTAAAGAAGTGAACCTTGATATACACTTATGGTAATCGTGAAAGCAATGCATATACCCTGTATGGCTACCCCTAGATATCTGGCAATCTCCTGATTCTTCTCGCTTCATCCTAACACTGGGACGATCGATTATTATTTATGGAATAATGGTAATGGCATGAAATCAGTTGCTGAACAAAGAACTAATGGTGAGGGCGCATTTCAAACGTTTTTAAGGGCCTCTTTACAAGCAACTATGACATACTATATTCCTTCTTTTTCAATCATGAAAATATGAAGATTTCTGATAATAAAAAAAATGTTATTCCAAAATTATTCGTTTCGTTAACCAGCTGACGAACCCTCAGAAGTCGAAACTTGTGCGAGCAATGGATTAACGAGGCCTTATCTTTCAACGTGTGATTATCCAACACGGTGGCCTGGCAGAGTATTGAACCCCGGTTTTCCGCTTGACAGGAAGAACCATTTGTAAATCAACAAAATTAAAAATTATGCTATAGGTTATATGGGGTCAGTGAAGATTCGAGGGGCATTACTAAACGAATTAACAAGCAATCCATGAAATCGTTAGCAACTGAGAAAATGCATAAATTATGTGTTAAGATCTTGCCACATTCTTAATTGAAAATTAAATTATTGGACTACCCTGTGAGGGAGATAACACAAGAGTTGAAAAGTCAGGGATTAACCACAAAAACATATTCTCAAATAGAACAGATTCTCCTGAAGTGAAATACCCCCCCCCCCAATCGGATTTCCGGGTGGGAAGGTACTCGGGAAGATCTTTCATCGGGAGTATTGAGAATCGACTATTGTAATATTCGTGGAATGAATAAAAATATCAATGATGTGCATCACCATCTGCAAACCGAAAACCCTGAAATTCTTATTCAAACTGAAACTCAGGTCAATTCATATGCAAATAAAGTACATATACTTTGCCTTTGTTATAAATTCTATTCTCGCTTTCGTTTCAAAGGCGGTGTTTGTCTATACTCTAGGAATTATTTATCTTGCCAACGCGAAGAAGGGCTGGAACCATAAGATTTTGAGTGATGTGGTTTAAGCTTGTCAATCGTCAACAAACTAAATTTGTCTGTTTTCTATATTTATCACCAAACAATGACTTTTTTGACAGACTATTCGAATTTCTAGCGGAAAAGATAGACTTCATCAAAGAAAACCATCCAACTGCTGAGGTCACCATATTGGATAATTTGTCATGGCTGAAATTCTCGAACAAAATAGATGAAAGAGGACAAGCTATTAGTAATGATCTGGAACAACTGATAGATCAACCCACTCGTATTCCTGATACGAATAGCCAACTTTCCAACAACACAATAGCCAATAGCCACAACATAATTTCAACAACTTGTTCGTATTCGGCTCCAATAAATGGTAATTTACCCGCACGTCGTGTCTGCCATTACAAGTCAGCAGGCTGGGAAAAATGTTTTTCTCTGATTTTCCTTGGAGAAGGGTCTGTTTTTCATCTGGTGATCCCACTTTATGTGCTGAAGATATCTCTGATACCATCATTATGGGAATGGAAATATTTATTCTAAGTAGTACAAAGACACCACAGACTGAGAAACCGTGGTTCAATAAAAGCTGCTCAATGCTGTCACATCCAAACAAGCGGCATTCATTCGTTGGTGCCAAAATCCAAGTTTAGAAACGAAGTCTGAGTATGTTAGCGCAAGAAATAGGTGTAGTGTAACGATTGAAGCTGCCAAAGAAACACATAAACATAGAATTCGTTTCAGACTTGTTGAATATCCAACCTGTTCTCGTTCATGTTGGTCACTTGTTAAAGCTGTCGCCTAAAATTTCATTTTTATTTCATTTCCCCCTTCGACCAAATCGATCACAAGCCACCACTGCCCAACGAAAAGCAAATATATTTGCAAATATGATTGCTGGAAATTCTACTCTGGACTCATCAGGAAAAGATCCCCAGAATATCACGCCTGTCGACTGTCATTGCTTGAAATAATTTTTCAACAGCAAATTATAAGAAATATTTTAATGGACCTGAAGACGAATAAGGCTTGCGAATCTTATGGAATTCAATTGTTCTTGAAGTGTGTGCCCCCAAATTGATACCAATACTTTGCGAAGTATTCAATCTCTCGTACACCTTGGGGGTTTTTCCTAAGTCCTGGAGAACAGCAAGAGTTCAGCAAGGGGAGACAACTTTACCTTGTAATTATAGACCGATAACATTGCTTGCTATCATTTCCAATGTCATGGAAAAAGCAATCAATACGAAGGTTATCAAATATCTAGAGAACTCAGGAATAATTAATGATAAACGATACGGATTTCTTCATCAAAGATCAAGAATGGTTTTAAAACAGTTTCTTACGAAAAAGAAAACGAAAAGAAGACCAATAAACAACGTTGGAGAATATGAATGTAGTGACGAATTTGGAGTTGAGAGAAAAATCTGGCTTTACAGAATACATAAAGGGTACAGGACACCTGAAAGACGCTGAAACAGTGATCAAGGAACTGTTTCAGTTTTTCATGTTTGGCATAAATGAGTCCTATGAAGATGTTATCTACATGAAATCAACATGTAATACAGAAGACAGAAGTGTAGCATTCAAGCGATTCGATTTTCAAAAATACCATCAGTATCAAAGAAGGGAGGACTTTTAGTAATGAAAGCATCAAAACCCCCAACAAAATTTGATCATATAAAAAGAATGAGCCTCATTCATCAGAATCTTCAATCAATAGGAAATGGTGTAGATGATCTGAATATTTTACTCAATCAACACAGTGATTGTTACTTCGTAGCAGTAACAGAACATTGGAAATGCGAATGGCAACTGAAACTTTATGGAATTGAAAACTTCAAACTAGCTTCTTTTTAATGTCGTTATGTGATATAGGTAGATTGTGAAATGTTTGTTGGTGTAGGTAGATTCTAGAACACACAAAGGATGTGTTGTCTAGGTGTTGGATAAACATGGTATTTTAATTTTGACTGGAATAAACGGCATCCAGTTCGAAAGATATTTTGTCAAAAACGATTATTTATACTCCAGTAAAGGAAGTAAAAACTGACTGGACTAATTCGAGACCAATTGCAGATACTTGGAGTAACTTGAATTTTGTTAAGAAAGGTGCCCAGTATCCGAGTAAACAACTTCCGTTACTGGAAAAAAGCGCGGGGGTGGAACTCATTGGGGGGAGGGGTTAAAATAAATAATGAAACCAATCGATAAATTATCATTTTTTAACATAAAAACATTGATTGCAATTTTTCATAAAAATGCACCCCTTTCGAGTAATAGCGCAAGGAAAAGTGATTTTTGCAAAAAAAAAGTTAAAAGTTTTTTAAATTTACTGAAAATCTGTTAGTATTACAAAAAAAATTATAAATTACTTATATGAAGTATTTTAGTTGGCTAATAAAGTGTTTTTTGTTTTATTTTTGTACGATTAATATTAAAGGAGATATGACATGGCAAAAATGGTTGCTTAACGCAAAATGAAGAAACCGGATCGTTCTGGCGTAAATATCTCGAAAAATATAACTGTTACAAAAAAAATGATCTCTATCGTTTTGCAAGATGAGAAAATCGGGAAAATTTTGAGACCAACCAGAACCGTTTAAAATAATAAGAAAAAAAAGTTATGGGCAAAATAATTTTTTTTCAAAAATTTTTAATGCCAATTTTTCAGCGCCATATGGGCTAAGGTGCTTGGAAAATCCTTCGGTGAAAAGTCAGAACACTTCGTCCTAAATACGTCCAGCCATTTTTGGCCCTATTGGGTAATTATTGTTTATGTTTTGGCCTGCTAAAGTTGGGTAAAATCGTGTATTTTTTAAAACATTTTCAGTTTTTGGCCAGCAGCGTGAACATTATTTATTTTAAACACCCAAATTTTTCAGCATTTATTCCAGGATAGTTGTATTTCAATTTTTTGTTATAATTTTTCATCTGTAAGCAAATTTGTCCGTTTAAAATTGCCTATTTTATGTTTATATCGGTAAATGCTCTTTTTTGTCGGGCGAAAAAAAAGTTATGGCCAAAAAACTTTTTTTTCCATCAATCACATAAAATTTTTATAGTTAATCCATTGGACCCTGTATTTATAAGTTTTATGAACATTTTTCGTGCAGTACTGTATGTTTAGATGATAAGCCAATTAAATTTTGCTGTCAAATTTCGAATCCCGACACAAAAATATTAAAAAAAAAAACTAAAAAAGGGTAGTTTTTACGGTTCACAGGGTGTTTCAGAAATTTCTGACATTAAAATCGTAATCAGTGACCCAAAAAACCCCCCGGTACCTATTTTCACGGAAATTCATTCAATATTGCCCGAGATATTAAATATTTATTAATTTTGGGCCAAAAAAACAGTTTGGCCAAGTCTTACAGCGTTTTGGAGCTTTGCCCAGTAACCAAACTTGTTTACTCGGATACTTGACACCTTTTTTGACAAGTTCCAAAAAATTTCAAGTTGATCTGAGTGGTCTCGAATTAGTCCTTCATTTTACTAAAAAATTTACTTCCTTTACTGGAGTATTAGAGTACATTACAAGTTCTGAAAATGAACACAGTGGTGCAGCTATCTACGTTAAAGAGGATATATATTACAAAATGTTGAAAAATATAAATATTATCTCTAAAAAAGGCATATTCGAATGTGCAGCAATTGAAAGATCAATAAATAGTAAAAAAAATTATTGTAATAAGTGTATACAGACCTCCGAAAATTGAATACCATGATGAATTTCCTAATTTGAGGAAATTCTTGAAAAAGTGAGTAGTGATGAATATTGATCTGAAAGACAATAAAAAAAATATTGCAAGAATGAAACTTTCACCCAATTTGTATTCATTCGTTTCCAGTGTTGATGACAAAAATTACCTCAACATCAAAAAAATACATTGACAATATTTTCACGAATATGGAACATGAATTCTCTACATATATTTTGCACATAGAAACATAAATATAAAAGAATATTTTCGATAGAAAAAATAAGAGATCAAAATTGGTTATGAATCAAAGAGATGTAAATATTTTTTGAATGCTTTATACAGAAACTCGTTAAAGAAAAGAATGAAAAAACTATCCAGACGCGCATTGTCAATACTTTAAAAGCATCTACAATGAAAGAAAAATATAATATCATGAAATGCTGAAAAAAAACGAAGTGAGTGTTACCAGGAAAAAATCAGTCGATCTGATTATAGAATGGAATGCATGTGGAGATTCAATATTTGAGGAAAACATAACACAAACCCCCAATTAGTACAATGGATTTCTGTTAAATGTCATCGCAGAAATAAGCGAAAAAATTAATGGGACCGAATTCACATGTAATATTTCAAATAATTCGCAATCAATGATTCTTCTATCAGTCACTTGAGAAGAAATTAGGAATTTAGGGCAGAAATTAAAAAACAAACATACTTATGGTAATGACATATTTTCCCAACAACTGAAAATAGCTCTCATAACACCAATTTGTTGATTTATGCCAAAGAGAAGTTGGGAAGGGATAAAGATTGGACGATTGACGGGAACCTTTATACTATGTCTAATAGAGAGAGATTTGCACTGAAATCAGAGGAGAGTAATATGAAACTATGTGAATAGCCGGCCGGGTACACAAGTGTTATTATTTTTGAATCATTGTATTCAACTTGCATCAACGAGAAATAAAATGTGGAGTATTGTGAGTGGGAAAATGAGAAATATATGTGGGTTTTGTGAATACAAGGTCATTATTTGGACACTGCATGACATCACGCATATATGCGATGTATGAAAAGAAGCGAACTCTGATGGAAAATACAGAGTATAGATTTATGAATGAATTTTGACCTCCAACACAAAATTTGTCAGCTGAGTGTCGCATGGTTCGTGACAATAACGCGAAAAACAGGCTGAACGCTTTCTCCTCCGAACTAGTAAAATCGGAGGCGAAATCAACAATCATTAATATATATATATATATATATATATATATATATACATAGTGCCAGTTTGGGTATAAATAAATTATGAGAAATAAACTTCATTATTATTTTTGGATATCATTACATTCCAATATTTACAACTTTCAATTGAATATCAAATACAATAAGTATATGTTCGTACCTTTCAAATTTTCAAATGGTTATAATTTTGTTATTTTTCATTTCCATTGCTAATGAAGATATTTATACAACGAAACGAACGTACACCAATTATAGGAATTTATTCTTTGCTTACAGCTCTTTCATTTTTCCATTTCGGATTTTATATACATTTTTTATTATTTCAATGACCAACCATACAGCTGGCATGCATTTATTCCCCAATAAAGAATAATGAAAGTTATTTGAATTTTCAATGGAACAAATAATAGGTGCAATTGAAAAGTGACAATTTTTTTCAAAAAATCTCAATCACCAATCCAAAAACACACAATCGAAGCTAAGATGCTATCTTGCTTGGCAACACATGTGTCGAATGCAAGTGTCTCCAGTTTGGTGCTTGGATGATCGTTTTCTATATATCAAACTTTATTAGCACAGTGCTCTTCAAATCATTACAATATACATAAGAGTATAATATGTCAATAAATAAAAGCAATCACAGAATAATATACAAGTTTCTCCTTCCTCGTCTAATAGTTTTCTTTCACGAATAACACACACGAATTTTTAAAACTATCTAGTGACATACTTCTTTTAATTTCACAAGGCAAATTGTTGAACAAGACTAGACCTTTCGTAAATAGAGTATGACAAGAAACATTTTCAGAATTTATATAAAAATCATTTGCTGCTTGCCTTCTAGTATTGTGACAATGTATATCTTGAATATAATTCAGCTCACTTGATAAGTAGGAAGGCAACATGTTATTTTTTAATTTGTATACAAAAATCAGTGTGTTATATACAACTCTTTGTTTAACATTCATCAATTGCAGTGTGTTTAGCATTGTTGAGATAGGTGTACGCCTTTTACAATTCAAAACCACTCTCATTGCACGATTTTGAACCTTTTGAAGTGTATTAATCTGTTCATTATTCAGGAAACTCAGTAAAGTGCCACAATAGTCGATATGAGGTGCAATAATTGACTTGTAAATTGTTAATTTAGTGAAATGGGACACTTTATCTCCAAGCCTGCACATGAGACCTATTTTTCGCGCCATTTTCTTTTTGATATAGTCACAATGACTGTTAAAATTGAGTTGGTTATCAATGATCACTCCCAAATACTTGAACATTTTCACTTCTTCAATGCTTTCTCCGTTTATGTGAACAGTGAATTTTACTTTATTTTCCTTGATCATTTTTATATTAGCTTTTGATGATATAATCATAAATTTTGTTTTTGTAACATTGATTTTCAGACCATTGTCACATATCCAGGTGAAGATATTCTCAAGATCTTTGTTCAAGAACCTTTCCACATCCTCTTTTTCACCAGAGAAGTAAAGCAAGGTATCATCCGCAAATAGTTTCAGCTTACAATTTTGCACATGATGTATAATGTCATTTATAAATAATATAAACAATATTGGCCCCAGTACCGATCCTTGAGGTACTCCATGCTTGACCTGTTCTTTATTGGAGTATGTGTTATTGTATTTAACAAGTTGTTCTCTATTCTGTAAATAGCTCTGAAACCAATCAAAAACCTTTCCTTCGATTCCATATTTGTTTAATTTTTTTAAAAGTAAATTTATATTTATAGTTTCAAATGCCCTCTGTAAATCCAAGAAAACTACCCCTATGATTTTCTTGTCATGAATGTCTACTTTCCATTTGGATATCAAAAATTGAAGAGCCGTTTCACACGAGTGACATTTTCTAAAGCCTGATTGTTGGTCAATAAGTATTTCATTAGCATTGATGAATTCAAGGAGTTGATCTTTGACGGCAAGCTCTAATAATTTCTCAAGTATTGGCAGTGTATTGATTGGACGATGATCAGCTGCAAGTTGTGTATTAGGTATTTTTGGGATCGGAATCACTGTAGATATTTTCCATACATCAGGAAAAACCCCTGTAGTCAAAGATGAATTAATTGTATCAAGAAATCTATTTCCAATGATATCGAAAGCCAGTTTAACTATGGTAAGATTGATCCCATCTTTGTCACACGAGTTCTTTTTTAACGAGGAAACAATCTTCTTCAGTTCATGCATAGTGATGTTTTTGAATAATAGAAATTTATCTGTACTTTCTGGAAACTTATTTATTGTATTTTCGAATTTGTTTATCGGACTGATGTTTTCAACAATACTATTTATGCTACGGATAAAAAATGAATTGAAAGCATTTGAAATCTCCTTGTCGGAATTTACGTGTGTCCCCTCAAATATAATTTGTTTTCTATTTTGGTTTCTTTTTCCACCTACCAATTCTTTCAGTGATTTCCACATTGCTTTGGGATCATGTTTATTTTCGTCGATTTGTTCTTCATAGTATTTCTTAGTTTCTTGTCTAATTAACTTGGTTACACGATTTCTGACTATTTTGTACTCGTCCCAAAGAGATTCGGATTTAGTTGCCTTTACTTGCTTATATAATTTGTCCCTATTTTGAATCTCTCTAATGACTTCATCTGAAAACCACACATTCAATTTGAAGTTATTAAAAGTTTTATATTTTTTGAAAGGCGCATGCGCATCCAGACAAGTAATTAAACATGACAGTAGATTGAGCGCTAAAATATTACTCTCTACTATATCGGAATTCCATGAGGACTCGAGAAGGGAAAATTGAAACTCTGCGTCATTGAAAGTTTTGAAATTTCTTCCGAACAAAACGTTTTTTCTATCAGGCTCAGTATTCAATTCATTTTCATAAAGAGTTACAAGTATATTGTGATGGTCTGCTACATTGGGAGTATTATTTACTTCATATTTTAAGGTTTTATCATTACTTATTAAATAGTCAATGAGGGTGGAGGAATTTTTAGTAATTCTGGTAGGTTCCTCAATCAGCTGAAATAGTCCCATGTCATTGAATAGTTGTTTCATTTTCACAGTATAGGTATTATTTGTTAAATTCAAATTGATGTTGAAGTCTCCAACAATTATTAGTGTCTGTCGAAAAAAAAAATCAGAAAATCAACGTTATTTACATATATGTAATTATTCATGGAACAATTTGAAGAAGATTCCTGGAATGTTATATTTGGGAAATATTCTTAAAAGAATCTTTGAAATCTTTCATTTATCTATAGGTACGCTTGATTCGTCGAATATTCTATGAAATATTTCATGAATATTAAATAATATAGAAGAATACTTATGGAATAATCTAAGAATGAGGTAGTGCTATCTGGAATATTTGAAAAAATGGAGCTCACTATCTCTCACTCTCTTCAACAAACGCGTTTTTCCCAATCACTAAACTCGTCAAACATTAGCGATATATTTTTAGAGATGTGAACGATTCAACTACGATAGCCGAAAACTTATATAGAGAGAAAATGCACAAATGGATGGCGCTGTGCATACACGCATGGGTTAAAGAGAAACCAAGTACGATTCCCCAGTGTTGGATCTGATACTCATTCCCTTGCAGTACTATATTTCCTAGAAACCGCTATCCAGATCTCGGTCAATCAAAAAATCGGCGAGTAGCCTGTGGTGCCACTATCGATCTCAGCATTTATTATATTTAATTTTTTTGCTCAAATATTTTAACATTATCGTTGTTAACTACCGCTTCACAGTGGCAACTTTCATTGAGTGCAATCCGTTGCCGGTAATTCTCACACTGAACTTGTGTAGCAACAGCTGAATTTGCTCACCTGGAGTCTACATTTGTACCGAGTAAAGATTTGTATGAAATTAATAACTATGACTATTACCCACAATTCCTCCAGTTGCTTGATTTTATGGAAGAATAGTCGCATTCCAGTCATGTTTCCATTAATTTCCGTTTTACGAACTATTTTCAAACACAACTTCTTCAGTGGGTTTAGCTTTTTACTGAATTCTATAGTACCACGTTGGAAGTGGTCGTCTTCTACGGAAACAGCAATCTTTTTCAACTGTAAGAAATATTGCATCATGAATAATCAGATGTGTGCGATTGGAGACAGATAAGTTATCATCTTCAGGACAGGAAATTGATACTATGACAATTTCTCAAAACAATGAGTTGTGATAGGTAGAATGGAAAAATCCTGTTTTCCACATGTTAAAATTTTTGTTATACCCCTTGACTGAATACTCGAGGAATTTTATTCTTCACTTTTGTGTTTGAACTGCTTTTTTAGGTTGGAGGTGTAAACAAGAAATTCTCGTACATATTTTATTTTTATTAGCGCTTGTGCTATCTACTGTCGTCAATTTAACATTTCGATTAAATTTCAATAGATTAGAAATAAGCTGTGATTCTCATATATCCAAACTAAATGTTGTTTCAATATTCACGTATGAAATCACAGGTTCGATGTTATGGAAAAAAATACTCAGAAGTATCAAGTGCGCCACTGAAACAGAAAAGTTTTGTACCTTCACCGTTAACCAAAATAAGCATTTCAAAAACAAAACGAAGGACTAACTTTTTAGAAAATATATTCAATTATGGAAGTAACAAGTATTTGTAGCGAGAGGAAACACGCTTTTTATCTCTTCTATCCACAATTAAATTTTAAAATTCTTCAATGAAAAATCATCCAAGGGGGTAATTGGGAAAAATGAATCTCATTTATATCGACCCCTAATATAATTTTCGAAATTCAGCTGTATTATTTCCCAAACAGCAATATTCTAATGCATCGACCATATCATAACATTGTCCTAGTTGTTCAATATCAAATTCTGAACAAATGAGATATGCATAGTAGGAGTAGAGTATCTATAACATCTTCCTAACGATATAAATAAAAAAACTATCCAAGATAATAACCACCTTAAAATATTCCACAACATCATCTGCTTGGAAACCCAGTTTTGTATCTATTGCAATTAATTCCTCCAAATTCTCTAATTTCCTAAGGAGCTTCCTCAATTCTCTCGCAGGGATCCAATACAGACCATTTATTTTCAAAGTAATTATATAGTTGAGGTTCATCTTTGACGGAATAAACTGACATAAATTGAAATGATGTAGGTCGTACTGTTCGGACCAATCTGAATATCTGAAAGAAAATCTATTTTCAAAGTGGCAAGTGACTTCGAATTGCAATAAAAAAATGTTTCATTTCCTTAATGAAACAGACTATTTGAAGAATCCCCTGTGTCATAATGTCATATTGGGCCGCAAGGCGATTCTGCGAAAACTTCAACAATGAGCCCCAAAAGTTCCAGAAGCCCAAGAAACTTTATATAGAACGAATCGAATTACCTGAAGGTTCAATTGAATTGAATGGCGGAAGTCACGGAGCAGCAAAAATTACACATTTAGAACAAATAATGATATTAGTAAACCATTTTGTTATACAGGGTGTCACAAAACTATTTTGAAAGAATTTCAGGGCGCGTTTCGGATCAATGAAAGAAAAGATTTTTTAATTTCATTTGCAAAAACGAAAGTATACCCTTGAAAGTTTTTATTTTCTTCCAATCATATTTTTTGCCAAAGCAACTTCAATCAATTCTTTTTTTGCAATTTTAGAATTAGTAAATAAAACTACTGAACGGACTGTTTTGTTTCGTAACATACCTTATAAGTGTGCAGACTTTACCAAAAATAATGATATTAGGTTTGTTCTAGCAACGCTTTCAAACTAGAAGAAATGGTTTGTAGCATGCTCATACAGATGTAGGAAGGCGTTCTAGCGAAGAAAATCTGGGATTCTGACTACTAGTCCCACGATGACAAAATCCAGTTAGCAAACCGGGTGACAACTGTCGAAGTAGTCCAGCGGATTCTGATTACGTTCTGAACATAGCAAATTAAGGAGATTGTTTGTAGCTGTTTTCACAGATTTGTTTTTTTTGACAGCCATGTTGATAAGAGGTATTTATCCGATTGTTTTATAGAAAGCAATTAATACATTATAAGTAAGTAATTTTTGGTAGACAAGAGGGAAATTCGTCTGTAGTTATCTTCTATAACAGAACACAACAATTTTCATTGGATTTGGGAATTTTGCTTTAATCAAGTGTGTAGTAGAATATAAAACAATTTCACAATCTGTTTCGAAAACCTTCAGAGATTTTGTAGCCCATGCAACAAGAATATCAAGCAATATGGAATATATGTTTGAGAAGGAACACTCGAAGGAACATCAATAGAGGATGCATAAATAATATAATCCTGTACTTCAGTTCTACAGAACCTACTTACCGAATGACGTTTTTCTCACTCAAAAAATAGTCCCATTGTTCATACGCCTGGCAGAAATGTAATAAATCAACAGATCTCAAATATCCTAATATTTTGATGATAATTTCATTTGGTAGGCGATCCATATTGCATATTCCCATCAAGAGGCAATGTCTCTTTCACTACAGAATTCTGATTTCTGAACATAAGACATATATATATATATATATATATATATATATATATATATATATATTCTCATTGCTCTTCATAACAAAAACAAAACTTCCTCTTCTTCTTTTTTTTTATGGTATTTGCCAACGTTGGTAATTTGCTAAAACTTCGAAGGGATCGCCATCTATATATTTTTTTTGAACTAACCGGACGGTGAACAACAAATATTATTTCTATGGAGTCTTATGAGTGTTGGATTTAAAATTATTATTTTGAAAATATTTATAACTTAATACAGTACAGAAGTGCGAATAGTGAAATGATTATGAAGTGTTGTTATGGTTTACAATCCAAAATGTAGCGAATTCATTGAAGTATTCCTACAAAATCGAGAAAAATGTGCTGCTCGGTGTCAGAGTGCTCGTTATATAATACTAGTACTATTTCACTACATAAATTCCCCATTAACGACATTGTCTCAGGAAAAAAAATATATTGAAAAATAGTAAACCAATAACTAAAAATATGTTTGTAAGTAGCCTCCACTTTCTAGAGCGTCTGAAAATAAAGTTTAGTGAACGTTGACGTTTCAGTTCCCACTTTGAAGCCATTTTCAAGACTATAATATCATATTTAATAATATATAGTTAAAGCAAAGTATGATTACATTTATGTAAATAAATCATAGCCCCTAGTCTGTTTTTTAACCTTCCACACTATCCCCCAATTAGTTAGTAGCATAACTGCCAATTGTATCTCCTTGGTTAGACATATTTTTTTAAAAGCATGATTCATTCATGATTGATAAGATTGGAACCTTTGGTGTGAGATCAGTTACTCTAACACTTGATATTATTAATTTTCTTCTGGAAATGATAACCTTGTCAAAGAATTGAATAGTTAGTCGAGTGATATCAGTTCAGCGTTAGGGTTGTTGATCTCAACTTTAGAAGTGGAGTACCCAACCTATTTCTTCAGCCTTTCCTTTTGAAGAAACCTTATGTTCTGTAAGTTTTCTTCAAAATACTCAGTACTGAATTATACAATGTTAAAGTACAGAAAAAGGTTTTGTAGCAAAACAAAAATCAGGTTTTTCTCATGATTTATTTGAATAGTAAAAATAAAACATTTTGTTGAAATACTATTCGGTTTTATTAAATTCGATATATTGATCCTTTATTTATCACAAAAAGCTAATTACATGCAAAAATTTCTTGATAATCAACTTTTACTTCTATATATTTAGGAAATGACATTACCTACTCAATAACAAAATAATATAAGGGTTGCAATATGTTTGCAGAGCCCAGATAAACCCGCTTTGCAGAAACATTGGCATTTCCATTCCTCATCAGCCAGCAATATATTGATTTCATGCGGATGCTCTACTGAAGCTAATGTTCGCAAACATAAGCTCCTTATTTTTATGGTTACTTTCTTCCACTCCCTATATGCAATGATATGCCCTGCTTTGAACACAGCTTCACCCTCTTTCAACGGTCTAGTTCTGCTTTCCACGTAATCTAGAATATTACGTAGCTCCAATTCTATAAGACATTTTGATCTGGAATGTAGGTTGGTGAAGTAGTTCAAATTATATAACACTCGAGTAAAATAAGGCTGCAATACTAGCCAAACATGTAACTACCTCAGCACACAAAGCAACTTAAACAGTAATTTTCACTCAACAAGGCCTCAAAAATGCAAAACATGAACTAATAATACCATTACTTCAAATGGCCAAAATTTGTTGTTCACCGTAAAGTGAAGCCATCTTGGATTTAGCAATACCATCTATCGGTTGACGATTTTCGCCTATAGGTCAGAAGTGAGTGGGTCTGTTCGGCCCTCCACTGCAACCAACAAGGGTTTATTGTGGTGGGGTCACCTATTTCGTCATAATGTACAAAATAGAAATCGTAAAACGAAGAAAATTACGCTATCATAACGCTACATAATAGAAATCGTAATTTATCATATAGTACAAAATAAAAACGTACAGTAACAGAACGCTACACTTTCATAACGTAATTTATCATAATGGACATATTCAGAACGTATTTCGTCATATCGTACCTTATCATATCGCTACAAAATCAGAACATCAAAATATCATAACCGTACTCCATAGAATTCGTAATTCATCATAATGGTACAAAATCAGAAACGTATTTTATCATAATCGTAAAAAATCAAAATGTATTGCGTCATAATCGTAAAATATCAGAACGTACTCTATCATAATCTAATAGTACATGGGCTTGCTTACAACATTAATAAAAATATATGGTAATGGGATATCCGCTGTCATTTAGGAATCCAGGAGAGATCTGTGATCTTAAATATATTCGAAAAATTGAATAATAACATTATTTTCCACCTATTCTAGCTAATTTTTATATTTTGTATTCTTCAATATTCAAAAAAATGTTGCCTACCCTGATTCCTATATTGACATGACACTGTTGCCAGTCAAGCGGGCACTGCACTTTTATGTGCCTGTTTCACAGTTTCATTCATTGTTTTTATTCAATCTATTTAATTGTTGAAAAAGTTTATGCACTAAATTAAGACAGCGATGTTAAATCAAGTGTTAAAAAGATTGAATGGCTGGTGATTACCTATTTCTCTACATAAATCTGTGCGAGGAAAAACTGATATTGCCAGAATTATCACCTTGACGATTCTTTGCTCCAGATGAACAATTGTTTACTTTCACTCCAGAGTCGCGAAATTAGGTATATGAACAATTATGATGACCTAAGATTCCATATGTATCCTGTTTTAGTTTGGTTTCTATAAGTATTTTTTTTCAGGTCCAAGTGATATAAAGAAAGACTCCGTATTTCAACAAAAACATGTAGTAACACCTAAATACATCTGGACTATAAAAAGTTAACAATGGAGTGTATACTCAGTAAAAACAACCTAAACGAGAAATATACCAACTGGAATTCACGGAAACAGACAATTGCACACTTGGCAAATAATTGAAAATCGTAATATTTGATAATAATCATCAATTGTTATCAAAAGATAACAACTGTAGACTTGTTTTCAATAAGAAGATATAAGGGCTGACAAGTGTGGGGTGTGCATTAAATTGCTGCAAAAAACTTGTGGTATTAGATGTAATATCTGTACAATATGGTTTCACATTGCTTGTGTGGGCTTAATTCATGAAGATATCAAATTGTATGAAGATGAATTGAAAAAAAGCAGGTGGCAAAATATGAAATTGCAACTAGTGTTAAAGTGATGAGCGAGTTGGATATGACTAATATCCCAACGACCGTCCAGATTTACACCGAAGATGTTTTGACAAAACTAGAAAATATCATGAAAAAAACTGAAAAATAACGAATAGACACATGATCAACAATTGAAAATCAATGAAGACTTGCAACTTGAAATAGTAATTATTCGAAGCTAGTTAAACGAGGTCAAAGAAGAGCTGAACAAGCAACAACAAAAACAAGGTTCCTACAGTGAACACAGTTTATCCTACAAGAAATAGGACAGCTCAATAGCAGGATGAATAACTGAATGATGTATAGTTTAGAAGAATCCATATCAGTTAATCCAGAAGATACATATAAATTGGATCTATCCAAAAACAAGGAGATTCTCAATTTACTCTCAGTCGAGATAAATGATGAGAATATTGCGAGAATCACATTATGGGTTTCAATAGATCCAGTGAACATGTTCCACAAACGTCACATTTGATGGCTTAAAGAAAAAAACAAGCATTGAGACTTTTGAACAAACTCAAATCAGCACCTTACCGGATAAGCACTGACAGAACAAAGATGCAAATTGAACACTTCAAGAGGATGAAGGATGAACTGAAAACAAAAATCTTAAATGGTGAACCTAATCTAATACAATGGTCAACCGAGAAAAGTAAACAAAAATGGTAAACAGGAAAACAGGAGTACACCCCACTCTAGATTTATGGTTACAATATTGGAGGATTGGAAACTAAACTTGAGGAGTTATTCAGAGCAGGAGCTTATATATCTATGATATAATCATCCTGATAGAAAGTTGTCTAGATTGTGACATTCCTGATGGTGAAATCAACTCAGACGCATACAATATGTTTCTATGTGATCGTAATGATAAAACAAGTTCGAAAATCAGAGGAGACGAAGTTTCAATTACCACTTGTTCATACTTTTCATATATTTAATGAATAAAAATTGTTGACTTGTGAGTAGCTTCTTTGTTACTTCTGCCTTGACATTGAAATTACATTAAGAAATTGTGTATCTACCCATTACCCACCTGAGGAACATTTTATTTTTTTTATAAATAAAAAAGACGTTTTTATTTTGTTTGTTTATTTTTTTATTGAGACCTAGTCCTCTCTAACCACAGTTTATATGAACTGTAGCAGAAAATGTATGTTAGCAAAAAAATATTCCACACTAACAACTACCTTATTTAATTCTTATAAACCTATACACTAATACAAAAATTCACCTGACTAAATGTTGACTAAGGAATCAAATAAAAACTACTATCAGTAAAATTCAAGAAATCATTCTCGCATCAATGTAGGTCATCCTCCTAAAAGCTCCTTATTCTTCCCCATTATATGCTACTTGGTTAATTTCATCCATAGAATTGGTACTTTCTTCAATACCTTGTGATTTTTCTTCGTTTTCTATCAGTCTTATCTTTTTGATTTAACTTGAGGTGTGTGTAACTGTGTTTTAGTATACAATCACGAAAGAAACTATCCCTTCCTGGGTATGTGAAGGAATAGTCAGATTTGAACATTACATTATAAATTATATCCAAAAACTTAGTCATCCTGTTGAATGTGTTTTTCTCCAGACTCCTACTCATACCTGTCCATGAGTATTTAGTAGGAATAAGTTGTTTTGTGAAAATGATACCTGCCAATTTGTAACAAGCTGTTTTATATGGCATTGCAGATCCAATACATCTGGCCAGGTAAAAACATTTTGTTAATAGGACTCATTCTCCAGCTCTTTCTCCAACTTTTCTAAGGCAGATACCATGTCAATTGGAAATATGTGCAACTCATTCTCAGTAACAGTCAAAGATGACTCCGTTTTCTTCAATATACTGTTAAGATGCTCAGAAATAGTGCACTTTTCCACGATTTTTTCTTTACCTGAAACAGGAAATCATATAGTACTTGATGCCTTTTTTTTAGATAGATTGTTCAAATTAAAAACTAGTGTGGTAGTTTAGTCATCATCGTTTAAATACATTCCTTCAAGTCTTTGGATATCTCATCCACTTTGAATTCCAGTATGGATAATTTTCCCATCACTACATCAGTATCATCAACAAGCATATTTTCATCTCTTTCACTGATTCCAGCATCAGAGCTTGCTGATCTAGTGGTGGAGGTTGGCGTTTCGGGATTTTGGAGTACACATTGACGTTCTATTGGTTTTTCTACTGCCTTCTACTGCATTCAAGCTAAAATCATAAGCAGGGAATCCAGATATATCATTTTTCAGAGCTCTTGCTCTTTTGCTAAAAGTAGGCAAAGATATTTAATCAAAAAGATCCCTACACTACTCAGATTGGGATGTGTCTTTTATCTAAATTAGTGTTTCTGATAAGATGGGATTTTTATTCACCTCAATAATTACAGAATGTTTATGAAACAGTTTCAAAAAAGTCCATATAGGAACGGCATATACATTAAAGAACTTGAATGAACATTCAGATACACAACATACCTGTGGGTTAGATATTTTTGATACTACAGAGTGCAGAATTTGATAAATCACATTCTGTTAATCATTCTGGAAAATATTATATTGATAAAAAACAAATATTCACAAAGAGGCCTAGTCCAGTGTAACTTCACAACTTGACCATTAACAAAAAAAAATTGTTGCCAGAAAAAATAACATTTGAAAAAAAAGGATCTCAATTGGAATACCAATATCTAAATCACAGAAATCCAGGAGATCTGTGAGCTGAAAGTATGTTCATTTAATGTGAAAATGTCTGAAATATTTTGAGTACAAAAAAAGTCACCATAGAAAATGTCAATTTGTCTGGCTCTGATATTTGATAATATACTATATAGAAAAGTGCTTATATTTCAACAGCACACATTTTTTGAAACAATTTAAAAAATGGAATACACCGCGGGCATGTGACGTCATAAGACAACTGTCAATCAGCCTGCTGGACAAACAAACCCTACTTCCATAAGCAACAATGGTAATTTAATGAGATTATTATCGTAATTATGAAGAAATTACGGGTTTACCCTAATTTTGGGTATACCCTTAGCGTACCTGACATATATAAAAATGTCTAAATTTTGCAATCTATATTCATTATTCTTCCTGCTTGCAAGGAAATTGTATGTGAAATGGATGATAAAAGTGATTATTTCAACACCTTGTCTATGGATAGCCAGAAGAGATATTTCGAGAAACTTAAGGAAAGTAAGGGATGTGATCCTTATTTATTAAAATTTGGGGATTGTAGTGATGCTGTGAAATACTTTCCTAAAGTTTCATGACATGTTGTATGACATTATAAACTATTTTGTATATAAAAGTGTATGCACAGGAGAAGACTTCGAAGGCTATAAAAGTTTGGATTCATACAATATGTTCATATCTAAATGGATTAGAGGGATTGGAGTGAAGCTTGTGAAAAAAATACTGAAAATGTACTTTAATTAATAATAATTTTGAAAGAACAGATTCAAGATATGTTATATATAAGGCTCTACAAAATTATAAACCACAACCATCTTTTCATATGGTAATCCTGTATAAAAGAAGGCATTCAGATGAGTTATGCTTTAAACTTCCCAATAGGAATGATTAAGTCTGCAAAGTTTCCCGGAGATGATGGATTTCACGATAACAATCCTGCAACTCGAAATCAATATCGGGACATAGGTGTTTTGTGGATGTTCCACTCCTTCAACTGGTTAATTTATATGATTCAGAGTTTGATTTTGCTCATCAATAATATTCAAGTTTTGAACAGCTGGGTCATTCACACAATAAAGAATCATCATCAATTTTATCCATATCAACTGGAATATTTGCGATGTCATTTTTATCATGCTGTTCCCTACGATACAATCTCTGAATGCTTTGAACTGCATTGATATTTGTTTTATAGCCAAGTAATTGATTCGGTACCCAGTCTATATTGTCAACATCTTTGAGTGCACTTGGCTTGTCTGAAATGAAAAAAAAAATTATGTTTTCTATGTTTCCTAGATTCTTTGAAAATATCTCCTACAAAATGTTTTGAACACACCGTTGCCCATTTCAACTTCTAAGAAGTTAAATCTGCTCTTCTAGTTGCCTGAATCCACAATTCACATTTCACAATCTGAGATTTAACGTATTCTACACCTTTACCGTAGTTTGCTTTGAGCAAGACACACTACGTCTTAGGACGAAGCGAATATTGCATAACATCTGTTGAGTAATATGAGGGGATTGGTCTAGCGCCGTAAGGGAAGCAAATACCCAACGTTCATATATAGGAAAGTTACGAAATGTCACGAGTTTATAGGCGAAGGGGTACCTGAGGCTAGGGGCAGGGTTTGGGGAAATCGAAGTTGGCAATTCTGGGGTAAATTGGGTAAATTCAAAATCTCTATAGGTGGCATAACCCCATAGAACCAAAGATAAACAGAAACAGTGCAAAGAAATTGTCGCAGAACACAAACATATATGTTTTATGTAGCTGATTCCTGATTGTCTCTGTCTCTTGGTGTCTTTGTTACTCTGTTGTAAAAGTAAAAGATTTGTTGCGTTGTCACAGTCACAGGCGGGTCCATATATTGCATCATAATATACCATATCATAACGCTACATGGTAGAAATCGTAATGCGTCATAATAATATAAATCGTATTTTATAGAAACGTATACTATCATTACGTACATTATCAGAACGTACTTCGTCATAACGTATTTTATCATAACGTATTCGATAGAAACGTGACAAAATCATATTCGTAATATATCATAACGGGACACCATCAGAATCGTACAGGATAGAAATCGTACACCATAGAATTCGTAAAATATCATAACGGATTCTATCAGAATCGTAATCTATCATAATTTGGATGCGCGCGCATTCAAAATTTATTATATGGGCTGACGTTAGAATCTTAATAATTTTGGCATTGTGCAATGAAAATAGTCTAATTCGAAGGGGCTAAGCCGTTCTCGAATCATTTTGGAATCACTCAAGCGGTTATTGCTTTCTCTGTTTATTCACACCAGAAAGAAATACCGCACCGCTGTCAAAAATTTGATATTTTTTATGTCATCATTTATGAACCAAATCTCTATAAAGATATAAAAAAAGTAATGCTAAATGCTAACAAATTTAAAATTAATAAAAAATATCGGTGGGACGTAATTCTTCAAGAAACACATGATTCGTAAGTATCTGCACGAGGTTAACAAATAAAAATTCATTTGAGTTGAACGAGTCAAAGGATTCTCCAAAAATAAATTCAAGTATATAAATATATTTTTTGCAGGTTAATGACAATGATAATCAACAAGAATCCACGTCTGAAATCGGATGGTGTTCTTTTTCTGAATCCTGAAGATACAATTCCAATATTGAAATGGCGAGCCCCAAGTGAAACAATGACAAAAAGGGGTGACATTTTACAAGTGTTGTTCATAACGAAGACTTTCGAGAACAAGTTTTTAACGATGAACGAGAACGTTTCCTACTTATTCACCAAACTTAAAGACCTGTTCATACAGCTGCAGTTTCGAAAGAATGTATCATCTTTCCCACCAACTGATTTCCTGGAGTCTTTGAAGTCCACTACATACTCTTTAGGAGAACAAGAGGATTGCTCCAAATTCTTGTTGAATACTCTTCGTGAGCAGGAAAATAGCTAAATCAATACCCCTGACCGCTCTGGATTGAATGATTCCGTAGAGTCCATCTTGTCTTGTGTTTCTAGAACTTTTATTGGAAAAAATCCTCACTTTTTTACGTTGTAGTACATGTACAAGAGGTGGCAAAAACGTTTGTGACTTTTTGGAACTTCAAGTGGCATTTCCCAATAAGACTGATAACCAATCCTTGCAAAGCTTACTGTTGAATCATCTCAAGAAAGAACTTTTAACAGGTGATCATCAACTGTATTGCCAAATATGTGCCAAACTGACTTACCATTATAAGACAGCAAGTATAGCTGATGCACCAGTCAATCTAATAATAACACTGATGCCCATCAAACATGATTCAACCTCTGGAGGAAGCACCAAACTCTTACGAAGATTCAAAATAGATGAATGCTTCAATCTAGCAGACCACTATTATAATCTTCATGCAGTCATTGTTCGCTGTGGTTCTGGCATTGAATCTGGCCATTATTACTAATTGGTCAAAAACGAAACAGACTGGTTTAAGTTTAACGATAGTTGTGTCACTAAATATTCTGGCGATATCTTGGATTTATTGAAGCCTCAGGAGACACCCTACATATTATTCTATGGATGAGAGGACATTGGCAGATCAAGATTTTCAGGTGATGTGGTGCTGCAGGTTTTTCTGGGTTTTCCTGCAACTGAAAAATAAAATGTGCTACTAGAATCAATCAAGTCGCCCCGGATCGCCAATTAGTTTTTGTTGTTTCATAATTTGTATTACTTTTTTTTCTCAATAAAAACACTTTCATAAAAAATGTACTCAAAGTGTCTATACAAATGTTCAGTTTCTGACTGATATTTGCTTACTAATTTTAATAAACGGCACATGAAGAAAGAAAAACTCAAGATTTCAATGCTTCATGATAAATTTTGTTTCAAGGAGTATTGCATTGAACTTATTCACTAATAGGATCTTGCACCAATCCAATCATATGGAAAAATGGCTTTTGGCAGAATTATTTGAGTTGTAGATCTATGAAATAGCTCAATGACTTGACTTTTCTAAAATTCTGAGTCGCCAAAAAAAACGGATTCAATGTGCTCTTCCACACTCTATACACCGCGGGCATATCTGACAGACAGTTGTCAATCCAGCCTGCTGGACATACAAACCTGATTTACCTATGCTGAGTGTGTGTTTATGTCATATTTTAAAATCTTTTTTTTCAATAATGGCTCAATTTTGTGATGAAAATCGCAGGGAAACTTCAGGGTACCTTGAAATGAATGGAAAACATGAAATTCTGGTCCGGAAACCATAGGAAAACCTTATTTCAATGAAAATTAACGTGCGGAGGGTACGAAAAAAAAACCTTACATTTACTGTTACATCATCTTTGTACTTACCGCTACATTCATGAAATCATATCTACATATACTATTCTTGGTAATACTTCGGTCGCTATGAGCACCTTTTTTTTGAAATTTTTTTTTGTGGAACTCACGTAACTCGGTTTCCTCTACAAAAAATGTAAATGAAATAATCGGCGGTCTCTTATATTTTCGGAGATACAGGGCCTTTTTGATGTAAAACTTCACAATTTTCCACATCAAATTTCTGTTGTTTGAACACACAAAATTCCTCCTTCTTCTGATCAAACACACTCTCTTATTTACTCGTTTTTAACATTTTCAAGCAGAAAAAAACATTAGTTTTCCAAAAAATGCAATTATTTCCGAACCATAACCAATTTGTTGTGATGTCATTTCACGAAAGTGATGTATTTGCAGTGTTGCCGCTCTCATTGTTATTGTTGAGAACTGAATGCATTAATGTTGACTTTTGGGGAAAGTTGGATTTTTTGAGAAAATAATGTTTTTTTCTGCTTGAAAATGTTGAAAACGAGTGAATAAGAGAGTGACTAACGTTTGAGCAGAAGAAGGAGGAATTTTGTGTGTTCAAACAACAGAAATTTGATGTGGAAAATTGTGAAGTTTCACACCAAAAAGGCCCTGTATCTCCGAAAATATAAGAGACCGCCGATTATTTCACTTACAATTTTGGTAGATGAGACCGAGTTACGTAAGTTCCACACAAAAAAATTTAAAAAAAAAGGTGCTCATAGCGACCGAAGTATTACCCTATTCTTGAATGAATATTCTGTTTTTGTACATATTACAGCTCGTACAGTTTGCATTCATTACTAGAATTTAATTGCTAAAAGTCAAAAAGTTGAAATCAACCTGCCCCCAGATTCTATTTCACGAATTCGATTGTCGAGTAGCTCAGACTGTGATTGTAACATGCGCTGTACAGAAAATATACGCATATTCTAAGCAATTCGATAATCGAATTCGTGAAATAGAATCTGGGCTCTGATCTACCATTCTTGAAATTTCAGTCATTTGACCAGACAGCTGCAGAGATAACTGGTACGATGTTGCCAGAATTCCAAAATGTTCTATTTTATATTTGAAAGGTATTCAATTGCAAGTTATGATCCTTTAAAGTTCGAAAATGGACATATTCTGCCTTTATTTTCTGCACCACAAAATCTCTCGGACCACATGCGTTTTCATTCATGGTAAGTGAATTTTTTCATGAAGATGATTTTTTTTATGAAGATGTTTCTTTGCATTCGGCTGATGCGATTGAAGATTTAAACTTAATGGAATAAAATGGAAGCGATTATTATTGATGTTGTGGAAGTAGTTTAATAACATTTTGTTGAGTATAGGTTTGACTTATCCTTTCACATGATTGCACATTCTGGATCATAATCAGATTTATTTTGTTCAATTATATTTAATTTCAATACATTTTCATACTTATTATATATAATATATGAGATGATAAAATTATATTGGTTGTTGTTATTCAAATGATGCTAGGTTAGTTAGGTTTGATTTTCGTTTATCTCAACAATCAGACGTTATTCAAGTGATGCTAACTTAGGTTTGATTTATCTTAATAATCAGACGTTATTCAAATGATGCTAGTTTACTTTAGGTTTCGATGGCAATTCGAATACGACATTATCCTACTTTGAAGTTTGGCAACTTTGCTCTACTTCACGTGCGTTATCGGTAAAATGTTGTCACTATGACAGTCACTGTTGTCAGTGTCAATGATGAATTTTTTTTTAAGTAAACATTTTGATAATTTCAATGGATATTTTGGATATTTGGAAATAATATATTCTGATGTGTTCAATCAAAAAAAGTGTGAGTACTTGTATTTCGTTCAAAATTTTGTAACTAAGGCTGAATTCAGACTATCGGATCGTCGTACGATCGGATTTTGGATCTGTCTGAATCCAGCCTAAAGCAACAAAACAATGAGATTTCTTTCAATTCAGAAATTACTAGGTTTTTGGCTATCATTTCAGTTCTTCACAAGAAAAAATCGTTTTTAATAGCTTCCGCGCTGAATTTTTTATGTATTTTCCGATTGTAGGCCGTTTTTGGCGATTTCCATGAAAAATTCCAAAAGTTGGCGATTTGACGTATTCTACACCTTTGCTCAAACTACGTCTACGTGTTGTTGATAGACATAGACATAGTCCACATGATTAAGGCTGGATTCAGACAGATCCGGAATCCGATCGTACGACGATCCGATTGCTTTCTGATTGGTCTAAATTCAAATTCAGACCAATCAGGAAGCTTTCGGATCGTACGATCGGATTTCGGATCTGTCTGAATCCCGCCTTATACTTTGTTGCGTAATTGGTGCGTTTGGCTTGAGTATCTGCGTTCTATCTTCTCTTGCTGGTAGGTAGCCACCGGACAAAGAATACATACAAAGGTTTGGTTTAATGAGAATGGGATTGAAGAAAAAACAGATGTGGGATAGGGTATGGGTGTATTCTCCCCCACCCCCACCCGGTATTATATATGATGTGATTAACTATACGCCATAAATTTGCAAATAATTTTTATTACGCAAATATTTATTTTTCCCAGTACTGTAGACATGTTCAGTGGAGCTGGTATTCCTGGCTGTATAAATTGAATATATATATATATATATGTATGTATGTATTATAATCGGTAATAGTGGTGATCGAACATCCAAATAAAAGATGATTCAAAGTTTCTAGCTCACCACATTCACAGTTTTGTGTGCCGGTCACCCCTATGCGAAATAGATGAGATTTAATCATAACCATTTTCATGCGAATAAGACTTGTAATATGTCTTCTATCCATCGAAGGAATCTTCCAGTCGTCATGGCGTCACTGGAAATTCCGAGTGGATCAGAAAATATGCTTTACCTTTCTCTTGTATGCCTTGTCTCCATTGTATATAAAACTGATTAAGTATTGTTTGTTTCATGTAAGGTATGACATTATGTTTATCTATATTCATATCCAGTGGAACATTTAAAGAAGTGCCAATTTTGGCCAAAGTATCCGCTTGTTCGTTGCCGATAATATTGCTATGTCCAGGTATCCAAGAAATCTTGAAAGTGAAGTTGTTACGTGCCCTATTTATTAAATTTTTGATGTTCAGAGTAATATAGTCGCTATTTACCTCATTATCTGTTGTCTGAATTCTATCCAAAGCACTGTTTGAATCAGTAAATATAAAGTTTTTACTAAAATTCTTGGATATACATGTTGTTATCCCTGTATAGATCATAAGAAATATTGATATGATCGTGAACCTGAACTGAAAATCTATCTGAGGCATCTATATGTCTATTTCCACTTTATTACACGATTTTGAAGCGTCTGTAAATACAAGGTTATATTCTGTTAGGTATTTTTCTATCCCACTTAAGAATTGCATATTACTTGATTGGTCGTATTTGTTTATCTTGAGGTTGACTACATCTATATCCTGAAAATACGTGTTGTAGTTATAGCTTAAAGCTGGTATAACGTTATATTTATTCATTTGTTCAGTATGGGTGTGACATAGCTGCAATGCGTCGATAAGGTATGGTGACTGTTTGTTTTTCCAGAATCCTGTTTGGTTTTGAATTGAATGTTTAATAATAATCAATAATTGAAATGATGGTGGTTGGTAATCTATTCGTTTTATTATAAATTTTGTTGCCAGCCATTTTCACCATGTCTCTAAAATTATACCAGCTTCCGCTAAAATAGCATTTATTGGAGTAGATTTCATGCAGCCTAGGATAATACGAAGACCTTGATTGTATGTTTCGTCCAATCTTGCCAGATTTTTTTTGGAACGAGGTTTGTATAAAATTGCCCCATGATCGAGATGTGCTCGTATACTAAATCATTAAATGCTATCATCAGCGTTTTAGGATCCGCTCCCCACCATACTCTACAAAAGGTTTTGATTATATTTACACCTTTATTTGCGCGATTTATCGCTATATCAATATTTCTGTCCCACTTCAAACCGCTTGATATTATTATACCCAGGCATTTGTTGTTTGTATGGGTTGTTATCCCCTATTTTGATCCCTAGGTCATCTTTGATTCGCCTACCCGTTTTGAAACACATAGCTTTTCATTTTGACGTTGATATCTGAAAGTCGTGCTCCTTCATCCACGAATCTATCTTGGTTAGTATTTCATTAATTGTTTGTACTGTAGTTTGAATGTTTTCTCCCTTACTTATGAATACCAGGTTATCTGCGTAAGTGAGCAGCAGGCGCGTATACAGCTCAATTTTATAAGGAGCGGGTAATCGCTGAGAAAATTATGCGTTTCCACCATTTTATCAAAACATAAATGCATATATTGGCCTTTTACAAACTTACCTTTCACAATGACTTGAATTATTAGGAAACTGTGGAATACAAGATATTGCAACAGAAAAATTTAATAATAAATTTAAATTTGGGTTCATCAATTCCTCCCGAAATACCAGAGACTATAAAATCTTCTAATATATTCTATAATTTAATAATTTTGAATTTAATTACTGGATTCTGTGATCTTACAGGGTTACAGGGAGTAGAAGTGAAATAAAATTGTATTTGATTTTTCTTTCCTTTATTATATTTTTTGATATCTCCCTATATTTTTTGATATATATTCTAATATGTTATGTGACTGACTGATCATGGGGGGGGGGTAATTACCCCCTTTACCCTCCCTTGTATACGCGCCTGGTGAGTAGTTGTGCCGTAGTAGGTATCAATTTAAATAATGAGATCATATAGATGTTGAATGAAAGTGGACTAAGTGGTGACCCCTGTGTGATGCCTCTTGGTGTAATGAGTGGACTATGTATGTTCTCCTCTTTGTCTACTATGTTATTTTCCCTGTCCCTGTTATCTGTCTCCACCCCATACTTTTAATTAATGTTTATAGAGTATGTATATATTTACGTTATCGTACGCACCTATAATATCAAAGAATACTGCTATTGCTATTTTTTTCAACCCTAATGCCATTTGTGCGTAGGACACCAAATAGGCAATACTATCCATCGTCCTCTTCCCTTGCGAAACCCTACCTGATTTGGATTTAGTAGTAGATGATGCTCAGATTTCCATTCTTGTCTGTTTTTCATTAATTTTCCTAGAATTTTTAGTCCACATGATGCCATTGCCAACAGGCGGTAATTGCCAATATCGTCATTATCTTTTCCATTTGGTTTTAAAATCCCAATTAATAAAAGCTCTTTCCACACCCTGAAGGATTTTGTTGTAACATGTTACTAGTTACTAGATACTCTCTGTACTAAA